>JAAKBH010000277.1:0-600000 GCA_019776075.1 Amaranthus palmeri
TATTCTATATATATATCTATATATATATATATATATATATATATATATATATATATATATATATATATATATATATATATTGACTATGGTATTGGTTTCAAAAATGGCGCTTAGAACTACCCAATTCACCATAATCCTTGTTCACAGTAGCAGAAAATCCATTGCAAACTTCTTGCCAAAACTTCTTCTGATTTCTGATATTTACATATCTCAGATTTTCCATTTCTTGCCTTGAATACACAAATTTCCCACCAAGATTTCTTGAAGAAACACCAATTAAAACTGTCTTTCTTGAATTAAATGTCTTAGACTTTGTTCTATTTTTCTTCTTTTCAACTTTTACAAGATCAAGAACAGCCGTTTCATCAAATACTTCAATCGTTAAAGAACTTGTTAGATCTTTGTTGTTTTCAAATTTTTTCAAGAACCCATCAAAATTCTCATGGTTTTTCTCAAAATTTGTTTCAGTTTCTGTAATTTTAATGTTCTTGGAAGATTGATTCTCGGAAAATTCCTTTGAATTACAACCCAATTCAAGGATTTCAAACCCATTTGGAGATTGATTCTTGGAACCCTGATTTAAAGAATTACAGAATTTAGCAATGTACGAATCATTTGGAGATTGATTCGCAGACCCTTCATTTGATGAATAACTCATGTCAAGAATTTCAGACCCAGTTAAAGATTGATTCTCAGAACCCTCATTTGAAGAACAACCCAATTCTACAAAATCAGAATCATTTGGAGCTTGATTATGTGAAACTTCATTAGAAGAACCATTCAATTCAATAGATTCAGAATCATTTGAGGATTGATTCTCAGAACCCTCATTTGAACTACCACTCAATCCAACAGTTACACAAGAATTTTCAAGAAATTCATCAGTTGCGACCTCATTTTGATCAAGACCCTCAATATTTTCCCCCAATTCAAAATCGTTACGAAACTGTTCGACACAAAACCCATCTTGAATTTCAACTTTACGATCAAGAAATTCATCACTAAATTCACTCTCACCTGTAAAATCAGATAAAAACATGGGTTTCTTTGGGGAGAATTTATTTTCTCGGGAAATCAAAGATTTAGGTTCCAAAGAAGTATGAGAAAGAGGAAGTTTCAAACCATAAACGCGATTGGCGATTCGGCGTTTGAGGGTAAGAGGAGAGTTCTCAGAAGGCAACAATGGTGATTCTTCCGCCATTTTAGAGCAGGAGAATTGGAGGAGCAAGAAATGGAAAAATCAAATCAATTACAGTAGTATGCAAAAGCAAAATCACAAAAATTGAATTTGAAAGGGTTTATATAACGATTCTTGCGCAATTAAAGGGCCTGTTTGATTGATTTTGATGAAATTTGGTTTAATTTCCAAAGGGTTTATAAGGATTCTTGGGCAATTAAAATTTTTGAACTCCTCAATTTTATCAAACAATAACAATACATCACCAACTTAAAAAAAAAAATATATCGCCAACTTAATCGATGACTCTATGTATTCTTGCATTTTCTTATTAAACTTCGGTATTATTATTAAACTGTTCTTTACCTACTTTATGTATATCATATCAAACATTTAGTATTCACATTAATAATATATAATATTAGAAATTTGGATTTCAATATAAGATAATGTTATACTTCCTCCGTTGCAAAATACTCGCTACATTTCGATTTTGTGCACTATTCATCGTTCAAGCTTATTTTACATATTGCGATTAATGTATAAGTAAAAATATAGTCAAGTGGAATCGCGTTTGAATCGTCTAATCGCATATTTTCATAATATTAAATTTTTATAATTTCTAGATAAGTGTAGGTTAAGATATTAATGATCAAAATTGTGCATTGGATTGCAAAAAAAATTGAAATGTAGTAAGTATTATGAAACGGAGGAAGTATTTAATACATATTAAACTTGTAATTTCACATGTCCTATTTTTTTCGGTACACAATAATATTTAATATAACTTGAAAATTAATATTATATATATGCATTTAATTAATCAGTTAATAAATATTGTTTAATAGTTTCTTTCAAAAAAAATATTGTTTAATAGTATATATTAATATAAAATTTTAAACGAAAACCGTGCATAGCATGGGTATAAGTCTTGTAAAATTATAACTTAAAAATTGCTTTGTTCATAGTTTTTGTTACATACATTTAAGTCACTTAGGAAATTAAACTTTTTTCATTTCATGTTGCATATTCTTCCACCAAATTTCATCACAATCAATCAAACAAGCCCTTTAATTGCCCAAGAATCCCTATATAAACCCTTTGAAATTCAATTTTTTGTACATTTGCTTTTGCATACTACTGTAATTGATTTGATTTTTCCATTTCTTGCTCCTCCAATTCTCCTGATCTGAAATGGCTGAAGAATCACCATTGTTGCCTTCTGAGAACTCTCCTCTTACCCTCAAACGCCGAATCGCCTATTGTGTTTCTGCTTTGAAACTTCCTCTTTCTCATACTTCTTTGGAACCTAAATCTTTAATTTCCGAAGTGGGTACTGGAAGCACCCAAGAAAATAAATTCTCCCCAAAGAAGCCCAAGTTTTTATCTGCTTTTACAGGTGAGGGTGGGGTTAGTGATGAATTTCTTGATGGTGAAGTTGAAATTCAAGATGGGTTTTGTGTCGAACAGTTTGGTAACGATTTTGAATTGGGGGAAAATATTGAGGGTCTTGATCAAAATGAGGTCGCAACTGATGACTTTCTTGAAAATTCTTGTGTTACTGTTGGATTGAGTGGTAGTTCAAATGAGGGTTCTGAGAATCAATCCTCAAATGATTCTGACTCTATTGAATTGAGTGGTTCTTCAAATGAAGCTTCACATAACCAATCTCCAAACGATTCTGAATTTGTGGAATTGGGTAGTTCTTCAAATGAGGGTTCTGAGAATCAATCTTTAACTGGGTCTGAAATTCTTGACATGAGTTATTCTTCAAATGAGGGGTCTGCGAATCAATCTCCAAATGATTCGTACATTACTGAATTCTGTGGTTCTTTGAATGAGGGTTCTGAGAATCAATCTCCAAATGGGTCTGAAATTCTTGAATTGGGTTGTTGTTCAAAGGAGTTTTCTGAGAATCAATCTTCCAAGGATAGTGAAATTGCTGAAACTGAAACACATTTTGGGAAAAAACATGAGAATTTTGATGGGTTCTTGAAAAAATTTGAAAAGAACAAAGATTTAACAAGTTCTTTAACCATTGAGGTATTTGATGAAACTGCTGTTCTTGATGTTGTAAAAGTTGAAAAGAAGAAAAGTAGAAGAAGGGCTAAGACATTAAATACAAGAAAGACTGCTTTAATTGGTGTTTCTTCAAGAAATGTTGGTGGGAAATTTGTGTATTCTAGGCAAGAAATGGAAAAACTGAGATATGTGAATATCAGAAATCAGAAGAAGTTTTGGCAAGAAGTTTGCAATGGATTTTCTGCTACTGTGAACAAGGAGTATGGTGAATTGGATAGTTCTAAGCTTCATAATGGTGAATTGGGTAGTTCTAAGCTTCATAATGGTGAATTGGGTAGTTCTAAGCTTCATAAGCATGGAGTTTCAATCTCTGATAATCATCTATTTGGTGGCAAGAAGAATTACAATAATGGAGGATTTTCAGGTTATGGCTCAAATGGCTTCAACAACAATAACCATGGAATTTTGGGTATATTCTTTATTCTCCCTTTGATTATTGATTAGTGGAATAGTGATCTTTGGATGTTTAGTTAGTTATGTTCATTCTTGTGCTATTATCATTGAGATACTGATGTTTATGTTTTTCTTGATGATTGATTGATGTCATATTTTGAGTGTATTATTATGATTATGACTATAATCCTGTTTTGTTTATGGTATCAAATGGTGGTAATGGAAATGAGTTTTGGTGTTGATTTTGATGAAATGTGATGAAGCTCTCATCGTTAAACATGTTTTTTCTTTACTCGGACTCTTCATTTGGGTCCACGTGCTTGTGTCCTACTCTTGATGCTTGAACATTGGTGTGGCACTTAGACAGTTCTTTTTAGGCGATTTAGACGTATCCAATACTTGCTTGTGTATTAATATTCGACATCAGTACTCGAGTCCAAGTAATATAGATTACCATCCAGTACCAAAAAGTGGTAATGGATGAGAATGAATTTTGTGAAGAAAAAAACTAAACTAATTCTTTCAACCTTGTTGAAGTAATTTTCTAGCTAAATTGCATTATATTTTATCATCATTCCTACAATGTAATACCAATAACCAAACGGGTGTAAAGGGTTTTAGCATCTTATACCGAAAAGTTAAGAAACTGGATCTTGGATTGTCTTTGTTGGAAGCTCACATGTTACTATGTTTTTCTTGGAGTGGTTCTTTAGACTTGTTTTCGTCGTAAATCTGTCTACTCGTTTTTCTTGCTACACAAATTTGCACTGTTAGAGTTTGTTTGTGATTTCCCTCGAGTTTCATGCTCTTCATTCTTGAAACACCATCGTTTTGTAGCTATATAACACGATAATTGTTCGTTTACCTCTTTATACCTTCTGTTTCAATGGCGTCAGTTCAACTCAGTGTACATCAAAAAATCTTTTGATCAAGATGTGGAATATGTTTTCTAGATTATACATGATCCCACATCAAAGAATTAGAACAAGGTTGACTAACATATATACTTGATGGACTACTAATCCTAATATCAATGATGTGTTGTTTTGTGCTTAATGTTCCATCTTCTCTCGGATGATCTGATTACACTTTTTTAGGGGAAGGCGCTGACAATGTTTTCTTTGCCATCATGTTGATTATTTTGTTCATGTAGTTGACCCTATATGTTCGATCTTCTTTTCTTGTTGCTCCGTGCCTGTTGATTCATCTACGGTGTTTCTTTGTGATTGTATCGATTTGATGGGTCGTTTTCCGTTGTCTCAGGTTTGGCTGCTCCCAAGGAAAGATGCAATTATCCAACTGTTTTAATCCCAAAACAAAAGAAGATAACTAACTGCATTGGTAATGGCCGTCCAGTTGACATCAAATTTTGATACTTGATAGTGTGTAGTTCAAGTTGTATATACTACTGGTATATGGTGTAGTGTTTGGGATTTTGTACACAAAACTAATTCTTTTTGTAGAGAAAATCTTAATAAAATTTGTTGATGATTACATATTAATTTCTTGGTTTCTACTATCTTTTCTATTTGCCAAATACGCTATGTAAACTACACTTTCGGTAATTTTGAGGGTAGACCTGATCAACCTTTACCAGCCCATGAGCGAAACATCGACAAGACTATACTTTAAGCCAATGGTCTCAATTTTTTGATAAGGGGTCTACCTATACTGTTATCTAACTTGTTCTAGATCTTTATTATAGTAGTTCGTATGAGTGATATATATCGGATATGGTGATGATGTAACCCTACCATAGAGTTGAATTCTAACTTGTATCTTCTTTGATTATATATTTTGGTTCTTACGCAACACGAGGATACCAGTAATAATGTGCTCGTCAACTCATCAATTATCTTTTCCCACCAAGAATGTAAGAGTCATGTGTGTGATAACTCACCAACTCTTATATTAACATGAGTGTTGATGTTGTCGACAATCCTAGCAATGAACCCAATTAGTAAAGTGAGTTCAAATCACATTGACAAATTACATCAGAATTAGTAAAGTGACCAGCGCGATAGGGCCAGTTGACGGCGCTGGCCTTATCCACGTATTATATTTCTAGACCTGCCCCTTTCGACCACCGTCTCATACGGTTTTGGCCCCTACCTACCATTATCGCTTGATTATTTATTAGTACATATTCTTTTGTTGTGTATCTGTAGTAGTCGATTACTATACATTGTTCACGTGGTGTGTCTGGCAGGCTTTCTTATAATTACAGGTACCTCTCTCTTTGAAGATCATATGGAGCCGAGGGACTCTCTCACCGTACTCTCCTGCATGGATATGAGTTGCCGTCTATCTTCCCTCCCCAGACCCTAACCATAATTTATCTAACGATATTTATCGTTAATATATAATTCGATCACAATTCCGACCCGACGGCCCCACCTATAGTGGAAGGCATCAATCATCAATATCAATAACAATGAAACATGAACAATTTCCATTTCCCAAACATAAATGTCGTCCATCAATAATTAAAAAAACTACACATTAAAATCACAACACGAAACCCCAAACAAATATTACGCTTTTCTTTTTAGACAAAACCAGCCACCTAACGCTGACTTCTCACCAGCAAGAACACCTCCTATTTTCTTGCCTTCCATTTCACTCTCCCCTTTTCCTTTCCAACTAACCCTAACCAAATTCTTCTTCCATTAACCATTCTACCTTCAATCTTGCTTTGTGTTAGCTTTCAATGGAGTTACCTTCATCAACAACTGCAGATGAACAATTGCCGACGCCATTCGAGTGGTCCGATATCTTTGACTTCACAATCGACGATCAATTACTCCTTAATCTTGACGTTCATGATCAGCAACAGCAGCAGCAGTCGCCGATTGTTCTTCCCCCACCTAATGTCGATTTGGAACAATCGCAAAAACCTCCGACTGTAAGTGTATCTCAAACTTCGTCGTCTGATCGAGTGCGAAAGCGAGATCCTAGAATGGTTTGTGAGAATTTTTTGGCTGGGAGAGTTCCGTGTGCTTGTCCTGAGTTGGATGCACAGATGATGGAGGAAGAAGAAGAAGCTGCTCCTGGAAAGAAACGCTCTAAAATGGGGCGAACTCCTGGAGTTGCTAAATGTCAGGTTCCGGATTGTCAAGCTGATATTCGTGAGCTTAAAGGGTATCATCGAAGACACCGGGTTTGTTTGGTGTGTGCTAATGCATCTTCTGTTTTGCTTCATGGTGAGACCAAACGATATTGTCAACAGTGTGGCAAGTAAGTATTTTTTGGGGTTTGTTTATATTTTTTGTATTGAACCAAATACTTATTTATTTGTAAATTTAAATTTTGGAAGTTGAAATGATATTTATAAACTGGTTGGTATATGGTGATAATAGTAGCTAATAAATTTTGATTTTTGCTGAGGAAAACTATTATGTTTGAAGTTATTGAATTGTAAGTACGCCAGTATCTGGTTGGGTTACTTCTGGAACTGGGAACTAAGTACTTATACTTCAATTTTGGGTCTGAATTTGCTGTAGATCATTGAGAAACTGCTTATGAGCTCTTTGACTCCTTCAATAAGGTGGGGTTGTTTACTTTGGAGAACAGTTTTTATTATTCCCAGGTGGAAAATGCAGATAATAATTAGTTTTCCTTTGTCTTGATGGAGAACTCACAGGGGAAATGGAGATGTCGGGGATGTAAGGGTGGAGTAAATTAACTTCTTTCCATTTTCTAAGGAAAATGTTTGCAAAGCCATGAAAACCTTTTCCTCATAGGTTTATTTTAAATCCCTTGTCAAACTAAATGATGGAAAATGTTGTAAACAATTGTGCAGGAAGATATCCCCCCCAATTCCCAAAACCAACCGCCTAAATATTCCTTATTTTGTTGTCCCAAAATGGTGGTGGGAATCTTGAGATGAACCCGATAAAACTATGTGGGGTGACACATGTCTCTTTTTGCAGCAATTTAAAAAGAAAGAAAGTAGACAAGTTCAGCAAAGTACTTTAGGGGTGTCTGATTTACTTGTTAACCATAGGAGAACTCTGGGTTTATCACTCTTTCTTTAAAATTTGCTCAAGTCATTTGTCATGTAAGATATTTTGTTACTTGAATAACTTGAGGTACCTGAACTAGGTAATGCAGAACATGTGTCACTTAGTATGTTCTTGTTGGGGATTGGAAGAACATGGCAAAAAAGAAAATTTCAATTGTTAATGGTTTTGTGAACTTCCTGTGATTTTTACTATATTTTCCACATCTTTTGGTTGCTTGATGGGTTTGGGATACCTGAAGTTCTGTTGAATTTGAAGATAAATATTTGATAGCATTGCGCTGCCATAAAACCGCAAAAGTGGTTGCTTCCGCCAAGGCAGGGTGAGCAGGAGTCTCATGTATGCAATCATTCCCTTGTGAGATTTCAAAAAAATGTTAGTATGAAATTCTACAGTATGTGCATCAACTCATGACATGTAGACGGATATTAATTTTTTTTAATGAACAAGGATTAAATATTGATGTATTCTAAATTATATGTTCGTATGTTGATAGGACTTTTTGTGTTACGTCAATTGCTTGTGTTGGATTTTGAGCACTTGGCCATGTATATGGCCATATTAGATGCGGACACTTCATTTTGGGACCCATTTCTTAGCTAAGTGAGACATTTTTTGGATACGACAATTGAGATTGTGCATGTTTTCTTGGGATTTTAGCGTTCCATTAATGTTGAGCATTACCGCAATGTTTGGTGACTAACGGGTTCATATCTCATGTGTATTTGGCATCATTTGTTTGCTAAGAATGGCACCAACACTCTACAAAGCTAACCATAGTTACATCTTGTAATAAATATGGATTCAAGCTCTTTGAACAACTCCAACTCCTAAAACTTCTCTGATTCAAAAAACTTAATAATAATTTATTTCACTTTGAATGATTGCCAAATTTTCTCAAACATGCAACATTTTGATTTTGTATCACATGCAAATGCCTTTCAAATTCGGAAATCGAATAAATATTGGAAGTTCATCTTTTACAACTTTATGAAGAAAACCAACAAAGAATCAAGCAACATGATTTTTTAAAATTTCTCATTCAACTCTTGTTATAAAATGTTACATAAACCTCATATTTACACTAGTAATCCTATGCTAAATCTTATAACTCTTAGAAAATATCATGGAATAGAGCACTAATTCTACAAGGTAAATGATAAAAACCACTCCTAATAGAATTTGAAATTTGACTTATGGTCCCTAATTTTGATGGGAGTCTAAAAGTACATAAAAGTAATGACTCCTAGTGAGAGTTGAAAGACTACTACTAATTATACAAGGACTCTTCATTGATGAACTTCCTATTCAAATTCAGCTTGCATAAAATTCACTAAATGCATCTTCAAATAACTCTCCGTGAAAAAGTAGACCTTGCGCCATGTTTAACATGGTGTGGAAAAATAAATGGAAATCAGTTGAGACTTTTGTGCTAATCATTGTCTTGATTACATTTTTAGTTCTTTTGGTTCAGTATTCACAACACTTTCCTAAAAAACACATTTCAGTTCTTTTGGTTTGTTGAACTAATTATCTTAACAAGCCAACACCATTTGTTGGTGTATAAACAAGAATGGTTCGGCCTAATGATTGGTTGTTTGTAGCAGTAAATGTTCAGATTAGGGTTATTTTTGGAAGTTAAGAACAAGGATGGTATGCATGCCAAAGTTAAGAGATAACCTTTTTTTGTTGGGGATAGACGAGTACTGAATTTCGATGAAAAATCCCTATTTTCTTATTTGTTCTCTGAAATTTTTAAAAAAATGATCTTTTCTACAAACAGCTGGTCTGATCTGCTAGTTTATTATGCTAGTCAAATCTAGTAGTGCAATCTGGTACTTCTATCTGCTATCTGCCACATGTCATATGCGAGTGAATAATGATTGTGTTGTTTTCATTCTAAAGTTTTTCCATTGGTGCATTCTGGCAGATTTCATGTGTTATCAGATTTTGATGAAGGCAAACGTAGTTGTAGACGTAAGCTAGAGCGCCATAACAATAGGCGGCGAAGGAAGTCGGTTGGCTCTAGAGGAGCTCTTGACAAGGAATATCAGGGTGATTTACATACAGAAGATGCCTTTTCTGATGGTGAAGCAGGAAAAGGTAGCATTATATGTTGTTCAATGCTTATAGGTTCTTTTTCCCCTTCGCTATGAAGTATATATACTTGTATTGAAAATATTATTACCATGCACAATAGAGACGCTAGATGTCCAAACCTATTATAGCTTTAGGCTTGTAAACCCTTAAGCTTTTAATATCCATTGCAACACTCTACAAAAACTTTCTACAAAATCATTCCTACAGTCTTTCACTTCTTACAGACAAAACAAGAATCTGACTCGAATTTGTTTGCATAAAGTAATATGTTTTTAGCCTGCCATAATTGCTCAAAACTCTGAAAGTTTCATGTCTAATTTCCCACCTTTTCCCCTCCAGTATTTGCTAATATTGTAGACTTTTGACCAACAGTGACAGAGGAAAGGCAGACTTTTGTGAACATTTCTATAACTTTACTGCTTTAGTGCTGAATATCTATTCTGATTATTATCATAATCTTTTATAATTAATGGTTTGTTCTTTTGAGCTTCCTTTTGAACAAAAAGGCTTAAAGAACCATTTATGTATTTTTTTTTTTGTGTCTAATAGATGAAGATTTATATGAAAATGTATTAGCTATTGCCACTGGTGAAAGCTATTTTATTATATCTCGAGCTAGTTTTAGATGTTTATCGTGGTGATCCTGCTTTCTGGCATATTACTTAACTCTTTTGAATAAGTTTTTTTTTTTTTTTTTTTTTTTTTTTTTTTTTTTTTTTTTTGCTGTAGATAATTCATGGTCAAGCAACCAAATAACTGAGAGGGAAGATTCTAAAGATGGAACTTTGTCAAACCTTTGTTCTGCTCTGGAATCTCAAAACATTGAAAGTGACAGTATTGTGACTTCCACTCAAGTGGATAAAGTAATAAATAATTTGGAGCGAGATTGTACTCCACCTTCTGAGAATAAGACTGCTTACACATCTGTGGTTAGTGATGTTTCTTGCTATCCCTTTTCTATTGTTGGCTTGTTGAACTTATAAGTTTTGTGTACTTTGTTAGTTGATAAATTTTGTTATAGTGCCCTACAGGTCGAATCTCGTTTAAACTTTACGATTGGAACCCTGCAGAATTTCCTCGTCGACTCCGTCATCAAGTATTATAACATACCTTATTGAAGCTCTAGTAGATAAAGTGTTGTTTTGTTCCGAGTAATAACTATCTGATGCAAGTATTGGTACCATTTCTACAGATATTCCAGTGGTTGGCCAGCATGCCAGTTGAGTTGGAAGGCTATATCCGTCCTGGCTGTACAATATTGACCATATTTGTTTCAATGCCCCAATATATGTGGGTGAAGGTAATCTGGATGATTTGGTTCAAAGCTTTGTAATAACTTATATGTGGCAAATCAGGAGTACATATTTTCTACTTGATTGGTCATGGTGCTATCTGTTATAATTATACATGATTTATGATAATGACAGAAGCTCTCTGAGATTAGGAGACATGATCTGGCCTAATATGCTCTTTATTGATATTTTTATTTTATGGTTTGGTCTGTTTTGCTTCTACCCTAGTGCTGTATATACTATATAGCTTTAAATAATTTCCTCATATAAACCATTCACAACATTTCTTGATTTCATTTTCCCTTATCTCTTTTGTTGAATAATTTATAAGTTCATTGATATATAGTCATCAGAGACTATTCTGGATCAGGTGAATAGAAGTTGCACACTTATCGGTTTAAAATAAGGCGTATGCTTTATGTTCAAAATTCGCCACCTCGGATCTTTGTCCTCGTTGTGCCTTGCGGCTTTTGTGAAATTAAGAATGGTTGTCCGTGGGGTAATGGAATGTTGCTCTGAAAAGGCTTGCAACTGAGTGTACAATGTGATTTGTAGACTGTAGTTATGTTTTATGTTATAAATGTAATCTTACTAAATTAGTTCAACGCCTTTTCGTTGATTGTCCATTTTAAGCTGTAGTTATCGACTCTAGCATTAGATATATGGATGGACTTTTAGAGAGAGGCATGTAAGATGGATTAACTTGTGGCTTGATGCATATTTTCTAAAAAGTACAAAGTATGGCCTTGTGATGATGTATATCTTTGATGAGATACTAGAACGCTAAAAGTTTCAAACTCTAATAGAGGCAACATGGGATGTTAATAACTATTGGTGGATCTTAGTTCTTACTGCATTGGTGGTCTGAAGATATATAGTATGGTATAGAAACTTAGTACAGTTCCCTTATAAGGAAAATGCACTGATATCAACATTTTTTGGGATTCTTTCCTAAAAGAGCTGTCAAGATTAAGCTTTGAGGCAGGTTTTCCTCATTCAGTGTTGGTTTTTTTAATTTCAAATTTAGACTATAAGATCTAACTTGTGGTATTAAGTAAAATGCTGGTGAAACTAAAGAAAGGCGGACAGAAAATTATTTGAATGTTTAAAGCTTAAAGTGATTTGTACGGCTGTACTTGGATTGTTAATGTTTCCTTCAAAAGTTTCAACATTTCTCTTGCTTTGTCAGATCATTCGTAAACTGGAAGAGCTTATTTATCTTTAATCTTTATTCAACTAAAAACATTATGGACCTCGCGCAGTTGATTGATGACCCTGTTTCTTATATAAGAAGCTCAGTTGGAGTCGGAGGAATGCTTTCTGGTAGAGGTGTTGCAATGATTTACTTGAATGACATGAGCTTTCGTATTATCAGAGGTTAGCTAATGTTTTTTTTCTTTTTTTGTCAACGTTTTTCAATTATTTGTCCGCATCTTTTTATTTGTCTGTTTTGATTATTTTTTGGGCCCAAGGCTTCAACATTTCTCTGTTTGATTTTTTTTCAATTTTATTGGTGGAGTTCACTATCACATGATTCACTACTCTCCTTGTGAATCGCGAATTTTAGGGTCATTTTGAGTGAATCACAAATTCAAAAAGCAAATTAATTAGTGAATTATGTTTCACATGTGGGGTTTTTTGCACTTGCTAAAACTAACTTCCTCATGCATTTCATTATTGGTTATGGTTTCTATAGCTGTTGGCAATTTGGCATTGATCTATTTTCTAGGAACAAGGTCTTCTACTGTACCTTATGGTTGGCTGTTATATCCTGTGTCCATTCTGTCAATGGAGCTTGTATTGTTCCATTGATGTACATTGGTACAATATATTTGTTCTAATTAGAAGTGGAAATGGGTGCTTTATGGCAAAAAGGCAAACAAATCTCTTCTCAAGGCTGTTGGATGATGGATAAAGAAAAACCCCTTATGTTGGATTTGAAGAAATTCTCTTTGAAAGGATGATTGAAAATTTGAAATTCTAACTCAAGAATCAAGATTAACCAATTTGAAATTCGCATGCGTTCCTAAAGACACCTCTCTATTTCTTGTGTAGTCATTACTCATTAGTACGTTAGTTTTAAAAGGCACGAGGTGCCTTTAGTTGATAGGATCTCAAGACCATAAGCACTAGGCGCTAACATTCAGGTGTTTGGAGCCTTAAGTTGTGGGTGCCCAAAAGGTGCTCGAGCTTTAAAGCTCTCTAAGTTTTTCGTCTAGTCTTTTCAAGGGTATCAACCCATTGTCTGCCCAAGTTTCTCGCCTTAGCCTCAGCTACACTCTTTTTAAAACTAAAATTAGTATGAGGTGTAATAAGATTATGCTCTACCAAAAATAAGTGAGTTGTATATATAAATAATTAATTGCTAGACATTGCAGTTTTCATCCTAATTGCTTCTCATTCAGCGAAATCATTTATGTAGTCATGTCTTAAGAATTGCACTTTGACACAATATTAGTTATTGAAACGTATTGTTGGTTGCTCTTATTAGTTCTTTATTGGCGGCAACTGATATGTAATGTAATAACCCTATATGACCTGAGAAATACTGATTTGGTAAATTGACCAAACAATACTTATTGACCATTGTTTTCCATACAGCTGAGATTTAAATTTGTTTAACCTTGGACTACTTTGAATTCGACTCTTGTCTTAAGGGTTTAAAACCATTTTGTTGGGCTCAAGGCTTTGGCATTGTTGTGGTTGTTATTGTTGTCCTTTCTCTACTTGAAATAGGAGTGGACAACCTTTTGAATTGGGCCCCCGAATTGTGTTCTAGTATTTGCTTTGAAGTGAATGGTTTTGTAGTTAGGATTTGTTATTTGAATTTGAATTTTGGAATTGTGTTGATGATTCACGTGCATGTTTTAGGGAGTGAACCAATTTATAAGAAAATCCATTTTCTCATGTGTAGATGGTGCTTCTGTGATGAAAGTCAAAGTTGCTGTTCGGGCACCCAAACTTCATTATGTCTATCCTCCTTGTTTTGAGGCCGGAAAACCTATGAATCTTCTTGCTTGTGGGAGCAATTTACTTCAACCTAAATTTCGGTATGATTAGCAATTAAGTGTACACTATTTTTAATTCATTATGGAATCATTGTCAATCTTCGTATTTGTGAGTGATTAGTTGCAATTGTTTCTTTGTTTATTTAGTCCATTTTAGCCCTTGAATATTCCTTCCCTTTTTTACTTGTGCACTTGCTGTACCTGGATCTGATAAATTTATGGTAAGTTGAGTTGCTGCTAATGAATTAATTGCACCAGTAAATTAATAGCTGTTTACTACTGTTTTCTCACTATTTGATCATTCATTTGACAATATTTGATGTGCTAAGATGGGTGCGTTAAGAGTTGAAAACATCGACCCACACCACCACTACTGCATGAACCACCACCTACGCAACACTGTGCTACCTTAAGTTTTCCTTCTCTGGATTTACTTAAAATCGTCCATTGAAATCTTCTACACCCATGCGGAAAGTAAACCACCATCACTGCACTTCCATGGAAAGTATAATCGTCCAAAAATCTTTTTATGTTCTGCCAAGAAAGAAAATCACGGTAACCTGGATTCATATGGCGGTCCTAGGGCTTGGTGGTTATTGGTTTTTGAGTTTGGTGGTTTTGGGCTGTATCGTCTTGTGCAGAGTTTTAATGGGATGTTTGCATGGTTCAGTAGGTGACTTCCAAAGGTTTGTGAATTGTGATAGACGGTGTGCTTATCTTCAATGGAGTTTAATTTTCAATGGAGAGAGAGGGAGGGAGGGAGGGGGGGAGCTGAAATGGAAATTTACAAGATAAGACAATTGAAAGGAATGAACCTTAAGTAGAAGTGTGACTCCAAAAAACTGTGGATTATCAAATATTTTTTAAGCCTACTTTAATTGCAACTACGTGTACTGGTCGACCCAGTGAATTTTCGTTGTGATTCCAAGAACTGTATGTTTTAGGTAGGTCCATGTAAATAAAAGTGATCATATCTCGCATTATAAGCCTCTAGAATTGTCAAAATCATTTTCTTGACAAGCATTCTTATGAATGACGTGAAGAATTTGGAGCCCTAGGTGCATATAGCGTTGAATATATATATATGATTGGAGAAAAAGAATATATGTAGATGAGTAATTGGAATTGATTTTCTTAGCTCATGTGGAATTAGTGCTCGTTTGCTAGATAAGGCTGGATGAAATATAACACTTACCAAGAATATTTCGTGACTTATTTGTTTCTTTTCATGTAGTTGACTCATATTGTGGAACCAAGGCTTTGGCATTGTTGTTATTCTTTTGAATGTACCTCTTATTTAGTCAATTAGTAGCTGTAGGTAAGTTGTATTAAGGGATCATCATTGATGAAGGTGGTTATGATTGTAGATCTCTCATATCGTTTGCTGGGAAGTATTTGGCTCATGATTATTATGTTGCTTTCCCTCGCAAAAAGGATGAAGATGAATCTGCCAATTATTGTGATCATCAGTTCTTCAGAATATATGTTCCACATACTGACCCAAGTTACTTTGGCCCCGCTTTTATTGAGGTTAGTAATGGGTGAAAGTTTTTTCTTTTTAATTCTCTATTTGCAAAGTTGGTTATTTTTGGGTTTTTGGATCTCTTGTTTGCTTATGGAAGAATCGGCTTGGTCTCTTAGAAACTGTTTGAAGGGCTTAAAAATCAAGATCTATTTGCTTGTTTGGGAAGTGATAACTGGAGTAAGGAAGTTATAAAATGGGGATCAAGCTGTCCCATAGCTCGAGTTCTGTAACCCTAACCGGTTTATGTTTTAGAAAAAAAATTTGGGACTACTTATGAGTTCTGATCACATCTTATGGTATTGTAATACGCATATAGTTTATAGAGATCCATGTCTATCAAAAGATGGATAAAGCTTTTATATCTTAAAATAAAATGTCAACATTTATTTGGATTGTCATAAGTTTCAATTTAGCTTTTTCTTTTTTTAGATTTTTTTTTATTATTATGATGGAAGTAGCACATATATCTATTGGTTGATAAATTTTCGTCTGTTGATCCTTAACACATTCAAACTTTTTTGTTCAATCTATACAGAGCCCACAGAAGAAAAAGAAAGCTTAAAATGGAAAATTAAAAATGGTATCCTGGAATTAACATTCCATTTTTAGATACAATGATTGTATTAGGTGCTTGCTTGTCTCTCAATCTTGTTGTTAGGGAGCTTCTAACTGCTCTTTGCTAAGTGTGGCTTAAATCTTTCTGAAAACTAGAATACTTGTCTTAATTCCTCAGCTGTTCTGAGGAATAGGGATCATGTTCTAAGCTATCTCAAATGATACATACAGGTGGAGAATGAGTGCGGTCTATCCAATTTCTTACCCATTCTCATTGGTGATGAGCATGTCTGCTCTGAAATAAAGACGATACATCAGAAGTATGATTGCTCGTATTGCAGGAAAAAGTTCCAAAATAGACCTAGTGGTTCGTCAGATGATACATGTGAAGTTTCGTGTTCAAAACAAGCTGCATTTTCCGAGTTTATGCTTGATGTAGCATGGTTGCTTAAGCAGCCTCGTTCAGAGAAGCTTCACCGAGTCTTGACGTCTTTTCAGATTCAGAGATTCAATTGCTTGTTGAAGTTCTTAATAAGCAATAAATCTACTTCCATCTTGGAAAAAATCTTACAATCTCTCGAAAATGTGTGTGATGAAATGGAGTCCAGTGCCGCAGCTGATGTTACTGATAATGATAGGAGGCTGTTCAAGAAATGTATTGCTCATGCAAGAGATTTTCTTCTCCAAAGTGTCCATGAAACTGAACTGGTCGTGTGCCAGGCTGGGACATGTGCCCAAAAAGATGATAGATGTTTGGGAAACTTCCCATGTCCTGACGACTTGTCCTATGATCGTCCCGTCTGTCAGGTGATGCTTCTGCATTCTAAGTGTAATTCTATAGTGGCTGGCTTTCATAGCCAACCGCTATAATAAATTTAATAAAATACGTATTTATTAAACTTTAATATGACGCTTAAGGTTATTGGCATTTATAAATATCTTATAACTTGGTTTTGTATTACAGGTTACGGATTATTCCCCAAGTGATGGAGAATCTGTTTCATTAGTTAATGGAGAACTTACAATGAAAATAACTGAGAACAAGGAATGGTCAAGGAATTCTTGTAACCACATGATGTCCAAGAAATTGATAAATTCTCGACCATTCATTTACGCAATTGCTGTAGTTGCGTTTTGCTTTGGGCTATGTGCAGTTGTGCTCCACCCTTACAAAGTCACGAAATTGGCAGTAACTATCAGAAGGTGCGTTCTTAACGATACTTCATAGGTATTTTAATTAGATGCTGGGTAACCTGACCACCTCTGAAGAAGTTGCCAATATCTTTAATGCCATGGGCCCACGATATTCATCGTAGAAATGGAGTTCACATCGTTGTGATCATATTGTTGGACAGGAGCTCCGAAAGCTTGTTCGATGCAAATGAAGTTATTGATTGTGTATCAATGTTTGTTGTTGTACATACATAGGAGCGTGTCGAACGTGATTGTAGTAGAGATTTTAACTATAGATGCTCTAGTTTTGGTGTATCATATACTTCTATTCATCAAATGATATGAAGTTGTAATTAGTGATAAAATCCTTGTAAGCGCCACTAATGGCAAAACATAAGTTTCTTGATTGTAGTCTTCAATTTTACTTCAAGTTTGTTAATTTGTGTGCTTTAACGGTCTCTCAGGCCTAACGCATTAAATTTTGGAAAAATTACCTAGAATAATCCAAACTATTCATGATTTTCCTACAATAATCCCAACTACTAATTAACCATGAATAATTCCAACTTTGAGGGGTATTTTCCTAGAGTAAACTTGGGTAACCCGATGACATTCTATAGTAAGTAATTCACCAAAAAATAAATTAAATATTAATTTAAAATTAGAAAATATTTTTGAAAATTTATATAAAAAATTCTAAATAATAAAAAAAATCATAAATTTTTTATGAATATTTTTTAACATTTTTTTTGACATCTTTTTTAAATTTATCTTTTTTTTTTAAAAAAAATAAAACTTACTATAGCAAGTCATCCGGTCACCGGGTTTACTCTAGGAAAATGCCCCTCAAAGTTGGGATTATTCATGGTTAATCAATAGTTGGGATTATTGTAGGAAAATCGTGAATAGTTGGGATTATTCTAGGTAATTTTTCCTTAAATTTTTGTCCACTTATTATATTCTTAATGTTTACTTACATTATTTTTAATGCCTACTTATAATATATTTAATGTCAACTATAAAAGTACTTAGAATGCTTACTTACAATATTCTTAATGCATACCAAAAAACTTAGCCTACTAGAATATACACACAAACATTCCCCTCCTATCTGTACACTTTCCTTTTGTACTACACTATCTCTCTTTTGAATTCTATTATTTTTTCATTCTTCTCTCCCTTTTCTCTTTCTTTTCTTCTTTACTTACTGATATTATCACAATTGGTATCAGAGCAAGTATATATTAACCTGAGCAAGAATTTGAGAAGTTGACTCAGCGAGTCTTAGCTCAAATACACTCAGACATGACCCAAATCGTAGAAAAAATGGCAGATAATCAAGCTAAGTATTCGAAACTTGATAATCTGTTGCTTTAATGGTGGAGAACTAACTCAAAATGCAAGAATTCTTAAGCCAAATGATGTAAGACACTCAAAGGCCACAAAACCGACCTAGTATATATATATTTTTTTGCCATTAAAATTTCAAAAAGATATATTTTTTTGCCATTAAAATTTCAAAAAGATATATTTTTTTGCCATTATATATAAGAAAAAAATATATTATTTTTTAATTTTTTGTGCACATCACTGAATAAAAAATATAACAAAAACGTTAGAATGAGTAGGATTGTAATTCTACCAACTTTAATGGATCCCAACAAACCTATAAAATATGCTACAGCTACTACAAGATGGTGCAAGCACTGATTCAACTCAATTGAAATAATTTGGATTGTAAGATTTTAAAATTCTAAAATTCCAATTCCAATCTCAACACCACCAATCTTATCTAGTAACGGGGATGAGTTATCCCACATCGACAAATTGAAAATGGTGTGTGCATTTTATAAGTTATTGGAAACCTTCTTTCCATTGCCATATGGTTTTGGAATGACATATATCTGTTTAGCTTGTGAAGTGTATACATCTCGTGTTTTCCCCGATAATTGCTGACATTCACAATAAGTTCAGCTTAATTTAACAGTAACTCCACAACAAACTTATAGAAGATGTTACTCCAAAACAATCTAAACACCGATTCAACCCAATTGAAATCATTCGAATAATTTTTATTTCGACCCTAACAACATCAATCCTACCCATATTAACAATCAATGTATTTTGTTTGTATAGATGCTCTTATGTCTTATCAATCCTACCCAGTACCCATATCAACAAAATACATATTTTATCAGTACAAATACTCCGCTACGTATATTTAATTTAAAATTAATGGATTTATGCATTGACCAAACTTTTTTTAATATTCCAATTTAAAAATAAAAGGCACCCAAATCTCAATATAAATACATCCACCTATCCCCTTTTCATCATTTTCAACTCTCAAAATGCTCCATACTTTTTCTTTTACTAATCCACAATAACTAATTTCCCCACCAATATCTTCTCACTTTTTATACTTTTCCTAATTCATTATTATTTATCTTGTTCACTTTTATTATTCTTTGACCAAAAAAATTCAAACCCATAATTAAAATCTCTTTATAACCTATTATTTGTTTAAATTCAAGTACATTTTCCATTATATTTTTTTAGTTTACATATTTAGTAAAAATGTCACATTTCAAACATTCAAGAGATGTATGGACATGGATGATGATGATGAAGATGAAGATGATATCGATCGTACTACTAATTTTATTGGTTGACGGAGTCAGAGCGACCCAGACTCAGACCCAGACCCAGACCCGGACCCAGAACGAGAACCCGAATCCGAATCAAAAAACAGGGATGGAGAGACAACATAGATTATTAGTGGATACAGATGTTGATACTGACGATTTCTTTGCTCTTCTTTACCTTTTAAAGCTCAATAGATCTCAGTTTGACATAAAGGTACGTACAATTTTCGTCGTTCTGAAATACTTGCTATATTTAGGTTATTAGATGTTATTTGTCGTGATTAATTTATAAGAAGAATATAGTCCAGTGAAATTTTGTTTGAGTCGATGGTTAGTTTTTTATAATTTTAAGTTGTTTTTGTTTTTTTTTAACATAAAATAAGCATTTTTAGTAGAGGTTTAGTTAATGACAATTTTTTATAGAGAATTTATATAAGAAAAAATAGTTTTTTTTAATAAAAAAAAGTGGGGTTTTTCTTGAAAAAAAAAATGTGGGTATTTGGTAATAAATAAAATTAAAAACTGAATTGTATGAATGAAATAAAAAGGAGGGGTAGAATAAAAATCTAAAAAATTATATATATGGATAAAATTAAAAGAAAATATTACATTTTTATTTAAAAATATAAATAATACAAAATGAGGTGAAATTGACCAAAATATCAATTAGAGATGGCTAAGATTTTAATAAACATAAATAAATATCATCAATTACAAGTTTACAGCATCAACAATCCAGTACTAATCCACATGCCTCACGCCCTTACCTCTCACCAATTAATTTAGTTTTAAAGACGGATTTGGATTAAATGTAAATATTTAAATGACAGATAAAAGTCGAAATAGAAAAATAAAGTTAGTTAGATAAAAGATTAAAAAGTTTTGATTGTTAAAGAAATAAAAAAAATTGGTTAGAATTAATGAAAAATGGATAAAATAACGACAATTAGATCCTTCATATGTGAGACTTGGGGTATAAATTTATCCGTAGGGAGGGTAGGGAGTACTTCCCTCCGGCAAGTGCGGAGTAAAAATAGAAAAATTTTATAAAGTCTCTGTGCAATTAATAAAATTTTGATATTTTCTAACAATTTTGTATATTTAATCATCTAACATATACTAAGTAATTTAATATTGAGGCTCCTAATTTTTCGGAGCCATGTGCGGTTGAGCATGCTGAACATGCTCAGAACCTCTCATGCCCTCCAAAAGTCATTATCTTTCTTATTCATCGTTTCTAATCTACTCTTATTTTATCTCTTTTATAATTATTTTAACTATTTTAGTTGCACCTCTACTTATATTTATTTTATTAGTTTGACTTTTTTTATACCATTTAATATTTACTTTCAATTCAAACTAGCCCTTTAAATTCAAATTTCAAATAAACACGTTTATAATTTAAATTTATTTTTTTGACTATATATATTACGTCTCAATACTTGAAATGAATTTAAATTTTTAATCTCCTAATGGCTTTCTTAACTTGTTTTCCACGTATATATTTTCTTAAAACTTATTTTCCACGAATATATTTTTTTTTAATATTTATATATTATTATATATTAAATCCTACTCACCTAGTTGTCCTATTATATAAGATCTATAAAAAATGGTGAATAATACAGTTGCAAATTACAAGTATAAATGGTAACGTAAGGATGTTACATGATAGTTTGGTATAGAAGTTGGTGTTGACGGCAAATTATATTACAAATTATAAAACATGTGTTGGACTTGGACATTTATTAATTTTTATTATTGTTTTCTTGATTTCAAATTAGTTGTAATACTCCTATTTAGAGGTGTTCATTCAGGTCATTGGGTTGATTTCGGGTCTGATGTTTCGGGTCGGTTTAAAATCGGGTTTTGTGTTCACATTGGTTTTTACATAAAGTGTATATCCATTTTTAAATCGGGTTCGGTTATAAAGTCGGGTGTCAATCGGGTCTGTTTTGAACACCTCTACTCTCATCGAATCTTTTTAGTTGTCCCATTTTCTTATTTGACAAATTCATATCAATTGTCTCATTTTCTTTTTTGTCTATCTTTTTTTTTACCTAAATACCCCACTTTTCCAATTCTCAATACCCAACTACCACCTTTACAATTAATTTAATCAATTAAAATACCAACTACTACCAATTTAATGGACCCTACACCTTAATAACCGTGAAAAGCCAAATGGGACATCTAAAATGATTTGGAGGGATAAAAAAATGATATTTTTTTCATCTTTTAATGTTCTTCCCTTTTAGAATATTTTATTTTGAAGAGAGAAATTTGATTAGGATTTTTAAAATATATATAGATGATAAAATATATCCATGTGAGATATCGTTAGATTCCTTTTAATGTATAATTTTTTATACTGCGCGCTTAGAGATATTGAGGCTCGAAAGTTGCTTTAAATACTGTGCAAAAAAATTAGGAAAAACAAAAAAGAACAGAGAAAGTACTTTTCATTCATCACTTTCAATTTGTGATTAATTTTTGATCTATAAGCGAAAATATAGTCAAACGAGATCTTGTTTGATTTCTCATAGTAAAGATTATTAATTTCAAATTTTTATTATAAATAATTAAAGATACTAAAAGATACTAAAAATTAAATTAATGTATAATTCAACTGCGTAAAAAAACAAACGTTACACGTTAAATTGAAACCGAGGAAGTATTATTAATAGTGTTATAGAGACAAATGACATATTGACATTGGTGGGTCGACTTATCTGTCATTTGTACTATTTGGCTTATTTCCCACAACTATATTGGAGTATTGAACTTAAATAATCATTTTGTCTGCTACTCCCCTCCGTTTTTATATGTGTGTCCTATTTGAAGATTTTACACATATTAAGATAGTGAGAATCTTTGTTGATTGTGGGTATTATTTTATTATAATAGTAGTGTGAATTAATGATTGTATTAGTATTATGAGAGAGAAAATATAAATTAATTATTATAAATGGAATATTAGAAGAGAGAGGGGGATATTTTATTATAATAGTGGTGTGGATTAATGATTGTATTGGTATTATGAGAGAGAAAATATAAATTAATTATTATAAATGGGATATTAGAAGAGAGAGAGGGTGAAAAGAGGGTATCAAAACTTTCCATTTTAGGAAATGGGACAAACATATAAAACTACCCGTTATAGTAATGTGGACAATCAAAAAAGAACGGAAGAAGTATTTTTTAATCGGTCATTTTTACCTTATGAGTTAAAATTTTGTACATCTTTCATTTTTTTTTTATTTTAGAAGTGAAAAATTGTAATTTGATTTTTGCATATATATTAAAAATGAAATATATTCATGTGGGATTTTATGAGATTTGTCTTAATGCAAATTATTTTAATATATAATTTTTACAAATTTTTTATGATGCGCACTAAGACATAAACAAATGCAGGGAGTGACAATAAATGCGAATGCATGGACAAATAGTGGACATGCAGTAAATCAAATGTATGACATGCTTTATATGATGGGTCGTGATGATATTCCCGTTGGTGTCGGAGGTGAAGGTGGAATTTCGTATAACGGTACCATTTTTCCTAATGTTGGTGGTTATCATCCTATTATTGAACAGGTTTTTTTTATCTCTAAACACAATTATTTTATTAATTTTATCGAACTCTTTATGTCGTCTCCGACATTTCAAAGGTCCTGAGCAAAATACAAATTATGGGCTCCTAAAATCTAAAATTAGGTTTTGTTACATTTTGGTATTTGTAATACAAATTTATCATACAATACAAGCTGGTAATACAAATTTATTAGCCAATACATTTAAAAGGCCCTTAGCAAAATATACTAATATATCTTAATCATTCAATACAAACTAATAATAAAAATCTATTAATCAATTTATCTAATATCTTTTAAAAAATAGATTGAATACATATTAAATTTTAATATTGTTCCTATCAATTTAATTTTGCTACACAATACACAAATTTCGTTATTTTAATATTAACCATGTAGCAAAAATATAAAGCCACATATGAATTGGGCCTTGTGCAGTAGCTCATACTGCTCGGCTCCCCCATGTAGCCGGCCCTGCAACTCCTTAATCACAAAATAACTGACGCTATTTCTTTGAGACAGAGGGACCCTGTGCAGTAGCTCATACTGCTCGGTTCCCCATGGAGCCGGCCCTGCAACTCGTTAATCACGAAATGACTGACGCTATTTCTTTGAGACAGAGGGAGTAAATCAAGACATTATTCTAAGTATAATTGTGTGATGTAGGGAATGACAACAACAGGATATTGCCGATATAGGCAAGCCATTCCTCTTGGTCAAGGTGGACGTTTAGACATTGACACTAACTATGGCGTCCGTAAAGCTTTTCTTCCACAGGTAAAACTATAATGTACAAACCAAACACCTCAACAATGATCTATATGATTGTGATACCCCAGACTGAGATTTAAAAAGAATTGATAGACTACTCATATCAACTAGAGGTGCATCTTTTTTTCATGGAAGTTCATATGGTAAGAGCTCGACAGTTAAGCGTGCTTGGTAGGGAGCAATCTTAGCATGGGTGATCTCCTGGGAAGTTTTCCTGGGTGAGTGCGAGTGAGGCCAAAGTGCGTAGAAAAGACTTGTGTTGGTTTGTGAGGCCAGACAGTCTCCATGAGTAGTTACCGGCGGTTCGTTGGGCTGGGGTGTTATATTGATTATTTCTCTTCTAAATTGTTACTTAAACGCGTCCATCTAATTTTAGTTTTAAAAAGCTCGTCTAGGCTATCCCTTGGGCGGATGATGGGCTATGCACTTAGATCCAGACCCTAGACACGCCAGATCCTTAGGGTTTGGGTCTGGGTTCGAGTCTAACTTTTTCAGACCTTATGAATTTGGGTCCGATTTTGGATCCAAATAAACTGGGTCTAACTAGACTCGACTTAGATTCGACCTATACCCATCCTTACATACAAAAATCTGATCTAACTCGAGTATTTGAGGTAAAATAAAAAGACTACAACGTTAAAAAATACAACTTACATATCAAAAATTACATATATTTTACAGGGAAGGAGAAGATATGTGCCTCTTCATCAAGCAACAGCACAAGAAGTGATGATAAAAGTTATATCAGAAGGCCCCACAACAGTATTTCTAATAGGTGCACATACAAATCTAGCACTATTTCTAATGCACAATCCTCAACTAAAGAAGAATTTGGAACATATTTACATAATGGGAGGTGGTGTAAGATCCAAGAATCCAACTGGTTGTTGCCCCAAAAATAGTTCAACATGTAAGCCAGAACAGTGTGGTGATCATGGCAATTTGTTCACTGATTACACCAGTAATCCTTATGCTGAGTTTAATATGTTTGGAGATCCATTTGCTGCTTATCAGGTTATTAGTTCTTTCATTTTTTTTGAGGATCTTTCTCGAGTCGAGGGAATCTCTGGCAGCATCCTTCCTTGTGGGTATGGGTTGTCGCCAGCTTTCCCTTCCTAGACCCTGATCATAGTTTCCTATGAGCGGGATACATTGGCCGTGATTATAGTTTTCTATGAGCGGGATACATTGGGTACGATGATGATGAGGAGTACTCAATGTCTAATGTGGCATAATATGGTAGTAAGGGGCATGTTAACCTTTTAAATAGTGGTTAGTTATAGGTTGTTATAGCTTGTAGTTGCATAATTGTAGATGTTAGATATTTGACTGTGTAATTAGTTGTGTAAACTATTAAGGTTCGGTTAAGGGTTAGGTTTTGTGTGTTCGACCCCTTTAAAACCTGTCATGGTGGGAGCCACTTAATGGGGTAATGAAATGGGTGTGACTCAAAAAATTTTAAATCTACTTTTGATTTTAGAACGCGATAAAATTTTACACTCTGAAAAAACAAATAAACGTTACTTAGACTGTTTCTTAGCAGAACAATGACATTTATTCAGAACTAATGTTTTAGTGTTATTAAGCTACTAACTACTTAAACTGCTATGTTGAACACGCCTTATATTATAAACATCTATCTGCCTAAATTTAACCGAGTAATGGACAACATTCAGGTGATTCACTCAGGAGTTCCAATCACATTAGTACCATTGGATGCAACCAATACAATCCCAATAACAGAACACTTCTTTGAAGCATTTGAGAAGAATCAAAAGACATATGAGGCTCAATATTGCTTCCAATCTTTGAAGTTGGCTCGCGATACTTGGTTCAACGACCAATTCTATTCGGTAAGTTTGTTTTTCGTGTCACAATTCAATCGACTAAGGCCTTACTAAGTATACAACTATACACTCGAGAATCATGGATTGTCCTAATGGTTGAAAGCTTTCCCTTCCAGACTGACAAGGGTCTGACTATCACCACAAAACGATCAATTTCCCTTATATACTTGTATTTTGCAGAGCTATTTCATGTGGGACTCGTTCATGGCGGGTGTAGCAGTCTCGATCATGAGAAACAATCAACCAAACGCAAGCGGAGAAAACGAGTTTGCTGAGATGGAATACATGAACATCACTGTACGCACTTCGAATAAACCTTACGGAATATCAGATGGATCAAATCCTTTCTTTGACGGACGAAGTACTCCCAAGTTTCACCTAGACAAACATGGGGTGCATAGCGGCCATGTCCAGAGGTCTCTTCGCGATCCTTTTTGTGTCGATAAGAGTGGAAAAGGAAGATGCAAAGTAAAGTTTTCGACATTGTTTTGTTATTGACACTCTCTAGTTGTGCATTTCGATTACGAGCTTATGTGTTTGTAACTACTAATTGATTACAGGATGGCTATACTGAGGAGATATCTGGTCCTGAAGGTGTGAAAGTTCTTGTTGCTACAAGAGCTAAACCTAACAAGGATCTAACTAGCCCTCTTGATAGAGAATTTTTCATTAACTTCTTGGATGTAAGTTTCTCACAAAGTTAGTATTATGTAGGGGTGTTTAACGGCCGGGCTCCCATTTTGAGCCTTGAGCCCTTATCAGACCCGTGTTTAAAAGGGTTTTGTAATGGTCGGGCTCCCATTTTGAGCCCTGAGCCCATATTAAGTTTAAAAGGCTCTTATCCAACCAGACCCATATTTAATTAAGCCAGGCCCGGCCCTTATCCGGCCCATTAAACATCCCTAGTATTAAGGTTTGGTTATAAAGTATCCATGTTAACCTGAACTCTTATACTCATCAGTCGTGTCTGAATCGGTTACGTGTTCAAGTGTCCGACTTGACTATTCATTATTTTGAATCAAAACTTAAGAGTGTAAGTGTCATACTCATGTTTTCTGTCAAAGATCAGACACGGGTACTTTAAGTAAAGCGAAGAGTCCAGATAACAACGAGGTGTATCATTCAAGAGTCGAGGAGTATGTTTGGTTGTTGATTGATCTAAATTATGTAGGTTTTGAATCATCCACATCAATCAGGGAAATTCAATTTCACTACCCAATTTCCTCACTACAAGGAAGTACTATACAAGCCACATTTTGAAGCTACAAAGCTCGGACGAACCGTCATCTTTGATATGGATATGAGTGCAGGAGACTTCCTTGCTCTTTTCTATCTACTTAAAGTTCCTATAGAAATTCTTCACCTCAAGGTATTTCAACTTGTAACAAAATTTCGAAAAAATCGATACTATGATGTAATTTAAGTGGTTTAAATCGATATCAAGTATCATTTTTTCAGGCGATATTTATAACTCCGACAGGATGGGCTAATGCTGCAACAATAGATGTGGTATATGACTTACTACACATGATGGGACGAGATGACATACAAGTTGGTCTTGGCGATGTTTTTGCCCGAAACCAGTCTGATCCCTCGTTTTCTGCTGTTGGGGACTGCAAATATGCGAAGTCTATCCCTCACGGAAGTGGTGGATTCTTGGACTCCGATACCCTTTATGGCCTTGCTAGAGATTTGCCGCGTAGCCCAAGAAGGTACTCCGTGATCTCCCCTATACAATACAAGTAGCTAATTTTAGCTTCGTATGAGAATCGAGAACCATAAGAGCACCAAAAGTGAGCGATAGACTAATAGCTGTATTTGGTGAGTTCAGGTACACAGCTGAAAACTCGGTAAAGTTTGGAGCACCACGTGACACTGAACACCCTGAACTACGACAACCTCTAGTACTCGAGATATGGAACAATATTACGAAAACAAGCAACCCGAACATGAAAGTTACTATCTTAACAAACGGGCCATTGACCACCCTATCTAAAATACTTTCTTCGGACAAAAGGGCGATATCTAAGATTCAGGTATGATAATGTCACTATCAGTAACAACGCATAGTATAGCAATCTTAATAGGACAGAGGAATATGCTTTCGGAATTTGCACACGCTAGACTATTACTAACAACCTAATGTGATTCATCAGGATGTGTTTGTTTTAGGAGGGCACATAAATTTTGGTACTATAAGTCAGAAGGGAAACCTATTTACAGTTCCATCAAATAGATATGGTGAATTCAATATGTATCTTGATCCTTTATCTGCCAAGGCAGTGATTGAATCAAAGCTTCCTATTACACTAATTACTTTGGGAGCGCAGAAGAAGGTTAGCTCTTTTCCGTCTTTATTGGAGACGCTTTCTAGGGCTAATAAGACCCCAGAAGCTCGCTTTGCGCAGCAGTTGATCTCCAAGTTGCTCGGTTTGCAGAAACAACATGGGCGATATCAGCATGTGGTATGACACTATGTTTCTTTCGTTCGAACTAATATTCTCTTTGTTCCTTTGATTTTACTACACTACGCAAATTTTAGTGAGAGATCCTAGACTAGTGTAGTAGATTCAAAAGAACAGAGAGTATTGCATACATCCGTCATGGTTATCATAGTTCTGTTTCTGAAATACGATTCTACGACTCTATGATCCAAAACAGACGAGCGAGTCAAGCCTTTAGTAGGTTCGTAATAATGGTGGGATCGTATGATCATACCAAGATCAAGAATATGGGTGATAGTATCATAACACGATTTTATCGATCCACAAGGGTATTCTCAATCATAAAAAAATTCTTATATTCTAGGTTTTACTTACATAAAAATATAAGTTAAAAATATATCTTCATTATGAACAAATATGATTGATATCAATAATAATATAGCATATCAAGACATATTTGTAAGATTTTATGATCCTACAATCCAATTTTATCAATTTTGATCCTACACCCTTATCGATCTTAGGTACGTAGGATCCTAATTCTAACAATCTTGCATCCAAACCTTTAAATCCTACTCAGATAGAAGCCAGTCTATGTCGGACTCTTCATTTTTCTTAACAACCCGTGTCTAATTCTTGATGCTGGGACATTGGTATGACACTCAGACACTACATTTTAGGCGTAAAATTGAATATTTAGACATATCCAACACTTGGATACATACCAGTATCCGTCATCAGTACACGAGTCCAAGTAACATAGAAGTCAGTTAATGACATTGAGATGATGAAACGTCGTTAATGGAATGTTGTAAATGCAGGACATGTTCCTAGGAGAGATCCTAGGTGCAGTGATATTGGGTGATCATAACTCATCTCTAAAAGCAAGTTATGAAGTGAAGCCAATCAAAGTAATAATAAGAGGAAAAGAAGAAACAGATGGACAAATAGTAGTGGATAATAAAGAAGGAACACCCATAAGAATACTCAAAAGTTTTGATGAAATGGCATATTATCATTTATTGGCAAATCATATGGGAGATAAGAAGCAATCTGCTGTTGTGCCAAGCTTTTCTCAACAAAAAAGAATGTGGAGTAGGACTACTTCTACATAACAATCTCATTCACTTATTATTTTCTTTTTAAGTTTTTTAGAAAATGATAGGATTGTTGTATTCAATCATTTGTTTGAGCTACCATTAAGGTAGTTTGACGCGGAGTAAAAATATATAATAATTTTTAATTGTGTTTGTTTGTCTTTTATTTGAAGTTTTTATATTTGAAAATAAGTTACTAAAGCATATTTGATTAGAGTTGTTTAATCTGATAATTTAAAATTTATTTGATATAATAACTGAATTCACTTTGACCCGACTAGAGGTGTTCATTCGGGTCATTGGATTGATTTTGGGTCAGGTGTTTCGGGTCGGTTCAAGATCGGATTTTGAGTTCAATTGGTTTTTACATAATTATAGATTCATTTTTAAGTCGGGTTAAATCGGGTTCGGTTATAAAGTCGGGTGTCTATCGGGACATCGGGTCTGTTTTGAACACCTCTAAACCCGACTTAAAATTAAATTTATTATTACACATGTAAAAATCAATATGAGCAGAATCTGATTTTGATGCGATCTAAAACTCTTAACTCGAAATTGTTTCAATGATCTAAATGAACACCTTTAATTCGATCATGTTAAATAAGTATTGAAGAATTGTATGTATAAAACAAAAGAAAAATAAAAAAAAATAGAAAGGGTGCATAATGACCAAAATCAAGTGGCCCACCAAGATATGATGATCGATTTTATTATTTGGGAGTTAGCTACTCCCTCCAATCCTTCCCATGTGATGTTCTAGAATATTCTATTTGAAATAAGAAATTTATAAATGATTTTTCATTTATTTATATGAGATTTTATTAGTATTATTTTAATAAAAAAATTTTTTTATATATTTTAATAATTTTTTATGAAATACATTGATAGATATTGAGCTTTAAATATATATTTTGAAAACCGTAAAAAAGTAAATGAAAATCTGATTAGTAGTTATTTATTGTTTGGTCAAACTTAAGAGAACGTAACTTCTAATTATACTTCATTGTCACAAATAAGTGAGTGTTTGTAGCACTCTTACAATTCCAAACGAAAAAAATACTTCTAAATAAATAGATAAATAAATAAAATAATAATAATAATAATAATAATAATAATAATAATAATAATAATAATAATAATAATAATAATTATTATTATTATTATTATTATTATTATTATTATTATTATTATTATTATTATTATTATAAAATTAATTCAACTAGAATAAATTCAGGAAATCAAAGGGGCTGTAGTGAGCAATCTTATACAATGAACCTAACAACTCATCAAACAGCTAATCCAAGAGTACATAATAAGCAATCTTATACAATTACTTATTTTGTAGATTCATAATAAGCTAATCCAACAGAATCAGGTATTGTCTCAGTTTAAGAATAAGTACCACATATCAAAAAAGATCTGAGTTCAATTCTCATCTTGCCTTCCTCTTTCCTCGACCTATCATATAATAAAATAATCGAAAAATATGTAGTTCTGAAATCCCCACATATCCATTCAAGTACACTTGAATTTACACTTAGAAAATTATACCATAACAAGCTACACACAACCTAGCTTAAGCTTACACTAGTAAGTGTAAACAATTAGTTAAGTTCACATAAATTTAGTTATCGCCAATATCATCATCATCTTACCCAGTGTATCCCGCTCATAAGAAATTATGACCAGAGTCTAAGGAGGGAAGGAAGGCACCAACGCTAAAAAACTTGGATAAATGATTGTCGCCTAACCAACCAGGGTTTTGAACGGGTCGAAGCCTCGAAGTTGTGCATCCTATCCCTTCTAAAACAAAAAATTGTTTTTGATTGACCCTCAATAGAAAATATCATCTGCAACTTCGCATAAATAAGTACAATGATTATAATTTTCTTTGGCAATTTAGACACACAGTTGACTTGTCATCGCCCTGACAGAGTAAATAGTTAACATCATCAAACCGAACAGGAATTTATTTCTTAAGGCTTTCACAGCATAGGAAACGACACGAATCCAAATCGGGAATTTTCACAATACTACATCGTGTAGACGTAATATAAACATAGAAATCGGGTGAATTTCTAACAATTGAGCGTATTATCATTTATTGGCAAATCATATAGGAGATAAGAAGCAATCTGCTGTTGTGCCAAGCTTTTCTCAACAAAAAAGAATGTGGACTAGGAGTAGGACTACTTCTACATAAAATGTCTCATTCACTTTTTATTTTCTTTTTTAAGTTTTTTTAGGAAATGATAGGATTGTTGTATTCAATCATTTGTTTGAGCTACCATTAAGGTAGTTTGACGCGGAGTAAAAATATATAATAATTTTTAATTGTGTTTGTTTGTCTTTTATTTGAAGTTTTTATATTTGAAAATAAGTTACTAAAGCATATTTGATTAGAGTTGTTTAATCTGATTATCGAAAATTTATATGATACTACCTCTGTTAAATGTTATCTGCAACTTTTGCCATTTTTGTCCGCTCAAGGTTATTTGCAACTTACTTTTTTCTTTCCTTTTTTAGTAAAAAATAACCAATCTAATTACTTATCCCATCATTTTCTCTCTCCTTTAATCACCTATCCCATCATTTTCTCTCTCCTTCTTTTTCCTAAATTACCTATCCCTACTTCCTCTCTCTTTCTTTCTCTTACTTACCTATCCCTACTTCCATTATTTCTCTCTCCTATCTTACCTTTAATTACATTACCCCACTTTTTCTAATTTTGCTTTATGAAAAATTGCATTGGCAACCGCAATTTGTACTGCGGTTGCACAAAACAATTAACGGAGGTAGTATAATAATTGAATTCACTTTGACCTGACTTAACAAAAAAAATCAATATGAACAGGATCCGATTTGATGCCATCTAAAATTCCTAACTCGAAATTGTTTCAATAATCTAGATGAACACCTTTAATTGGATCATGTTAAATAAGTATTTGTATAAAACAAAAGGAAAATAAAAAAAATGAAAAGGATGCATAATGATCAAAAATCAAGAGGCCCACCAAGATATGATGATTGATTTTAGGGATATTCCACGTGGTAACCCTGAGGTTTTGGGTTTTCCACGTGGTAACCAAAACTTTTAAAAAATCCACATGGTAACCCTGAGGTTTACTAAATTGTTCCATCATGACCTTTTTGCACATAAAATATTAGCAAAACGTTAAGAAACATTAATTTCGAAGCTTTAAGGTTATTGTACAACTATATATCTGACTCACCATTTTAAATGCCATTAGTCTCAACTATTTTCCCCAAAATATAAACCCAAACTCTACCATATTTGGATTCGGGGAAAAAAATACGATTTGGATGAAAAATGGTAGATTTGAGGGTTATATTTTGGGGAAAAAGGTTCAAACTAATGACATTTCGAATAGTGAGTCGCATAAATATGCCTACAACAGCCATAAAGCTTCAAAATTAACATTTGCTAACGTTTTTATGTGCAAAAAGGTTACGATGGAACGTTTACGTAAACCTCAGGGTTACCGCATGAATTTTTTAAAAGTTTTGGTTACCACGTGGAAAACCCAAAACCTCAGGGTTACCACGTGGAATATCCCTTGATTTTATTACTTGGGACTTGGGAGTTAGCTACTCCCTCCAGTCCTTCCCATGTGATGTTCTAGAATATTCTATTTGAAATAAGAAATTTGTAAATGATTTTCATTTATTTATATGAGATATTATTAGTATTATTTTTATAAAAAGAATTTTATTATATATTTTTATGATTTTTTATAAAATATATTGATAGATATTGAGCTTCATTTTGAAAACCGCAAAAAGTAAATGAAAATCTGATTAGTAGTAAATTATTTTTTGGTCAAACTTAAGAGAACGTGACTTCTAATTACTTCATTGTTAAAAATAAGTGAGTGTTTGTAGCACTCTTACAATTTCAAACCAAAAAAATACTTTTAAATAAATAGATAAATAAATAATAATAATAATAATAATAATAATAATAATAATAATAATAATAATAATAATAATAATAATAATAATAATAATAATAATAATATTATTATTATTATTATTATTATTATTATTATTATTATTATTATTATTATTATTATTATAAAAATAATTCAACTAGAATAGATTTAGGAAATCAAAGGGGCTGTAGTAAGCAATCTTATACAATGAACCTAACAACTCATCAAACAGCTAATCCAAGAGTACATAATAAGCAATCTTATACAATTACTTTTGTAGATTCATAATAAGCTAATCCAACCGAATCAGGTATTGTCTCAGTTTAAGAGCAAGTACCATATTTCAAAAAAGAACTGAGTTCAATTCTCATCTAGCCCTCCTCTTTCCTCAACCTATCATATAATAAAATAATCGAAAAATATGTAGTTCTAAAATCCCCACATATCCATTCAAGTACACTTGAATTTACACTTAGAAAATTATACCATAACAAGCTACACACAACCTAGCTTAAGCTTACACTAGTAAGTGTAAATAATTAGTTAAGTTCACATAAATCTAGTTTAACGCTAATATCATCATCGTCATCTTACCCAGTGTATCCCGCTCATAAGAAACTATGACCAGAGTTTAAGGAGGGAAGGAAGGTGCCAACGTTGAAAAACTCGGATAAATGATTGTCGCCTAACCAACCAGGGTTTTGAACGGGTCGAAGCCTGGAAGTTGTGCATCCTATCCCTTCTAAAACAAAAAATTGTTTTTGATTGACCCGCAATAGAAAATATCATCTGCAACTTTGCATAAATAAGTACAATGTATAATTTTCTTTGGCAATTTAGACACACAGTCAACTTGTCATCGCCCTGATAGAGTGGAAAGTTAACATCACCGAACAGTAGTTTATTTCTTAAGGCTTTCACAGCATAGGAAATGATACGAATCCAAATCGGGAATTTTCACAATACTACATCGTGTAGACGCAATATAAACATAGAAATCGGGTGAATTTCTTACAATTGAGCATTGGACAAATTTATTAGTTGGAAGTTCCAAGCGTCGACATTAGTCATCCTGAGTCGATACATCGAGCCATTCACTCCATTAAAGGGATTGACCCACCTGCCGAGACAATCTGCTGTTCCATCTGCAACCAAGAAGGATATCACGAAACTAATTCAAATCTCCAGCTTCATCACACGCCCAAGACTCAAAAAAATTGCAAAACGAAACGAAACAGACACACATCAGAACATAGAAAAGCTATGAGTTCTTACGGTGAATAGCATCTGAAGTTTGCTCTTGACAAGAAAGTATTCTTGATTCACTTGTTGTAGACATGCCTGGCAACTGCAATAAAAACATGTTCTTGGCATCATCATTTACAGTTTGTGTTGTTTGGTTTAGATAAGGTCATAGCTTTTTATGAGCGAGAATGATATACTGGGTATAATGATGATGAGGTCTAAAACAAAAATCACGCGACTTACCCCTCAGCATTTTGCTGTTCACAGTAGCTACGAAATTGAACACAAGCATTTTTTACTCTTTGCGCGCCTATGCTGCGAAACGGAAAATTTTGTCTTAATCATTACATCAAAGGCTCACTACCATACAACATCAATCAAAGCTGATGTCAAGAGTCATGAGAAAAGCTCTAGTAACAATAGAGGAACGAAGTAGTTCAAAACTATGTTACTCGGACTCTTCATTTTGCTTCATGCACCCGTGTCCGATCCTGATGCTCGGACATTGGTATGGCACTTAAACAGTTCATTTTAGGCGTAAAACTAAATATTTAGATAGATCCGGCACTTGGACATGTACCAGTATCCGACATCAGTACCCGAGTTCAAGTAACATAGGTTCAAAAGTAAGACTAGTTGTAAACATGGAAAATGTAGAAAGAACCACAATCTATGTACCTAGAACTGCTACCCTTCAGCTGGTGGACATGGGCATCCACCTTTTGAAAATCCACAGCCTGTTGATCACTGTGAATACACGAGATTACAGTAAAATCAAAAAAACCCAAGATTAAACGCTTGGTACATTTTTAACTACAATATTTATCCAATCAACACACATATGAATTGGGTGAATGGCCAACATCAATCAACTTTTACTCAACATTTTAGTAAATATTTTCAATTTTTGCTAGTCATAAGGGTCATCAGGGCTAGCGTTTTGACGATGAGGCTATCAGCCCGCAACTTGGAATCGGGGCATGAACTAGCCTTATGAGCTTGTTAACCTAGTTTGCAGATAACCCATCAAAGGTTTGGCCTGAAATTCATAAGTTAAGCCTTTTATTTAGTTTATTTTGTGATCTTTATCTTTAATATCCTCTCCATATTAGTACTCCCATAAGAGCTACTAACAGATGTGCATTAAAAGTCCAGATTTCTTTAAGTAACACCATAGAATCTGTCCATTAATTTCAACCACCCATATAAGGACACTCAGTCATCTTGAAGAATATTGTAGGATTGTATTCAATCATTTGTTTACTGAAGTGAACAAGTGATATTTAATGTTTTGACTTTGTCTCCTTTGTTCGTTGTTACTAATATCGAACAAAGGTTTGACCCTGTTTGATTTTTTTACCCTGTTTGACCGGGTAAAACCTTTATCAACTCAGGGATTTTCGTGCTTATTTTGAGAAATAAGTTTATCCCATGCCTAGTTTAAGAATATTGTATATTATTTTTCTTAGTTGATTCAAATTTTCCCATTAATTTACCAGAATTGTTTGTATCATAATATATCTACAGTACCAGAACCTATTTGCATTAACACATACCAAATACCAATCATTATCAGACTCTACTTAGTATAATTATGCAATAATTAAAACCCTATTAAAAAGAAATAGAAAAAAAAGGCAAGAAAATGAGGAAAATTGGGAAGAAGAAAACTTACAAAGCAGAAGACAAATCAAGAAGAAGTCTTTCAGTATCTTCAAAAAAAAGGGTGATGACTTCCATCACAAATCCTGGATTGCTTTCATCTTGCAATTGTTGTAATTGTGTAAATTGATTATCCAAATAACCCTAAAAAAAACCCAATTTATTTCACAAAAAGTTTTAATAATTGCAACAAAAAAAAAAGATTAACAATCAAATAATTACAAAAAATAAAGTCAGGAAAAAAGCAGAGACCTCATTGAATAGGGAAGATGTGTACTCAATCAATTGCCTTTGCATTTCAGCTACTTCCATTTTTATAAATGGAGTTCTCTGATCTTTTTTAGGGTTTTTTTTTACTATGATTCTTCACAAATGTCACAGCCAATTGGGCAAAATTGAAGCACAATCAGGGAGATGGAAAATTTTAAGTAGTGTGAGTTTGAAGAGGAGAACAAGTGGAGTTGTTTTTTGTGGGTACGTCGGTAACGAAAAATTATCACAGTTATATATTGTATAAAAATTACAAAAATAATAACAAAAATAATAAGATTTGTTATTAAATAAAGTAAAATATGTAGATGACGATGAAAGAAAGTGATAATAACATTTCATAAAATGAAATAGTAGCAGGATAGAACAAACGAGCTAAAAGGAAAATTATGGCAGTCTTTTAGGGACGGAGGGAGGTTTAGGATTTTTTTTTTTTTTTAGTTTACGGTGTAGGTTGAGGGAAGGAATATTGAATACACTTGGGAGAGTGGAATCCAAATACTTTTCGTAAAAAGTGATGCATATTGTAACGGAAATAAGAGTCAATTCTCTAACCAAGTTAGAATTGGGTTATACAATGAGTTAGGTCACTTAGAGAAAAATTATAATGTGTTGTATTAAGTTCAAATAAAATTCATGTCATACACTTACAATTTTTAGTTGAAGTTCAAGTTAAATATTTATATAACTTCCTTCATTTTTCTCGGTATCTCATTTGATTTTTATCACTATTCATCTATCAATATTGTAGTTATATTTTATTTTAATTTACAAATTAAAACATAATCAAGTGAGATTTCATTAAGGATGAAATTTGTGTGTTGAATAATGACATAATAAAATGGGACATCTATAGAGAAATAGGAGTAAAAAATTAACCGATCATTTGAGCTGATTAAATTTTCAAATCAAATCGAAAATCCATAGGTATAGTTTATCTTGATATGGTATGAATCAGGTGAGATTCTAAGTATGCTTAACAATTGAACGTGTTCGACCGCACAGGACCCAAAAAAATTTAAGGTCTCGATATGAAATTACATAGTATATATTAAATGTCAAAAATTACTAAAAAAATATCATAATCTTTAAACTACACAAAGAGACTTTCAAAAAAATTGTCCACTTTTTTTTCATATCTTACTTCAATAAAGATAAGATTTTGAAAGTAAAAAAAAAGACAAATTGACTAGTATCAAAATAACCTATCACATGTTGCCAAATGAAAATCATTGAGTGTCAAAGATTGAACAAGAAAATTTTTGAATTAGATATTAGAAGAATCTCAGTGAAGAAAAAAAAACATTGATATTATGAACAGTAAGGATCACGTTTTTTAGTATTCGAAAAACCGAATATCCGGATATTCAGATCAAATTTAATCCGGTAAACTGAATATTTGGTTCAGATTTGTCCGATATCCGATTTTGAACATCCCAGATGAACACTAACAGACGTTGCAACTTCTTCTGCAGTAACCAGGAAGATCAGCAGTCCCCACCATATACTCTGGGTTCCTACTACACTCACCAAGGGAAGCCCATCTCTCACAATTCTGATTATGATCAACACAACCATCACTGACAATTTTGTCGAAATTGTCGACATGAATCCACTTGGTCGCAGACCATTTCTCGCCCTCGATCACAGGACAGCCTCCATGGAGACTCATCTGGTCAGGAACTGCATTCGGGTATAGACTGAAGAACAGTAGAGCATCCCCTTTCTTCGGTTTCACTGATAACATTCGAATGCATTGTAAGATGAAAGCACCGAAAGATTTCTTAGAAGGGTTGTCTTAGGTCGATTAGTAGGTCGACATACCTGCAATGCCTCGCTTTCCACACTCGGATAAATCATTACTTGCTGCAATAGACGCCCTTTGACGTTCTGACAGCTGAAATAGGATTCATCGCGTTAACGAACTTTAACCATCGATAATGAACGAATCTTCATTACATTGTGGCTTAACAGCACAAACCAACATGTAAGCTATCTAGACAGCCTAAGACATTGAGTAAGTAAAATATCGTCATCATCATCATATCCAGTGTATCCCGCCCATAGACAACTATGAAATAAGTAAAATGTGAGAGCCTGAAATGCTAGTAGTGTAGCAAAACATCAATATCTATCTTGAGTCAGGGAACACTTTGGCTACATCTTCCTTTATGGGTATGGGTTGCCGTCTTTCTTCCCTCCCCAAACCCTGTTCATAACTCTAGGGGCGGGATACACTCGGTATGATGATGTAGCAAATCATCAGAAAAATGAACTGACCTCTGCATGAGGAAACACCGTCTCACCGCCTTTCTTAACATCAGAAAGATACATAAGGACGGTTGCATAACGATGACCGCCTCGAACAATATTGACCTTGTCCACAAAGTAATCGTAGTGAGGTTCGTACTTCTGTCCTTCCTCGTATCTGAGGACTTGTATGTCCTCACCATTCTCTAAAAGTTTTCAAACAAAAGAGAAAATCAGCAGCATACATCCAGTAAGCTTCTCAAATATACATCATCATCATCGTTATTATCATCATCATACCCAGTTCATATGCGCACAGAAAAACTATGGGCAGGGTCTGGTGAGGGAAGGAATGCGGCAACTCGTACCCATAAAGGAGAATGCAGCCAAAGAGTCCCTCAACTCGAGAAAGATCAAGAGAAATACATAAGATACTATATCTTAATCACTTTCAAAAAGCATTATCATGGAACTAAGCCTAAAGTTCAAAAAATCTGGGTAATCTGATTCAACTACAAACCTCAAAAAAAATGCATCATTCAGAAATCAGAAATAAGGAAATAACTAATGTCATGTGGGCTGTGGCCTTCTTGTAAGCAGCCTTTGCATAAGAGAAGTGCCAGTGTAGCATAATCCTCCACAACTAATTTGCTTTTTGGTTTCGTGATCAGAGTGGACCGAATAGCCCAAACTGACTATAATTCACTTATTTCAATTCACGATTCGCTAGGAGATCAGCAAATCATGTGATACAGTCACTTTATGCAAAACAACCTCGGAAATCATGATTCACTAAAAATATATGCTCATTTGCACAAAAAAATAAGGCAAAATCTAGTCACACATAGTGCAAAAGAGAGAAAAAAAAACCTATTGGTAGAAATGTCCACACTGCAACTTTTTGCTCTATACGTGCAACAATTTCATCCTGGAAATGGAATGGACATATATCAGATATATACAATGGAGAAGTCAAAAAACAGGGCTTTTTGAAGATTGCAATACCCTATGAGTACTAATTTTGAAAACCATTTTATCCATAGGACCAACACATAAGCAGCTATAGCAAACATTGCAATTTAATATGGGCGCCTATATGTCGTAAAATTCTGTTAGTCTGCCTATGTTACTCAGACTGTTCATTTTGCTTCACGTATCCGTGTCCGATACATAATGCTCGGACATTAGTATGGCACTTAGACACTTCATTTTAGGCGTAAAATTGAATATTTAGACGTTTCCGACACTTGGACACGTACCAGTATTCATATCAGCACCTGAGTCCAAGTAACATAGTAGCATGTTGTGCATATAAATGATAATTCTATTGCAAACTAAAAGGAAACTGAGAATTCAAGAGTATTCTAAATAAACAAACAAATTGTGTTAAATCAAAGAGATAGACCTTGGCTTTACTAATGAAGGCACCAGAGCTAGTTCTGACTTCACTAAGCTGGCTCTCCCCAGAGTCATTATCCGCCACGGCTGACCTCTTCAACTCTGATTTTGCCTATTTCAAGTTAAACCAAGAATGCAAATTACACCATCATCAAGATTAACATTAAAGGCATAATTTCAACCAAAAGATTGAGATTATAATTGTAGGTCATGATTTGGTGTTTGATCTATACACCCCTTCACCAAGAACTCGTTGACTCAAGCTAAAAGTAGAGGTGATCAAAACAGACCTGATGACCCGAAATTCATCCGACCTTGTAATCGAAATTAATTTGACCTGACTTCGAATATGATTAACAATTATGTAAAATACAATATGGACACAAAACCCAATTTCCTATCAATACGAAACACCTAACCCAAAATCAACCCAATGACCCAAATGAAGACCTTCTAACTAAAAGTATAGATGCAACACAAATCCTCCTCATACCTAGCGAAACATACCCTTCTATCCCTCCGAAACTACACATATTTTCAATTTTAGTATGTCTTACTCACTTTGCACTCCTTTTTTCGGCATTGATTCCACTCTTTTCCTTTAAATTTCATCTCGAAACTTATTCTCTATCTTCATCTCAACCACTCATTTCTTCCGTCAACTTGAATATCGATCATGTGCCAACTATAAATTTATACTTAACATTACAAAAGAGGGGTGCAATTTCTTGGGGACGAAGGGAGAATCAAGGAACAAGCTCTAAAATAAATCCTATACTCCATGATTATCAAAAATGAGAATTTGATGGTTGAATTGAGACTTACAATCGATATCAAATGGTCACATTCTTGATCAGTCAGAAATCCTTCATACACAAACGCTCTGAAATCAACAATATAACCCACCAATATCCAAATAATGAATACTACTACTTAATCAAAATCAATTAGACTATTAAATAACATCAAAAAAAAGAGAAAAAGACCTAGAAATCTGACCTGGGTTTCCATGAAATTTGCTTGACTTTTGAAGGGTCGATTTTAAACTGCGTCGAATTCAATTTAGAACTATAAGATCCATTAACCATCAATGAAATTGAAATCAAGAACAGAAATCGTAGAGAAAATCCCCAATCCATGGCGAATATTAATGACGAAGAGTTTTTCTTTTTCAAGTGAAGAAAGAGATGGGTTTTGAATCAATTTACGATTCTTTAATAAGCACTAGGATTATTGTACAGATTATCAAATTCAAAGAGAAATTTGAAGTTGAATCGGTAGTTGAATCTATATATTAATTTATTTTTGTTGACAAATTGTTCATACTGATTGTATGATTAAGAACACGTCGTGATCTGCATATGGAAGCAAGTAAATTAATAGCAGTAAATCAATTGCAGACATGTCTTAACTTTATTTGCACGTCGTATTATGAGCTTTGACTTTGGCTATGGCGGTTCCCCAGATTAATATGATAATTACTTATCATTAATTACTAATTAAGAATATGCATGCAACTATGTAAGTAATAGTATGAGAATTTTAGGGATTATAAGTGGGATTGAGAATAAGATTATAGGGTCGAATTTTGTCCGTTGAAGCAAGTATCGTATTGTATGGTATCACAGGTTCGAATCCCAACCACCATTAAAAGTGAAATATTTAGCGCTATGTAAGAGGAGGGCATGTAGTGCACCACACTTCTAGCCCAAAGGGCTCATGTGAAGGGGCATGTTAGAGTATACTTCCTCCGTTCTGAAATACTCGTTACATTTCGATTATGTGCATTATTCATCGTTTAAGCTTATTTTATATATTGCGACTAATGTGTAAGAGGTACAACCCAAAATGAAATATAAATGAAAGGAACGAAGAGATTAAATAGCATCATATGCAACTTCACTGCTTGCTAAAATAAATAAGATTTTTATTTTTGAGATTTATTTCTATTAAATTAAAATTTTTGCCAATTCAATACACTAAGACAGGGTGATTCTCAGCATGTGCAAAGTCTCGAATTGCATAAAACCCTCTTAAATTTAAGTGTCTTAAATATTAATTGACGTTAATTTACATTGTTTATTGCTTAGTTTAATTATTTGTTTTAGTTTAAAAAACACAAAATCTCACAAGAGACGGTCTATAGGATAGACCACGAAATTGGGCCAGCCCATTTTCCTTAACTGATTTTTTTTATTATAATATCAATTATATTATGTTATAATCCTAAATATAATGTATTATAACCTCGAATATACTATTCTACATCCCCAAATATAAGTTATTATAACGCCAAATAATTTATTATAACCCCAAATATACTATGTTATATTTTGGGCTGGGCTTCATGGATTCCGTCTATAGAATAGACCGTCTCCCATGAGACTTACTGTTTAAAAAATCAAACAAACAGACTCTTAATTTCAGCTCCACCTCTCCCCTAAAATATTTTTTTGACATACTTAGTGCTATTCACATAATTAAAAAAGTTATTATTGAACAATTTGACTACAGAATACCAACTATTAAGTAAAGAAACCTTGCAGACAATGCAATGCTTATGAATGGTGTACCAATAAATCTATACGCACCCGAAACAGTCGGGTGCGTAGTAGTCGACACGGAGGGGCGATGTGCAGCCGCAACATCGACCGGTGGGTTAATAAACAAAAAGAGGGGCAGAATAGGAGACTCACCCATCATTGGATCAGGAACATATGCCTGTAAAGTGTGTGCAGTTTCGTGTACCGGTGAAGGCGAGGTGATCTTACGAGGGACATTAGCTCGAGATGTGGCTGCAGTCATGGAGTATAAAGGGTTGAATCTTCAAGAAGCTGTTGATTTTGTGATTAAGGAAAGGCTTGATGATGGGGGTCAAGCAGGATTTATTGCTGTTGGTTCTAATGGGGATGTGGCTTATGGGTTTAATGCTAATGGTATGTTTAGAGGTTGTGCTACTCAAGATGGATTTATGGAGGTTGGTATTTGGGAGTAGCTTCCATGAGCGTGACATACTGGATACGATGGTATCTGCCTATTTGGGAGTATTCGCATATCAATTTCTTTTTGCCGGAAAGTTTGCGAAGACTCTGATTGTAACTTTTATGATTATGATATATTAGATTTGATGATGATGTGTTGATGGATCAAGTTTTATGGTTATTTTCTTTCAAAATTTGTAGTTTGAAATTCTTTAGCTTATGTATAAATTCTTAAACGAGACAATTTTAGGTGAGACTATCGATTTTAGGTTGACTCATGTGCATTTAGTCCACTAAAATGATCATTTATAGTTTTATAGTGATAAATTAGAGAAATAGACTAATTATATATGTTTGTCTAATGGTGAGACTGTCTCATATAAGCCGAGCTGTAACTCATAAACGATGATAGTTAAACATCAATAAACTTCCTTATAACAAATGGTGCTCAATTGTTCAACAAAAGAACAAACTAGTAACAGATTCCTGGACAACCAGTCACAAAAGAAAGAAATGGTACTCTTTGGATTTACCAAACACCCTATTCGCGGTATAAAATGTGGCTCGATTCTTTTTTCCTCGACTGAAAAGAATAAGCTAAACGTCGCACAAAATATACAGTATTTATCAACCAACTCTAGCACTCAAAATGTGGTTAAACAAGTATGGCTAATCAAAATCGAAGCTCTGTACTCAACTCAAAGTCGGCTGCTCCTCCGTTTTGATGGTCCTCCCGGAAAAAGTTTCATAATCCATCCAAGCACCCGTTCCACCACCTGAAGTAAGAAGTAAAATGGATCAGAATAACAATTTTCATCTACATTCAGTACTTGGAGCTTTTTCTACCCTATACTGAATAGTGTATTCATATCAATAACTAAAACTTTTGAGTCTGTAAGGGTGTGTTTGGATTGAAGGAAATAGAGAGAAAGGAAGGGAAGGGATTTGGAAGGAGGAGATATCCCTTGTTTGGATAACAAATTAGGAGGGAAGGGATTTGGAGGGGAGGGATTTGAAAGGAAAATTTGGGGCAAATTTTGTTAAGAAGACAATCTCTCCTATAAAGAAGAAATAATTGGAAGGAAAACAATTTCCTTTCTTTTCCCTTCCCTTCCCTTCTAAACAAACAATATACAATTCCCTCCTTATCCCTTCCTTTCCTTTCCTTTCTTTTCCTTCACCTTCCCTTCCATTCTTTTCTCTCCTAATTTGCTATCCAAACATAGTATAAAGAAAAGATAGAACTTTTCCGACATGTGTAGATGAACTTTTTTGAAAAGGTCATTGGTTGTAATTGGCTATTGGCTATTGGTTGGTTTGTTAACCAGTTGTTAACTTTGGCTTTTTGGTTAGTGTAAGAAAGTCGTTACTCGGCTGTTATGGATATGTTTCATAAGAAATAGTTGTTGACTTGTTTATTTGAGAGAGAATGGGTCAAAAAATCTGCTTAACCGTTTACCAAACACTTTTTTTGTTTCCCTCTCAAGCATCTTTATCATTTCTCTTTGGCCTGAGGATTATAAAATTATGAAAGAGCCAATTCCAAGAATAATTTCATGTTCTCGAGTCTCAATTGAAATTCGAAACAGATTCACAAGGGAAAGTGTCTGCAATGACGAAAATCCACAATAATGAAGATAAGATCCCATTTACGCAAAAGATAAGTCATCATCTATTTCATCTAAAGATCACAAAGTGACTACAAATAACACTCAGCTTGAATACTGACACGTCCCTAAGTCTATTGGCCTCCCTTCCCACGCAAAAACAAATAAATATAGAGCAAAAGAGGTACCTCGTCGCCTTCATCAGCATATGAAACACTTTCCTGGACAATGTGAGAACCAGTTGACTGCTTGGTAGCAATAGTCTCGCTTGCCATGCTTTGGGCAGTCAACAACTCGAGCCTTTGAGTCTGGATTTCTAGTTTCCGAGATAGGTCCTTATTCAATTCCTACAAACATAACATATTATCCACACAAATTATGTATTATGTAACTCAAAAGGTTCAACAACTCCTCAATAATACAAGTCAAGAGGCATGTTTTGCAATTTTACATTTAATTGATTTCAAAAGTTCTACTAGGGGATTACAGATTCCTATGGGTTAGTATGAGGGCAGAGGGTATCTTACAGATGCTTTACGATTTCCTAAGCAGTTCAGTGCATAATTGCAGACCAATCAACCGCGAATAAATAGCTAATAGTAAACTAATTCAGGTAAGAAACAAAATATGTGCTTCTAAGTCGGAAGAGACAGTGGGAGCAAATAAAAACATTTTATTATCTCAATGTTGTGAAGTGGGTCCCACCTAGTTAAGGTGTCCCAATTGCAACGGGGTACTTTGAAAGTAAATATTTTATCAGGGCGTTAATCGTTAAAGTATTTCTAGAGCATCAAAGAGGAGAAAAATGGTACTTCTATTAGATAGCTAAAGATGCATATTATTAAAAAAAGGTGATGAATAGAAGCTTGATTTCCAAATATTTAATTTTGGACGATGACGATCAATGTTACAAAAATCTAAGTTTTGCTTCAAGGACCTGTGTCAAATCCATGATACTCCAACAATGTATTGTTTATAGACACATTAAGACTTCTTTCTGTACTAAATACATCAGAAATTTTCAGAAAATAAATGAGTATCAGTGTCATACAGGATTCCTGAATTCAAAATTGATAGATAAGTATGATTTGGGAATTTTCTAAAACAAATGAAATGAGATTATGGTCCCATTGTTGAAACGGTAAAAATTAAGGCTAGCAAGGTCTGCAATGTTTCAGCATGTGAAATGGGGTAGAATGCTAGGAAATTGTTCCCATAAATGTACAGATCCTAAAGCCTGGATTATAAATCAGAAGAAATCTACAATAGAGTTAAAAGGAAGATTACAGATGAATAGTACATGTTCATTGACAATGGTACAGATAGGTTATGGAAGGCACAAAGGCATTTATTCTATGCTTGGCCCTAACCTCGAAAGCCTGGTCTAGATTAACAATTTGTTACAGAAGTAAATGGGATCCGGCAACTGGACTGAAAATTTACTGAGCCTGTTGGAAGCAGATCGTTTAAAACCAGCCAAAAGCTAGCTGCAGATGTGTGCTTCTAAGCATACTTTGTAAGCTAGCTATATCATTGGTGAAAACAAAAGAAAATTGGGGGCGAAACAAAAGAAAATCGGGTGCAAAACAAAGAAAATAACTTGTTTTGCGCTTCTGATAGATTTAGACAATGACCAAGACTAAACACTGGCCAAGTCAATGCCCAGATTATTGTACAAATTTTGATACAAGCAATCGTTGTAATTCTTTCAAATGGCATCAATCCTTACAAGTCCACAAACAATAAAAGGTAAAAAGATACTGCTCGTGAGTCGTGACTAGCAAAGGTAAAGATACAGATTGAATAGACAAAGACATTTAATGTTTCACTACATTACTTCGTTTTAAAAAGAACCATCAACAATAAAGAAAATTCAACTTTTCAGTAAAAAAAATACAAAACGATGACCAGTATTTAAGGAAGTAAATAAGGTAATGTGCACATCCACTGTGGCCTTCCTCACATTAATAATACTTGCAACATAGTTTAGCGCGGGGGTGTAAGGATAAAATCCAAGACCTTGGATCCAGGAGATGAAGCTCACAATCACAAAGCTACACCTCCTTCTTTAGAAACAAAATTTTTACTATATGAAGGATATGCATTCATAAAACAATAAAGCTATTTAATCCATTCACAATTTGATTACCTTCAACTTAGTACTTGTTGAGACTTCAGTGATCAAAGCTTGCATCAACTCTTCTTTTTCCAATTGTATCTGCAACCAAAACATCCACAGTTAATCTTTAGATTTTACCACCAAAAAGCCATATTCAGAAGTGACCATCTACCTCAGTAATAAGGGAATTGATATTTTGAATCATTTGCGCTTGATCTGGAGGAATACTCATAGAAAAATCTTCATGACTGGAAAAACTATTCTGTAGAAGCACCAGGTCGCTTGTATTGTCAAGCGTTTGCAAGTTTGTAGAAGATTGTTCGGAGCTATCTCCAGTAGAATCAAGACCTAAAAAAGAGGCAATAAAAGGCATCAAAGCAGAGATCTAACTATAAAAATTATTAAACAGGATTTTTGAACAACTTAATTTTTAGATACTACCAATGTTGGGGTGAAAAACATGCCAATCTATGATACAGGCACTTGATTTTGAGTATCTGATACAAGTGCTCATCCGAGTGTCCAATATAGTAATTCAGAAATATTTCGATATGGAATTAAAACCTAAATGTGAATATTGTTGTCGAGGGAGCGATACAGCGAATACACTAAATCACTACGAACAAAGCTTAGTTATAATAAGCATGGCTCAAAGCACACTCGCCTCTCAAAATTGCACTTCAACGCTAGTCATCCCCACCTTTTTCCTCCCTAAGATGTATCTGAGTGCAAACTCATAAATCGCACATAATCCCTGTACATGGGGGTGTATCTTAGTTTGAACTGAAGGATCTAACAATTATCCCGATGATATGTGCAAAAATCTACTTTGCCAGAACGACACACATGCCAACTAACCCTAAATTAAAAGGTTGGATTATTCAACAAGACACAGCAAAGATAAGCCCCTAAGAGAACAATAGGGAACAAGATGAAAAATGAATATCCTCTTTACGGTAAGTCTCAACTCATGGTAATCACTTTTCAATTTGCTTCTAAAAAGTCCTTACAACAATTCAAATACAACCAAAATCCTTCTATGTATGATAAAGTAAAACTCACCATTCCAAAACAAAATAAACACCAAAGTGAAAAAAGGTCAACAATGGATCACAAATACCTAAATCATTAGTCGAAGTTGAAACATCTTTCTTTGTATGTCTGTTATTAAGATCAACTGAAATTCCACTAGCAGAAGCTCTCCGTAATTTAGACTGCAACAATTTCTTCTCTGAAAAAATAACAAATTGACAATCAGAAGCACAGACCAGACCAGACCTAATCAAGAAAAGAGATCAAATATAAATTTGACTGAAAGCACAATGTCACTAAAGCTATAATAATTTATAAAAGTACAGGAAAATTTACACTAAACTGTAGGTCTGTCACTAGTCTGAAGAAAGTTAAGAAACAAAAACTTCGTAAAAATTTAAGAATCTAACAATCAACAACGATACATACAGAAAAGATTTAGAAACAACCCATATCCATCGGGTAACATCATAGATTAATTGTTTGCAACAAATACAAACATCTGCATGCAAAGTTCCACAATAAAAGATGAATGCAAGCAATCCGAAATTTTACCTCAGCTCCAAACAACTTATTTGTGAGAAGAAATGCAAAACTTCATTAGTCACAAACACGTACCTTCTTGTAACGCATCAATAGTTTGAAGCAAATCCTTACGCTCTTTGTCAAGGCTAGACATTTTCTTCCTGCATAAACAGCAATGACAATCATTAGATTAAGACTGTTTAGGCAGGGAAAGGGAAAAATAATGGTCGACCTTACAACACGGAAAAATTAACCGAATATCAAAAAAGTAAGAAAAAATAATAATAGCTAAATAATAAAAGATTACTAGCATATGACATCGTCATGAATTATTTATAGAAAACAAACTACAACAAAGCAGAATTCCTTCATCAATGATATAATACAAGCTTCAAACATAGGTAATCTCAAATTCTTTTAGAAGGAGAATCAAGATGTAATCATCCTCAAACAGATAAAGGACGGGGAACCCTAAGTCCTTAACCTCAAAGCACTTAAAATCACAAATCAAATGATTATATAGACAAAATTCAAGAGCCCTCAAGGCTCAAGCTCTAGAATCATGCATGACTTCTCGAAATCAAGAAAAATCAATAATCATGCCAAGGAACAGGAATCCACCACAAAAGATCCACAAATTTATCACATGAATGCCAGTGTAGCTCACTGATAATTTATTACAAAAAGCATGATCAATGGAAACTTACACAGACGATCATAACAAAAGTCAAAGGAGAAAAATCAATCAATTTTCCAAACTCGAACATGATATCCTGTAATTTAGTGCCACTGCCCTCTCAGAGATTCTCACATTCCATTTGCAATTGAAACCTATTTTTCCACTTCAATATAATGCTACAGAGGTCACTATAACTTGTTGCATTACAGGTTTCTGGAAACCAAATTGCAATTATCATAACAATGGATATGACTTCCAGAGTTCAGGTTCCAGTTTTTAAAGTGAGGATACCAAAAAAAAGGTCTAGCCAAGCCAAGGTAAACGGTTGACACAGGAAAAATTAGAGAAACGGGTGTAAACTGATTCTCAGAATCTGCAATGATTAGGTATAATGAAATAATCCAGATAAGATACCAAAACTTAAAAATTCGTAAAAATAATTCTTATGGAGACTCCATAACTATTGCGATTAATCAACTTGAAGTCAAATCATATTTAAAAGAAAGAAAGCCATACACCAGAAAGAATGGCGGACCAAGCAGCAGGGAGGAAAAATAAAGACAATTGAGAACAAATTTTAAATATCTTAATAATAGAAGATTTTTCCACCAACCAAAAGTCATTAAAAGCATCAAATGAAGAACTCCCCGTAAACACTTGTAAAATTATTTACAAATTTAGTCCGGCAACTGTAAATCATAACTAAGATAGAACAAGCATTTTTTTATTTTCTTTTTGAGGGGAAGATAGAACAAGCATAAAATTATAGACAGTAGAATATCATGCTCAAAACATAGAAGATATCCATACTTGTAGGAAGCAATTTCAGCACTTGAGTTTTCCAACTCTCTCTCCAACTTCAGCTCATTAGATCTCAGCCTAAGGGCCTACAAGATGTAAGCACAAGACACACGCAATGCCACAAATATCAGCAGCACAAAATTGGCATATCAAGGCAAAAAAAAAAAAACAATTCAACACAGCTACCAAAATTTAAAGTATACAGGCAGCACAAACATTATTCATAAAGAATTCAAATCAACTGAAATCAATGAGAAAAATAGAAAACAAAGTAAAAAGATCACCTTCTCTTCCAAGCTAATGACTTCAGAAGCCAATAGCTTTGACCGCTCATCAGCTGCATTGCACTCAAGTTGTGCATTCATATATTCAGCCTTGATAGCCTCGAGCTCAGCCTACTGCACCGAGATGACAGAATTAAAAACGCTAAAATATTGAATGGTCAATTGAATCATGCATCAGGAGTAAAAGCATGTACAATATATATGTACTTCTTACAGAGACTAAAGATAATGTGATTAGATTCTTTCTATTTATCATTAAGGTCATCATTACTGTTAATTCTTATACGTCTCAATATCTACTATGAGTCCACAGCACACTGAACAAACTCCATTGACAGCACAATTAAAATAGAAATTAGATATGGATATCAATAGAGACTAACTTATACTGAATAAAAAGCCTATCCTCTCAGACTCGTCAAAATAAAGAACAGAAATGTAAGAGAGCGTAATTTACAGTAATATTTTCCACTATTTTATTCCCTTTTCAGCCATTTTCTATCTGGGGTTGTCACCCATAAAATGATTTCGATTTTTATTCCAGAAGCAAAAACAATATATGTTTTAGAAAGCAGCTTTATATATTTTCCGAAACATCTAATATATAAGGACCAGCTAACAATAAGAGGACATAGGACATAATATGAAAAAAAAAAAAAAAAAGAAAAAAAGAAAAAACATCACCAATAGCTAGCATATTACAGCCAGTCACCACTTAGCAGCTACAACCAAATTTAATGAATAAGAATCATGGACAAACAAAGATAATGACACTAACCAACCGGTCCTTGATTTCAGCCTGCAATCTTTGCATCTCATCCTTTAACTGGTTCACAATGCTTGCCTGGAAAAGACGGTAATTAGTTGGCAAGTAAAACAGTGCGCTTAAAAAAACATACAGGAAATGATCCACTATCACATGCACATAGTTAATGCTTAGTATTACGTCAAACGAATTACTAACATGAAAAGGAAAAACAAAAATTTAAGACCACAGTTCAAGGAAGCATAAAAATTCAACTAAAAAGCGATGTCTGATGAACTCAATTGACCTCCCAAACAAAAGTGTTTTTTGGTTTCCAATCTTAGGATTAGAAAACTCAACAAAATCCTTCACCTTACATATCCTACAGCTACCTATGATAGAGCCTTACAAGACCTTGAGAAGTTCTTGAGAATTAAATATAAAAATTTACTCAAGAAAACAAATGAACAAGGGAAGTTAAGTTGCAACTATTAGGCACTGCTGCTCTATAGATATGCCCATTCAGAAGCCACGGTAACTAAATGCAGTTCTGCAACATTTAATCCCCCAAAAGAGAGTAAGAAACAGAAATGATGTATTAGAATCCATATCATTTAGCAGATACAAGATCACATATTGCACATATTGATCAAACAATAGATTGAGTCTTGCGAAAAGGGATAAAGTTCGCGATCAGCCGAGAGCTGACAAAAGCATTGCAGTAAAATTAAGAATACTTGGTACTCCGTCCTCAACCCCCTTCCTCCCTAAATATAAACTAAACAGTACTATTTCTCAATCCATAGTGAACACATGAAAAAGTATATCAAACGATATAGTCAGCAAAAGTAACAGCAACCTGCTGATTGTAGCTCTCCGTCAACGAGGAATTTTCAGCAGCCAATGACTCTGCCAAAACCTTAGAAGTCTCCAATGTGCGTTGCAAAGAGAACTTCTCTTGAGTCAAATCTTCAATGTGCTGCAGTCAAATGCAAAGGAAAAGTAAATATAGATCAATTTCAAGCACAACTGTCAGCAAACCAAATCTAAAGGAATTTGGGGTTTGAAATTGTTGCCCTATTCAAATTCCAAAAAATTAAGAACTGTTATGGTAAAGGTTGACCTCAGAAAGAACGGAAAATATTTTAGAAACACAAACACACACATTTCTTCTTTCATAGTATTCAAATTATTTCTTCTCCCCACCCGCCCTCTAATACTCCAACAATATACTAGAAATATTAATTATATTATTATGTACAAGTTAATATTTTAAAAAGGTGACATTTTTAAGTATGCTTTAAGCCAAATCTAAAAGTACCCTTCCTACATAAGCTTCCTCTCTTGACACTTTTCAACATAAAATCATCAATATCTTTTATTATGTAAACATACGAAATCATAAATATTTCATTTTATAAAGTGCATTTAAGACAAATCTCTTTTTTTCTTACGAAAACAAACAAATCCCACATGACTATGTTTTTTCTAATATTTTAGTGAGGATATGAGACAATGGTGATAGATGAATTGTGACAGCTATGCAAATGCTGTAGGTAGAAAAGGATGTTGTACAATTATACAAGCATATATCTAGTTTATATTCTGCATGTTTTGGAATATATATGGCATCAAGAAAAACTGCTGTGTCTTTCTATAAATTACCAAGGAGACCATACAAATAATTTGGCAATGCAAAAGAAACAAAAAAAAACCCAAAACAAAAAAAAATTATACTCAGTGGCCAAGCAATAAAGAAGAAAAAATAGTACACATCAGAAAAAACAAAGTACCTGTTCCAGCGCTGCAAAATCTTCATTTTGTCTCTGTGAAGTGAAGTCCAGCTTATTTTCCAAGTCTCGCCCAAATGAATTCTTTTGCTTGGACACATTGCCGAAGATAACATCATTTGATTTATAAGATGCTGGTGTTGGAAGGGAATCAATAGATGAAGATGCTATAGATGGAATGTGAATTGCAGATGATACAGCAGAACTGCCAATAGAAAACTCTGAGTCTCTAAACTTGTCTTTATCAACAAAAGACCGACCAGGTAAAGATGAATCTTTAATGTTCAGAGAATCAAGGAAAGACGGACGAGATCTTCGGGGATTTGATTCAGCCACAGCTGAATGCGATTGAATATCAAACAAACCAGCAGCATCAGAATTAAAACCTGTCGAATGCCTTTCAGAAGTTTGTTGACTTCCAAAATCTCCTAATACAAGTTGTTTCTTCTCCTCCGATCCAAACATTGAATAATTCTTTAAGTTCAGATGGCTATGATGGAGCATTGAAGCAGATGCTGGAAAATTACTCAATTGCACTGGATCTGCAATAAAGACAATATGTTATGTGACACATTAATTATATTAAACAATTGTTAGCTGTAAAACAAAGAGGCAGCTTAACCACTATACTGACCAGACTCCTAACCTGATACAGTGGTAGCATGTCCCTCAGTATATGCTTTTGCAGCAACATCATTAATGCTCACATTTGTATTCAGAAAGTCTTTTCCAAATCCGTACAAACTTGAGTTAGAATCACCTTTTCTATAATCTTGAGAAACACTAGGTCTACTTGATGATAGTATATTTGCATATCGCCCTTCACCAGTGTCATTGCCATAGTTACCAAAATTGTCATCTGTTTGTTCAGAAAAGTTGGAATCTGTTTGGTACTTCAAGCCTGGAATTTCATGGCTGTGCTCCTCTTGTGGCAGCTTGTGAAGCAAATCAGAAGAACTCAAATCATTATTTTTTGTATCAAAATGCACACGAGGAATTGTATCAGACCCATTAGAATGAGAGAAAACATGCAATTTGTCATTATGATCAGAAACACCCGGAGCTCCGGTGACTGCACTAAAGCTATTATCAGTAAGAGCATTGGTAGAATTGAGAGCCGGTGCATGTCCATCCTCTGATAATTGTTTGTCTGATGCTGTAGCATCATCAATACAAGATTGGCTAGTTGACACTGCCTTTTTAGTCGCTGCCTTCTTCTTTCTAAATTCTTCCAGCTGGAGAAAATCAGGAAACAAAAGATATTAGAGCAAATTAGGAAAAGGACTGACCATCAAATTCAAACACTTCCAAAACATAAACATCCATCCAGAACTGATTTGCAACACTGCACCTGCGTCTCTAAGAGCACGAGTATGGTGTGCCCTCGCATAGGAGAACTAACACTCAATGTCCTCTTTCCCTGGTCAGCCCTTGACAATGACGTCCTAACATAAAAGTTAAGGCACTCGCTTAATCAAAATGGACCGCATAGTACTCTCTAGCTGAACTTGGTTGACAGAAAAAAGAGAGGTAGCTGGTGTCAGAGTCACAGAGATCAACAAAGGAAGAGGTAGTCTCAGATAGTCCTTGTAAGGTAAAAGGGACGGTAGGGTCATGGTGTCAATGAAAAATGAGGTGGAGGTGAGAGGAAACAGAAGAAAAAAATTTGATGAGGTAGGCCCTCAGGTCATTTTTGTATATGCTCTATCCGGTCCTCCATGACTTCATGCTCTTGTAAACTAAAAAAATGTGGTGCATTAACTTTCTATGCGAATACCAATAAGCCTTTCCAACTAAAACAACAGTCGACAGAAAATGATTATATCTTTTCAAGGAAAAAAATGTCAATACTAAATCCTATCAAGTATCAACAGTTAATTGCACACGGGGGCAATAAACAACTTCACACAATATATCAATCAAAGAAAAATAAATGATGACAAGCAAAGTAATCATTCACAACCAACATTACTTCCAATCTTTGGATTAAACTCCAAGTTCTGATCATTTGTCGTCGTACAGTCCTAACACATACATTCATAAAAAATTGTCTTCCATTTAATAAAAATTAAAATACTTCTAAACAATTTTTTTTGTAGCTTCAAGAACGGTTTGGAAATTTACACAGCTTGGTGTGAAAGTTGCATAAATTTTCGCCTCTCCAAACAGCACAAATGACAAAAAAAAAGTAACACAAATCGTGGAGTCACTATAGGCTGAACTTGTAGTAGAATCACATAAGGGGTAAAGCTTAACAAAAATCCTATTAACCAAAAAGTTATATCTTATCAGTTGACTTTCTGAGAAAAAGAGGACCTTACTGCTACTAGCCCTTCTAAACAAACATACTTCCAACACTTCATACCGACACGAGAGGGGGGCGGCTCATTTTGAGAAGAGATTAGTTTGTGTCCTCGATGGCTTTTTCCCTACAGGGTCTTTTTATGCCGGAGAGGTGAATGCCCTTTAATGTTATTGCTCTCTTCTTAGGGATTTTATTCACTAATACAACTTCTCTATTTTCAAAAAAAAAATGACAACAACATCCAACAACTATCCCAATCATATATAATTTACTTCTGGATTTGGTGTTTTTTTTTTCTTTTTTTGTGATAGAATTTTATTAGAAAAGTCAAAATTCAACCTTGGTTCTATCTCTTAACTAAAATTAAACAGAAACCCAATAAGTATAAAGGATATTTAACTATCTCAATTCCCACATATCGTGATATAGCCATAATAAAGCATTGAGAGCTTCACATTCTATACCAGCATACACCACATTCTTTAGGATTCAAACTATGAAACCATAACATAGCATCAACCAAAAGGTATTCCTTTTTACCATAAACATACGAGAGCCAAAAATTAAGGCAGTTAACCTTGAAAAGTTGCCTATCCATGGTTCATAATTTCACTACCCATTACCCAAATTAAACCCAAATAGACACATTGCAAGCCATCAACTATGCAATTAAGCTAAAACCATAACATCAAAGTCAGTCCATTCTATCCCAGACTTGCTTCTTTAATCTTTAATAATTAAAAACTAAGCAAATCACCTAAACAACCGCATTAAGAACATTGCTAATCAAACCACCTTTCAGCATTCTTGCCAAATTCAACACAAAGCAGGCCACCCATAAGAAGCTACTCTACTTAAAAGTTCAAAGTTAAAATTATTAAACCATTTAGATTCTGAAACAATCAAAACACAACAATATTGGCAAACCTTTTAAACCTTAAACATATGCAAAGAATATTATTGAAAAGAAATCAAGTCTCTCTTTCAAGTCAAAACTTGTACTCTGCATTATTCATCCCCATTATATGAAAAGATTAAGCCAAGACTTTGGCATTATTGTGTTTTGTTGTGCATAACCCATGATCCACAAGAGTTACTGACAAGTGACAATCCACACTTCTTGTCGGTGTCACTTTGATTTATCCTTCAAATTTGTGTCCGTACCTAACTCGATCCTGACTAAAACCTGCTAATCAAAGTTGGTGCAAAATATTCTCCATAATACTTGCCTCCACAAAATCATTTTTTCAACAATGTTTACAAATTATAAGTAGAAATCCAAAAGCAATAAGTTAAAACCAAAAATTAAGTTCATACTCATACCCTTTTTCTACCAGCTTCCAAATCCTTCTTTTTTCGAGACGAAACTGCTGGATTAGACATAACTTGAGCAGATGCCATCCTCAAAGCTGATATTGTTCTCCACTCTAATTCAACATCGTACAAATCACATTCACAATCAAACCCACATATATCCCTTCAATTTTGATCTCCAATCAAAACAAAATCAAAAATCCTATTCAGTTGACTTGATCAACACATCGAAATTACAAGAGCCCAGAAGCGCCAAATTTAAAATTCGAACTCCATTATCTGAATGTATAAGATCCGAATCCCATAGATCTTCCAAATAATCTCTAGATCGAAGCAATGATCAAAACGCATAGACTTAACAAGTCTCCCCGCACCATTCTAAAAAACCCTAAAATAATGGAATGAAATAATTTGCAGTAGATTTAGGTGCAACAGTAAAATTGACACCAGCAGAACAGCAACAGAAGCAGAGATTGCAGTTATAGAGCTTCAATGGCTACTCCTATTTGCTTAGAGGCTAAAATACAGCGCCATTGTCGCCATTGTCGGTAAACTCAAAGGATTTGGGATCCAATAATTTTTTGAAAAAACATACAATAATGAAAAGGTTAACGTGTACTCTAAAATTGTAACTGAAGGGACGTGTTTGATATTCTATTCATCCTTATCACGTGGCGTATCTAATCTCATCTCATAGTGCTCAACCTCAAAACGTTTTCATCAACCATGTGTTTGAAATTAGGGATGGTCCCCTGCCATCCCGTTCCATCGGACCATCGGTGACTATACATGAAAAGTAATTGACTGATCTTACAGACTAACACGAGTGTTAAATGTTTCGCGTGGAATTTGCTCCACTTGATGTTGGAACACCCCAGCCCATCGAATCACTTTGATTGCGTTAGAGTTGTAAATTGACCTACATATCAATACAAGTATTTTTAGCGTATTTTTTACTTTACTTGTGCGCACCCGAGCGGGAGCATTTTGACATCACTTATGCGCACCTAGGAAAACTTCTCATGATATCACTCATTTGAATATTATTTCCCACTGAACACGCTTAATTGTAAACTTTTACTTTTTAGTATGAGATTTTGAAAAAAAATGTTTCTTGTTGATGCGTAGACAATCAATTCTTTTTAAGTTCAATCTGGGGTATAAGGTGTTACCTATCTCAGTACCTCATACTCATTCGCCTACCCCGCTCCACATACATTTAATTTGCCCTCGCTCTCCATATCTCGAATGAACTATTTTTATCAATTTTGTATATTTTTATTAATGATTATTGATAAAAAATGGAATATCAAATATATTTTATTTTATTGTATGTTTTAAATAAGTTATGACAAACAATTTAATTTGTAAAGAATTGTGATTTTACGACATAAATAACGCAAACATTGAGACAATATGAGGCAACCTATAATAAAAATGCATAGTTGGTCTTTTTTTTTGAAACGAATACATAGTTGGTCATAATGAATAAATGAGTTTGAATAAATATCTCTGAAGCCAAACATGAGTATGAATATTGTAAGTTTGTAACTAAACATAGATATGAGGGAGCGTATACACTATACTACACGTCGCCTACATTTTGTCATCTATAATTCACATTATTGGTAACGTTTAACAAATTCTCTTTTAAACAGGGCCGTTTCATTCATTTTTGGGCCCCAGAGCAAAAGATAAAAATGGGCCCCTAAAAACTTAAGACATAACGCATAATTTAATACATCTTTTGTTTTTTATTGTTAATATTTAATCTACTTTACAAAAAAAACACTAAAAACTCATATTATTTAGCAAAAAAATGTAAGTTATATATAAATTTGATTCAAATTAATATCACTTATATACATAAAAATAAGTTTTTTGAGCCCTAAAAAACACGGGGCCCTGAGCGGTTGACCGCTTTGCACTTGCCATTCGACGGCCCTGCTTTTAAAAAATCATTTGTTTATTATATTTTTTTACATTTTTATTGAACCGAAACACCTTTTTACCTAATTCATTGTATTTGTCGAATTGTTTATATCTCAGATAAAACAATAAAAATTTATTAGACAAATCAAATAAAAGTGAAAAATGATAGAAGTACTTGAATTGTGAAATAATCTCTCTTTTCTTATGAAATAAGACCATTTAGGGGGTGTTTGTTTAGGGGGAATTGAGGGAGGGAATGGGAAACTTTTTGGTGAGACTTTGATGTCTCTTATTTGGTTGTGGGGAAGGGACATGAGACTTTAAGTCTCATCCCCTACAAGTCCCACCATTTCATGTTCTAGGGGGGAGAAGGACATTGGGGTTGGGACTTAAAATTTGCTTAAAATGACCAATTTGCCATTAATAAATCAATTATATAAGTAAATAAGTAAGGGTAAATTCGTATTTTTATTGTATTTGTAAACTAATTTTCAGTTTATTCTCATTACTTACCAAACAAAAACATAAGACATTTTTTCTTAAAGTCTCACATAAAGTCTCATCCTAAGTCTCAACTTTAAGTCTCACAATTCCCATCCCCATCTACCAAACACCCCCTTAAGACAAATTCTACCTCCGTTCTTTAAATCTTTTATCTTTCCCCATTTGATTTCTCTTTGCATAATGCTCAACTTAATTCACTTTCAAATTAAAATCTCTATTAATCATAAACAGGGTCTTTATTCTTAGATGCATTTTATAACTTCTAGCTTTGACACAGAAATTACAAAGGAATTTAGGTAAAATTACCAATAAAAAATCAAAATAATCACAACATGAAGAAATACTACAACTGTTTACGAAAGAACACCTGTTAATTCTCGATTAAACCTGCTGTAATTTACAAACCATACTTGAAACAGTAATTGTTCAGACCTTCATCGATCTTCGTAAATGTCACAAAACCAGAGGTTCAAACAAACAAAAAACAAAATGACTTAATCTAATTTCCATTCGATTACATTTAGTTACTAAAAGCACTACATAGTACATATCCTACCAAATCTTACTACTAAGCTCTCTCACCTCGAATCCTACGAGCAAGTTGAATATCCTTAGGCATAATAGTAACTCTTTTAGCATGAATAGCACACAAATTAGTATCCTCAAACAATCCAACCAAATAAGCTTCAGCCGCCTCTTGAAGCGCCGCAACTGCAGAGCTTTGGAATCGAAGATCTGTTTTGAAATCTTGAGCGATTTCTCTAACTAATCTCTGAAATGGAAGCTTACGAATCAGAAGTTCAGTACTCTTCTGATACTTCCTGATTTCTCTGAGTGCAACCGTTCCAGGCCTGAATCTGTGAGGTTTCTTCACTCCTCCGGTTGCCGGTGCCGATTTCCGAGCAGCTTTTGTCGCTAACTGCTTCCTTGGAGCCTTTCCTCCGGTTGATTTACGGGCGGTTTGCTTTGTACGAGCCATTAATGGAAATTAGGGTTTCTGATGGTATATTAATGGAGGGAATCTTGGGTTTGGGAAAAGCTTTGGAGTTTTGAGTTTGTGATGGAAGGAGAAGGGATGGATGTGGGTTTTATAAAGAGGGTAAAAGGCGGGTGATTGAAAATTTTGTTTGGGTTAATTTGAGGCGTTGGATTTTCTAGGATTTAACGATCGGATGTGGGTTATGGACAAACACACGGATCGCTATCCGTGTACTAGTATGACTCTATTGGTACGTATTCTCTACTTAGGAATTAGGAGTTTGTGTGAAACAAGGCTATTTATTTAGTTTTTTTTGGGAAAAACTGTCCTAAATTATCCAATTTATTGTGAATCTGTTGTGAATAATTCTTATTATTGATTATTTTTAAATAATTTGACTTTTGATTTTTTTTGCTCGCAGCACCCCTTTTAACATTTAACCGACTACTATAGTTGCTTACCACCAAAAAGGAGTTTGGGTAGACCAATAAAGAAGAACAAGCAGGGAGAGAAAGTGAGCGTAACGGCTAGTAGAAACCTACAACAATCGGTTAAAATGTGTCAAGGGGTACTTTGAGCAAAATGTATACAAATGTTGATTATTTAAAAATAATTAATAATTAAGATTATTCACAGCAAATGGACAATTAATCGGATTATTCAAGACTTTTGTACAGAAAGGTAAGATAGCTTTAAATTGAAGCCAAAAAAATTACATCCTCCGACCATAAAAGGCCATTATCTAACAAAACCTCATTATTAATGTTAACGAAAGCCCATCTTGCAAGATGATGAGTTATTACACTTTCTAGTTTCTATAACAAAATAAAAACTGGACACTATCAAAGGACTGGAGTAAATATGAAGTTGAGGCCCCAAGATATGTTATATACTCTAACACGTTCCCTCACACGAGAGTCCTTTGGACTTGAAGTGTGGAATGCAGCACATGCCCTCCTCATACATGGCGCTAAATATTCTACTTTAAATGAGGGATGATTGAGTTTCGAACCTGTGACTTTTTGTCACCCTGGCTTCTGATACCATGTCAAAGAACCAACTCAACTAAAAGTTTAAGCTAATAGTTGAGGCTCTATGATATGTTATATACTATAACAGTCCCATTAAAGTTGATTTTAATAATGTCTTCATTAGGATATATCTTATGAAATACTCCACTACTTATACAATCCTTTGAAATTGTTTTATTTGTTTACTTTTGATTCAATGATTTATTTTGCCCAAATTGTTGAATAAGGGGATCTTGTTATTGTTGTTGTTATTATTATTAATTATTATTATATATATTACGAGAGAACATGTACTATTAGTTTTGAGGTCGTCTTTGTATATGATAATTTATCACGAGGATAATTAACAATTTTTATGAATTTGTAATTTGAAGAGCCATGATTTTCGACCAAACAACATCTAACTATTTTTCATTTAACATTGGATATCTTATGAAATACTCTACTGCTTATGCAATGAAATTTGAATTGTATAGGGCAACAATTGTTTTTAAGAGTTTTCGTTGATTCAAATAAGGCCATTTTATGGTGAACGGTCTCAATAAAAAGTTTGTGTTATTTTTAATGGTCACATTTACTTTTATTTCCACATGTTAATTTAACATTTTAACCATTAATACATCTATTTGTGTATATTAAAAAATATAAAAAACCAATTTTAATAATCATTGTAATGAGATAAATAAAACAATATCTCGTTTAGTCTTTCACAAACTTTATTTTTTTGTTTCGTCAATATATTTATTTTCATTTACTAAATTTATTTATTTTTCTCATAATCTTTCACAATTGACCTACTAAGTTTGATTACACTTTTGATAATAAATATTAATATAAAAAGTGTTATAATATGACATAATTAACCGCTGTTTAATAAAAAAGCTCAAATATGTGATTAAAACAAATGGGTCTACAACGTCGAACCCTATGTAAGATGTAAGTTTTGTAATCATTTAACTGTGGTTTCTTACTTTTACAGATTCTCGAGTGAAACCGTCTCATTTTTAAGATGTGTTTTATTGATTTGACTATTGAAAGACTTGAAAAGTCAATTTTATTAATTTAAAATATCAATTTTAAGACTTAAAATATCAATTTTAAGGTTTTAAGTTTTTATTTCAACATTAGGGCAATTAAACACTGAAATATATATTGAAAACTTTAAAGGATCGACTCTTCTTCGAACTATTACACATGTTTTGTTCCAGCTAAGTACAAACCACCTTTAACTCGCGTGCCGACCATCCTATTCCATTGTTTGTTACAGTTTCTCCAAAAATACACACATACACAATAACAATATGGTTAAAAGCTCTTTTTTTAATTAAATAATAAAAAAATATAAAACTAACAGTAAATAATTTTAATTGACGAAACAATAATATTTTTAAGAAAAATTAAATATTAGCACTAGTATGAAGGTCCAAAAATTCGTAATCAATAATAATGATTTATTATCCTTAATTCCTTATTAACCTTCTATATGAAAGTGCACCAAATTTTTTTAAGTATCCTACAAACAAATTAGGGTTAGGGTTTCAAACATATCTCGTGAGAGGGAAAAATGGGGAAGCATAGAAGTCGAAGCAGAAGCAGAACACCACTTCGCAGCCGCAAAAACCGTCATGAAGACTTTCATCCTCGCCATTCTCATCGACATTATCGTCGTCAATCTCCTCCTCCGTGTGGTCTCCTTGTTCGCAACATCGCTCTTGATACTCGGTACTTTTCTTCCCATTTCTCTTCTCTTTTTTTTATTTAAATTTTTTTATTGGAGATTGTTAGAGAAATATGGCAATTATGATTGAAGTTATTCAACTAAGATTGAATAAAGGATAGCAAAAACTAAATTAAGAACACACAAATTTGGAAGGTGAGGAAAATCCTAATATCAATGTGATTTTCCGGAATTTTGTTCCTCTTAGTCTTTTTATAAGTTTTCATATTTGATTTTTGAGGAGATTGAATTTTTGCTTACTTCGCCACTTGCCATTTCTTGAAATCCTTACACTCCATGGATTCATTGTATGAAGATGACTCTAGATCAATTATGTCATTTGCAAACGAAAGAGCATAAGCTTCCATTTCCTCAAAATTAAGTTTCTTTGGAACTTCCATTGGACACTTCACTTTTTTTCTCATATGCCAAACCCAAACGTATACGAGCCTTCATTTTTCTCTTAGGTCTCCTTTGTGTAATGCTTGTAGTTTGCACTCTTGGCGATCTTAGTTTAAAAAGGCGTGCTTTGCTTTGTGCCTTCAGCTCAGGCTCGGTTGAAAGCGCCTTGGTAAGGCGAGGCGAAGCCCAATGCAAGAGGCATGCGCCTTGGTGTGCTTACACCTGGTGCCCCTTTGGGTAACTAACTTAAAAACTTGTATTTTTTGAAAAATAAATAAAGCTTGAAACCAAAATTCATTTGAAGAAGTTTGAGAAACTATTTTTGTAAAAAATTAGAGAAGAGAAGCAAGTTAAGAAGAAGAAAATAACTTTGAATGTTTTTCATATTTTTATTATAATAGTCTTGTGCTAAATTAATCTTTATTATCTTGTTGATATTGTAATATGATGTCATGGTGTTTTAAGTATTATATATGTTTTAAAACTATATAAAATTATTTAACTAAAAAATATGCCCTTGGTTTTAAAAAGCACGACTGAGGGAGAGGCACGCGCCTTGTACGCCTCTTGTATGTTGCCTTTTATTTTTGCTTTTGCTCTTTTTTTTAAAATAAGTTCCAAGTACTAAAATACTTATCTTTGCTTGATTTACTGGATTACCCTTAACGAAATAGTTTATTTGAATTCAAATGAGAAAAGGCGCCTCTATCTCAATTTCTCAAAATAATTACTTTAACTCCTGCAACATCCTCATATCCCTTGGATCCTTGCAAAGAATATGGTCAACTTAAAACTATATTATCTTATAGCTTTATGTGCTAAAGCAGTGTTTATCTAACTTATATGTTATAATTATATGAATTACATGTGTTTTAGCGAAATTTTGCACCTCACATCGAGAAGCCCACACCTTCACCTCGCGTTTCGAGAAAAAGACCTTTTGCACCTTGATGTGCCTCGCGCCTCTTAAAACTAAGTTTGCGATATGTCCTTCTTAAGAGTAGTGGCCTTCCTAGAGAAGGAAGTGGAAGGAACATTTACACCTTCTTGAGGTATCATAATATCATCACAATCAAGATCATCATCATAAACTTCTTTCCCATCTGTTTCATCCCCGTTCTCCTTCTCCATATCTACCTTGACGAAATTCTAGAGGAGGAAGTTGAAGAAACATTACCACCTTCTTGAAATTTTTTGTGTGTTTTTATACTATTTAAGATTAAGATAACAATTGCATTTTTTGTGTTTTTATAGGCCGGAGGACCTTAAGATTCCTTTTGAAAAATATGGTCCCGTGAAGGATGTTTACCTACCGAAGAACTACTATACAGGGTATGTGTTTAATATTTCTTTTGACGTGTGTAAAATATTATATGCTGGCCTTTATATATTGTAGTTTTAATGGAGACTATATTTTGTCCTCATTTGATTTTTTGGATGATCATGTAATTAAATCAATTGTGTTGATTTGGTTCAACCTATGTTAAAAGTGCCAAATGGTACCTTTTCATTTGTCATTGTTATTTTTTAGAATGTCTTCTATTGTGAATTAAGTTTTGCAACACCATGTAATTAAATATATATTTTAGTTTGGAGCAATAAAAATTTATTGGAAACTATGTTTTGTCCTTTTTTGACTTTTTGGACGATCATGTAATTGTATTAATTGTGTTGAGGGGTCTTTTAAATTTGATTTAACTCATTCAAACTTTGCTAAAAGTGCCAAGTGATACCTTTTCATTCATTGTCTTAAGTTTTTAGAATGTTTTCTATTGTGAATTGAGTGGTAGGTAAATTAATGGTGGAAAGCTCAATGTTGAGATTGTTGTATTTAAATATTGCTTGATGAAAGATAATTATAAGTTGTTGATTTAATGTGTATCTATTGAAATAATTTAACACAAATTTATTTCTACTCTTATAATTTTCAGATTTATATAATTTTCCCTTTTATTTTGATTCCCTCCTTAGTTTTAGAAAAAGTGCGAGGCACACTAAGGCACCTCCTGGCCTACCTCGGGTGCAATTTGGTAGTTGGTCAACATTTAGCAATATGTGCACACCAAAATACCTATTTTTTGAAATTCTTTTTATAAAGTGTTTGGCTTAGAATGCCTTTTAATTTTTCTCGAGACCATAGGAAAAATGCTACTCAATTTGTCCTTATGAATTAGCACCTTTTTTCGTTTTAGTTTGTTCCATTCAATTTGTGCCCTTTCCTTTAATGGCAAAGGTTACACTTGTTCTCTTTTAATCTCATCTACTAACGTATTCCTTCTCTCCTTATTTAGCCATCTGTTTGTATATTGTTTTATTCTTTAACTTACTTCCCCTTTCCACTAAAAATACAACAAAGAGCAAGGGTGCCACTCTATAGTGACAAAAAGACTTTAGTAGGGCCCTTCAAAAACATTATAACGTGAAACACGTGCTTGTATTTACCTAATAAGTATATAATTTTTCCAGGACAACCATTTTTGCTACTTTTCTTTAATTCATTTTAAAAACTACAAAACAATGAAATTAATTTTTTTATTAACTCTTTGTCAATGAGAGATACCTTGCATTTAGTTTAGCTTTCACATATGTTGTTTCCAGAATTATAATCTAGTATCGGATGCCTTGTTTTGGCAATGAAAAATGTATGTATTGGGCTGTTTCATCCTGCCATTCCATTAAGGAGGCCTTTGGCAATTTTGAAGCAACTACCATTTTATTCAAGATACTATCACGTCATTTTTTTTAATTTTACAAATTATTTCAGGGAGCCACGTGGCTTTGCATTTGTAAAATTTCGCTTTCCTGAAGATGCAGCTGAAGCAAAGGATCGACTCAATAATAAAGTTGTTGGTGGACGTGAGATACGCATTGTTTATGCCGAGGAAAATCGTAAAACTCCTAAAGAAATGCGTATGAGTACACATATAAGGTAGGGATGGTTTTCTCTCTACTTTTTGAATCATTTATGCTCGCCTTACCTTTGGGAGATCTAATATGATTTTCCCAGATATTTTGTTGGGTTAAATTGGTTTTTGTATCACACTTATATAGTGACAGATTTGAACGGAGGAGAAGAAGATCACCATCACCAAGGCGCCGATATCACTGTTAGTATAAAAGTTTACTTTATGATATGAAACCTCTTAACAAGACTCTTTGGTTTTGTCTTGTTGGTCTTTATTCGGTAAAATATGTTTCGTGTTTCCTGCAGCATACTCAAGGTCACCGGCTAAAGGAAGGCGTCACTCTAGGTGTGAAATTTTTTTCATCGTGTGTGCTTGCTCTTTTGGGCCATGATATTGCTGTGTTATTGTTTCCTGGTTTCCAGGATGCTCTTCCAGTCTTCCTTGCTTGATTCGTTAATTAAATACAGTTTTAGTGATTTCCAAAATGCTTATTTTGCCTTGATTTGTCAATTTAATACAATTTTAGTGATGTCTATGACATTATGAGCTGAACGAACATAGGCCGATGCCCGATAGTTTATTTGCTTCTAGCATATGCCAATTCTTGGTTTTGCATTCATTGTTTTTTTGTAAATTATGAAATTAACTGATCATGGAGTCATTAGTTGCTTAAAGATAGCAAATTAGCACTTAATTATCTCATGTTGATACGAAACATATTCTTGTTAATGTGTTGAGTGTAAAACTTTTTATCTTCTAAATGCATGAGGTATTTAAGTTATTGATGATTTCCGCTACTATGCCCAAAGAATGCGTTGGTTGTAAAGTATAATTCAAAAATTGCTCCACATACGCCTTTCCTGCGCCTCTCCATTTGGAGATTCTATTTCTGTAATTACTTGTCTTGAGCTTCATAGAGGCACATAGCTGCATCTTGTGCACTTTTTGAAATTAAGGTGGCCTTGATAATGAGTTGATGGCAATGCAAATGCAAACAAGAAAGACAATCCTATTATTTTTTTCATTTTCGTAAAAAGTCCAATGCTTTTCAACTAGGTTCGAGTTCATTACTCCATGCTTTTTGTTCACTTTGTATCAATTGACTTAGTGCACTTTCCGTTTTCATCATTTTTTTATACCTACCATTTATCTTATATATCTTGGTTCTTACACATTTCTTTGAATCACCATTTTGCTCTCTTTTCCTCTCATTCAATGAAAACCCCAATCCCCTCTAGGCTGTAACTAATACCACACTAATAGTATAGTTGTGATATGAACATATTTATATGAACACACACTAATAGTATCCTGTAGGATGTACATTAAAATGTCTGGCAAACATCATGTCTATTGTAGCTAAACTCGAGCTTTCTTTTAGTGTCACAAGCATTAAAGCCTTTCAATAGAGTAAGTTGCTTCAGTAAAGGAGGGAAACACTATGGACTTTTCATCAGATAAGGATTTTTCTTCAGGAGAATATTAGTACATTTCAAAATAATTAATATTGTTGTCTTTGTAATATACTTGAAAACTCGAGTCATGTATCGATTAGAGGTTTTCAAAACTGACGTGACAATTCGACATTACCTTTTAACCGAATTAGACTTCATAATGAATTTGAAATTATATGAAACCATTGTGGACATATGATTTGATTCTGAACCAATCAGAAATGCTTGACCCGAAATCAACACGATGATCCAAATGAACACCTCTGATATCAGCATTTTCTCTTTATTAAGGTTCTCTTCCTTTTGGTTTCTTGCTTCACGAGGTGCGACATTTCAATATGTAGTGGTTTGTTTAATAATAGTGTTTAAGTAGGTGGATCCAAAAGAAAGCGTTTCTTTGTCTCATGTGAATTTTTGAATTTCTTGTCTTGATTTTTGCATACTATCCAGTTAAGAAAGAATTTAAAGCTTATAGTTGGCCGAATGAAAGAATTCATCTTCAGAGAAGGAAAGCTATTCGAAAGATTTTACCAGTAAGAGATATGATGTGATTTTCCAAGATAGTTTGATTAGAAAGTTGCGCAAACAAAGCCATATTTTGGATGCTGATAATCATTACATCAGTTAAAGCTTAAACATTACATTGGATGAAAGTGTCATATTTTGTTCGGAGTTTCTGAAATGGTGCAGGTAAAGACCCTGTTTCTTTTTTGAGGGATTTGTTAAAATATGCTAATTTTCACCGTTGTGCTGTATTTTTTTGTTAGCATACGAAGGAGCTATTTGACATTTCAGTGAGTTTAAAAATTATAATGGTATTGAGTAGACCTAGATGCTGTGACTATTTCAATATTTTCTTGTTGCATTCTGCATCCTCTGTTTATTTACTTTTTCTCAAAAGTATTTTGTTGTTAGATCTGTTTCCAGGTCCCATTCTCCTCGCAATGAAAAGTACCGTAGGTCAAGGGATCGATCTCCTGATGAAAGAGAAGACAGGACAAGGAGATTCCAAAATTCAAGAAAGACATCGCCGGACAATGGGAAGGGGTATAAGTCAACTGGGAGGTCTCGCAGCTCAACAGAGAGGTCTAATGATGATGACTACCGAATGTCAAGGAGATCTCCTAATTCAAGGGAGATTTCTCCTCATCATAGCAAACAACTCAAATCATCTGGTAGATCTGTTAGTCCAAGAAAAGATTCACCTGTCATAAAGGAGGGCAAGGCAAAGCAGAGGGATCCTATTTCAAGGGAAGTTTCTTCTCCTGATGATGACTATAAGTCCAACAAGTGCTATTCTAGTCCCAAAGAAACAGCTGTACAATTTGACCGGAAAGTCAACTCAAGTCCCAAGATATCTGGTATGGATGATCCATCATATTCAGATTATGAAAAGAGCCAGAGTTTGAAGCATAGATCTAAAAGTCCAGAGAAGAATGGCGGCAGCCCTTTATGGGAAGGGGACTTAGCCTCAAACAGCGTGGTGAGCTCCAAGATGAATGTTGTCAGTGTGTCCCCTACTCGTTAATCATCGTACATGTACAGGTAATTACCTTCCATTGTCCATTGCTTTTGGCAAAGCTTCTGATTTGAATACTTGCTCTTTTTTATTTTACTTGAATCATATATTTTGTATTTTTATTTGCTTTTGATGATTCTGTCAGATGTTTAAATTAATGCTTGAGTCATATTCAGAATTTTGAAGGTGTGTTTTGATGTCTATATTGTACAATTTTTCTTAAACATACAAAATTTCGTAAAGTAAACATCCCTGTTGCTTTGGGTGCTCTGGTAACAGGCTATTTGCCTTCTACTTGATGCATGTGTTGAATGAAATAGATTGGATGAATTCTTTTCCATAAGAAATGGTTCGTAATGCTTTGCATTAACGGGCTTTCCAACAGGGACCCTGGACCTATAGGATGTGTACACTACAAATGTTAATATGTAACAGATCGAATTGATCATATATCACGGGCAACAAAACTAAAGATACATGCTTGGCGACATATTTAAATTTACGGAACTCTGATTCAATGTTTTAAAACATTATATATGTTTTCTAATGCACCCAGTAGGCCAGTATCAAAAAAGCATTTATCTGTCCTATTGTTATTTACGACTTCACGTTTTATCTAGATCATCTCTATGTATCATTTTTGACTGTGCTTCAGTACTTGAGAGTGAGACATGAGTAGGATGGTAACTAGCGTTTTTTGTTTTGCAGCCCCCCGGTTGATAATCAATCATCCAAGATGTTCTCTGTTTGCTGATTATTCTGTACGTACGTTAAGATCATACTTCTGAGACTGCTTTTCGTATCCTTATAATCGTCTCAACGGAGACAAACTAGTGGTTAAACATTTGTGACGTACGAAATGTAAGTGAATGGTTATCAAACACTATTTTGTGTACTACTTGCTTCAAGACTTATTATCTAGTGTTCTACTGAATTCTGAGCTCCAAGAATGGTGGTATTACAGTGACTGCACCAAAACTCAAGTTCTTAATGATATGGTCTTTTGTTTCGATTTGCAATATAAATTTGTTTGTAGTTAAACCGAATTATTTTGATTTGGTTCGATTTGGATTATTTGGTTTGGTTTGAATTGAAAAATCAAAAAGCGAAATAAATTTGAGTTGATTTGGTTTTATGAAAAATCTAAACCGCAAACCGAACTTTCACTCCTAGATGAGACTGAACTCATCAAATTAGACCTTAACTTGACAAGGAAAATAGGTATTAAGGTATTAGCTACTAAATTAATATAGCTTTACTAGTATAAAAACCCGTGCAATGTACGGAATTTTAAATACGTTAATATTTAAATAAAATTTTAGACTAATACAATATTATATGAAGGTGGGTAATAAGTATTCACATATATATTGTAAAATCGACGATTCGAGATTGGATAACTTGATTAAGAGTCATGGCTTCTATGCCTTGAACTTTTGTAATGACATCCAATTCAATGTGATATATAAAACTTCAATGATGACTATTAAAGCTACAAAGGTTCATAATTTTTTTAAGGTAGGTTCATAATTTTTTAACAGTATAAGAATTATTGAGAAAATCCTTAGATATTACTCGATTTCATTAAATTTAAAGCATATTTGGGTGTTTCTAATCCTCATAATTTTTACACTTTCTAGAAATTATGTAGGTGTAATATAATTAATTAATTGCAAATATGATTAAAGAAATTCCCATAAAATATGGAAGTCCATTACAAGAAAAGTGTCACTAATTTTAAATTTTAATGCCAATTACAAATTTCAATCTTCAAAAAATGTTATTTCTAATCAATAGAAATTAAAACTATATAGAATTTAATTTCAATCATGTGCAATCAAATAAGCATGATCCAACCTTTTTAAAAATTCTACCTCTTAATACTTTTAATTTATCCTATTAAAATGCAAAAATTGCATTATTTTTTCTTTATGAAAGACTTTGTGATTTGTAATATACAGACTTTATAAAAGAACAATGATGCTTAAGTTTTTTGACAGAAAAAAAATAATACGTTATTTGTTTTATTATACCTACATTTTAAATAAATTTAATAGTAAAAAAATTAAAATATAAAAAATTTAAAAGAGAAATCATCTAAATTTATTTTTAAATTAAAATTTTAAATTTTTAAAATATTTTTCATAACACTTAACATGCAAAAATTAGTCGAGGTAACAATATTGTTGAGTAACTAATTAAACGTAAAATTAAGATAAGATAATTTTATAGTTAATCAAAAGTTGAAATTATTGTAAAAAAATTAAAATTTCAAAAAAAATAAATTTTAAATAAGTTTCAAAGACAGAAAAACATAATTTCAAAAAAAAAAAAAGACAGAAAAACATTCCAACTAGGCAACTAGTATTACTCTTATATATACTGTCGACTACTATCATGGCCACTCCAACTTTTCTCGTCGTTTGCTAATAATTCTTCACTCCAATGCAACAACCTCCGGGACACTGTGCTCAGCAAGATCCTCAGCAGGTTTTTTTCGGTTTAATTGCGTTTATTTGTTAATTTTTTATCTCAATTTTTTAGGGTTTGTCTATGAATCGATTTATATGTTTTTTGGATTTTGAAGATCATGTTAATATCAATTACTAGTGACTCTTAAGCTGTCTCTTAGTTGTGGTTCGATTCAGTAATGATAGTTTGCAAGACTTGATGTATCTGCTACAGTGATTTGAAATTTAGTATCTAGGAGAGTGGAGACTAGGACCTTGGTCTATTGATTTGCTTTGAACTTTGAAATTAAGATGCCTAATCACAGTTAGTGTTGTGCGGCAACGAAAGCAAAAACCCCCAAAAACAATAAAAGAAATAAAAAGATCCAAGAAAAAACAATAAATAACACACAAGAATTTAATATGATTCATTGTCAATGTGATAGCTACATCCATAGACGCTGTAAACTTAAATTTCACTATTAAAATGGAGGTTACTTAATGAATTTTATAAAATCTCTCAATGGCTGTTCACTTTGTTTTTCACTTGCTCTCATGAACCTTAATTCTAATTAGATGGGGTTTATATAGTAACCCTCTCAAAAGAAGAAATTAGGTTACAAAATAGCTGTTTCAGTATTGCCCATGGATAATGATTTATGATTGAACTTTTTACAGAAAAAAGTTGGTTTATCTGGATGCTGGGGTTATTTCACATACCCAAAAACTTTTGCTCAAAATTTGCTGGTGCCATTTTCTTTGTTGAATCAGTTTTTAATGTGTATATGATATGTTAACTTGATGAGATTATGCATAAGTCGTAGGAGTTTCATTGAAATGGATGTTGAATCTAGGTTAGTTCCCACGATGTTCAAACTGTCAGTGAAGCACAGTCATATACAGATTCAAGACGGGAAATTGGGAAGCTTTCTCTTCAGATTCCTGCAAAACCTGTGATATTTGCCAATTTTCACAATGGTGAAGGATCACTCCAATCACAAGTATCGTCAAAAGGTGCTGCATCATCATCAGGAAGTATTTTACGTGGGTTAAGCTTCAAGAAGAAAATTAATCCACCTGACTGTGAGAAAAGCCACCTCTTAAATTCAGATCCACAAGCAGGTGTTGAAAGTCCAACACTATCCAAAGTTATGTCCAAATTTAGCTGGACAAGATGTTCGTCCCTTCCAGGACCTGCTTTTGGATCATTGCCTTCCGTTAGTACTCCTGCTTCTGCAAGAACTATTAACGAATACGAGACATCACATGTAGGTTCTCTCATCTTTCGTTTTTAATATGAATGGTTGTCTGCTACTTATGTTGTGTGTTAAATGTTGACACAAATTGTCAGTATAAACAAGCCTCTGCAACTCTTGTTGTTGGTTACTCTTCCTAGAAAACTTTCATAATTCATAATATAGTTTTTAATACCTTCAACTTTACTTTTGTTATTTTATGAACAGAAAGGGATTATAAACAAAAACATCTCGAGGTCTTTGTCGGTGCCAGGCAGAAATGTTGTTATTGTGAGGTCTCCATCCGCGGCTAGTAAAATGCATAATCTGTCCGAAGTTCATGATGGTAATTATTTTGCTTTTTTCTTGTTTTGATTCACGTTTGCATCTCATTTTTTTTTTGTTTTGTAAATTAGTTGGAAATAGTTAAGAATGAAACTCCTCTATATTTTTCTTTCTCCCCAATGCATGATTTGAAGTTTAAATAATGCATATCAGAGCAATCATTGAAGAGACTTTATTTTGAGATGATATTGTAAACATGGAGCACAGGAGAGGGAAAGTGAAATTTGAGATGAAATGTGGGGCTTTGAAGAGGGTCGACTGGCAGGAGAAGGGTCTAGGATGTAGAGGAGAAATGAAAATTTAAGTTTTCATTCATAGTGGAAAAATAAGGTTTCAGTCACGTTGCATTAACGGTCTCATAAAATGATTTTGTGGTCAATGCGGATGATTTTGCGGTCGTATCGACCCATGTTTATGGTGTTAATGTGGAGTTCTTCGTCACAACCTTCAATGAGGATGTGCTTACTGTTGTGCCCATATGGGGGTGCAAAATTTTAAGTTTTGCAAAACCACATTTTTGCTATTTGTTGTGACCCAAATGCTACGTAGATTGTAAACAAACCTTTTTCTTTATTCCAGACCTGCAATGAGAGTACCAGATGGTGGTTGGATTCTTATGCTTATTTGTAGATCTTGAGAATCACAGCGATGTAGCACATCTTGATGCAAAAACATCGCGTGATTTGTCATAGGCCTGCATCAGAGTTCTTTTTTGTCTAGCATTACGTAGTCTGGTATCTGAGATTTAATATATTCAGGTTTTCTCTTAATCTTACTAAAAATGGTAATAGTCTTTTTTTTTTAACCACGAATCCAAACTTGTTTGTGGTCATTGTTGATGACTTGACGTCGGCATCATCTCTAAACATAATTTATTTAAAGTGATTCTAGACAGTATAAATCATTATATTTGTAGGCATTTTCAACTGTCTTTCTAAAGTTGTATTTGGACTTTGAAGGATTGGTATGAGCCAAGTTTCTGAAGGAAAGGACTCTGTTTCCCTAACCCTGATGCCTAGTTCTCTGAGATTGTCTGCTGTCGGTCTAATTTGTCTTCGTTTCCTTTGATTTACAATCAAAAGACAACTTAAAGTGTGGCAACCAAACTCATACCTTTTTTGTTATTAGTTCATGATGTGTTCAAATATTAGTGTCATTTTTCTTCTTGTGAAGCCTTAAATAATTGGTTAAAGACTGGACTATTATCAGTATGGAAAAATGGCCAACAACTACTTTACTAAATCTTAAAGTTCTGCGCAATCACCTTTTATGTTTTTCCTAACAACCAATCCTAGTTTCTTCGCGGCACCCCCACCTTTTTATAAAATCTATTAGCTCTCTTTTGTTGTGGTGCCCTTCATATTTTTCAAGTAATTTCTCTCTTTTCGACTCCAAAAAGGCAAAAACCTTACCTACCAAACCAATTGGGGGCAGTTCTTCCACCTTCTTCCACCAAAATACAATGTAAGGGCTTTGATTTAAGCAATTAGTCTGTCTCCCTCTCTTCCCCATTTTCTTCATTCTCTGTAGAAACACTATCTATCCCAAGCTATGTGTAGTCATTTTGTTCTTTACTCTCTTTTTCTCTCCCTTCCCCTTTCTCTCAGTTGCTTTCATGGGTTTCTCACAAAATTGACTGAGTAGTAAATCTTTGAAAAGGATAATTTGACGCCAATTTTTGAAATCGGACTAACCCTTAAGCTGCAACATGGTTTTTACAAACAACTTATGTTGTCTTTGATGACACCACACTTAGCCTGCAACAAGGCTTTTCAAAATTGAAATGAACTTACGAAGCCTTTGAAGATACCTAATGTGGAAAAGCTATGATAGAAACTGATTTGCAGATTACTTTTAGCCTTTTACAGTTTCATGTAAACTTAATTTTGATTATTTTCTAAGCACGTCATTTTTGTCTTCATCAGACCAGATAGCTCCGGTTCCACCTTGTGCTGATAATGATGAGGAGATTCCTGAAGAAGAAGCAATTTGCAGGATCTGCTTTGACACATGTGATGAAGGAAATACTCTTAAGATGGAGTGTAGTTGTAAAGGTGCCCTTCAGTTAATACATGAAGAATGTGCAGTAAAGTGGTTTAGCACTAGGAGAAATAAGAATTGTGATGTTTGCGGGCAAGAGGTTCATAATTTGCCAGTGACCTTGCTTAGAATGCCTTCTGCTGCTCAGGGGAACAGGCAGGAGCGAATTCACCAATCCGTGAATTCTGGATCAATTAGGTAAGTTCTATGTGTTAGTCTGTAGATTATATATACCCATGTTTTTTTAATTGGTCGCACTGTTAAGGATAAAATAACCTTTATCTCTAATTTCAAACGCAAGGTGCGGTGAGGCACTGGCCTCATTGTCTCGAGCAACTCTAGGTAAGAGTGACAAAAAATTGGTGTGCCTAAGACATGTGAGGTGTAACTGAGGCACTCTTCTGTTGCACACTTGAGGTGCATGCCCTCTTTGCGTTCTTGTTTTTTTAGATTCCTTTGCTGTCAATTCCATTTGTTTGTACTTAAAAAAATACCCCAGCTTTAAGATGACATAAATTTATTACAATGAAATAAAATTCCAATGGTTTTTTGAGCTATAATATAAACTCCTCTTCGAGTGCATGCCCGCTCCTTGCAGTTCTCTTCCTTGCACCTCCGTTTTTTTCATGCTTTTCAAAACTAAACTATGCAATAATGTTTCTTGTCACTTGATTAGGAAATTACTTTTCAGAGTTTTAGATGTATGATAATAACTACTTTTATGTCTTGATTCAATGATTGCTCCCTACGTTCCATATAATTTGTACCCAATTTCTATATAGGCTTGTCCCACTTTTTGCCCTTTCCTCTTTTGGTAATGGTTTTCACAATTCTCTTTTGATCTAATCCACAAAGTTAATATCTATTCTAAACTCATCCATCTATTTCTTCCACCCATTTGTTATTTGTCTTGTGCAAATACTAACTATTTACACGGGGTTCAAATGAAAGCTTCATGCATTGCTTCTTTTTGGGATTTTGTTGTCTTTGCATGTGAGATTTAATTATTTTAGCTGTATCTCTCAGATTCTGCCTTTATGTCCATGACATTGCACATGAAATTGTTTAAAGATTTATAGTTCTTTGATTTTGGATTATAATGGACAGATGACTCATTAATTCATGTGCACTTCTTATTGATGTGAAGTTGCACATGACTTTTACTACCAATGGTTTATCGGAAACAATCTCTTTGTAGTGTACATCCAACTCTCCCAAAACCTACCATAGGTGGAAGACACTTAATGGTATTGGGGGATGAAATGTTGCCTCGATTTCTGCCTTCCAAAACATTCAGAAGTGCATGCACTGCTGTTAAATTTTCTGATTCATTGAAGCAAAAGCTGTAAATCCCATAACGGTTGTCATTTTCTTGTTCTATCAATACTGCGTTTACTAATGTTGGTAAAGTACTTGATGTTCTTTATGCAGCGCTTGGCAAGATTTTGTGGTGCTGGTCTTAATTAGTTCAATATGCTACTTTTTCTTTCTTGAGCAGCTATTGGTGAGAGCTGAATACTAGTACTGTATCAATAACACTCCTATTATAAAAGCTGAGAAACAAGCCCAAACTCCATCCCTTATCCCCTTCTGATCAATGTTATGCAGATCCAAGAATTGAAGACTAAAGCAATTGTGATTGCCGCACCATTTGCATTTACTTTGGGCCTTGTAGCATCAATATTGGCTGTGAACATAGGTATGTCATGTCTAACATATAGCACAATCTTGTTTGCTTATTATTTATTATATACAACATTCCGTCACCCCAATGTTAAGTGCCTCCCACCTAGGCAGGGTTTGAGGGGGTCGTTTGTACGCAACCTTACCCTTGTCAGTGATGACAAAGAAGTTGTTTGCTTATTATGTTAAGTATTAATGCGGGCTTGCTTTACTGCAGCGATTAGAGAGTACATATGGACATACGCAGCTGTGGAGTTTGCGTTTGTGGCCGTAATCTTGTGTCTTTTCTACAATGTGGTGAGTCACCAAGTTTTTTTGTTACTTTTTTCTACTATACTCAAAAGTATGCGAATTTCTATTTCACTTAGCCGTTGTTTGAAAATTATATTTTCTGCAAGCTCAATGTTGTGTTTCTGTTGCAGCTTCATCTGAATGCAGTCTATTCTTTACTGATTTCGTCGGTGTTAGGATTTTCAATCGCTTTGAGCCTTAATTCATTATATATTCATATATTTTATTGGAGGGTTCGCACTGCTGAGAACGCGAGCAATGTATGATGTAAAGATCAACACATAGTATATTGAAATTGAAACTAGTGGGCACATTATTGCTACTGCCTATTGCTGTCAAGAACCTGCCCTTTTCCCATTTGAATTGCTGTTGCTGGAAAGGCTGGTAGGTTAACGTATTGTAATATTCAAGTTTTGATTGCGTGTTTATGTAAATAATCCAATAATAAATAAAAAATGTTAGTATTATTGGGCATTAATCGATAATAGAAATTTTAGAGGTCGTTCACATAAGTAAATTTAAAGGTAAGTTTCTATAGAATTGCTTATTTAGGTGAAAACAAATAGTGTACAACAATAATGCGGTAATCTCAACCCAAAAGATTTGATTACATGAATTAATATATCAGTTTCAATTAAAATTTAATTGTATGTTTTTTCCAAAAATATCTAAAAGAATAGGTACACAAGCGCATTTGTGGTGCTAATTTGTGAAATGAGCAATAATAATATACATGAATACACAAACCACTGACTTAGGTGTGCACCCAAGACACCCTCAAGAACTAGTAATCAAAAAATGAAATATTTCATCGGCATCAAGAACATGCTGATGAAACAAAAATTGGAAAAATAAAAAAATTTCTCTGCACAATTTGTTTGTTACACTTTAACTAAAAAACTCTCGCAATTTAAGTCTACGTGTAAATGATGAACTGAACGGAAATTAAGTATTTCCAATCTCATTTTTGAGGGTGTATACACATTTGAGGAGAAAAAGGTATGGGATGATTTAGATGAAGCAGGGACATATTCTTCAACTTAGAGAATAATACGCCCATGTAATCACTCTGATAACGCCATTTACAGCATCCCGTATTTGTAAGGTGTAAACGCAAAATGCCGAAGTATTGATATAGGTAACAAATAAAAAGCAGGGTGAGGGAGCTGCGACCGGAATGGTCTGGTTGCCTGGTATTGGAGACGGATTACAAATGATTACAACCGCATCTGAAATGCTGATACTGTAACAAAATTTAAAAAAACAGGTTACAACCGCATCTAAAATGCAGATAGTGTGGGGAAGAACAAAGAATAAACAATGAAACGGAGAAGAAACACTAAATCACGATTACATTATATACTAGAAGTAAACAACATAATTCGACAAAAGGGTACAAGGATTTACATGTGTAGTGAGACAGGCATTCTACTTGGTTTTGGTAACCGGAATGAATTGTTCGGCACCCTTCTTCAGCCACAACGTAGATCGAGTTTTCTTTACTTGAGACACAAACAGACGATATCTACAAATGAAAACCGGCTGTTATATTCAAACAATTGACATGCATTCAAAACTAACTAGTAACAACCTTTAGACTAAATTCACGATACTGAGAAAGCAAAATCCCCAGGTCCACAGAACTTACTGCAGATATTAACAAGGAACAACTTACCTTTCATATTCCAGCCTTTGAGTGATTATTCCATTCAGTAACAGCTCCGAGTTATAAATAGCAATTCCTGCAGGAAAATGTTTCAAAATATAGTAAGTTTTAACCTCTTTTTGATTTCTGAAGCAATCAGCAGCTTCTGCAGATGAAACAAAAAACTGCAGCAAAATAATATTCACCTTTTTCCAACAATGGCACACAAACACTGAAATCTTCTTCACAAGATAACACCAACAGGTTATCAATGAGCTTTTCGTCACTTGACATGGATCTGCCCAACCTTTCTATAGCCTGGGAAACATTCATTGCGAAATTTAGTAAAAATTTTACCACACATAATGCCCATATTCATGGAAAGAATAAATTGGCATAATTATTGAGCAAAATAAAGGAGCAGAAGAACAGTCTAGGAGTCTAAGGGACCAAGACACAGTTTTGTGAAATTGTGTGGAGAGAACTTTACAGAAGTCCTAAAAAAGGAGTCGTTGAATGATTAAGGATCCACAGTAAATGGCCACAAATAAGGTTGGACTGTAGGAATCCTGATCTCTGTCCAAAGTAACAAATGACACTCACTTTCTGATTAATATGTGAACCACTTAAATTCATCATGATAAAGCCAGATTAAAACTGATTCTATACAGGTATCAGAGGTTACTTAACATGACTCCCAAGATTATACGAACATATTAGTAGCTAACCAAAGAAATAAGAAGAATCAACAAAATTCTTATAGGATGAAAATTCGAGGAACCTATTCTCTCCTATGTTTCACAGGAAATCTTTATAGCTGGATATATCTGTGCCATATCAGAAGGAGAAATTACTGGTTCATCTGAATCCTTAGACACACTTGCACACCTGAAGGACATTCTGATATGATAGCGCTAGAAGGTTTAACACTTCAATGCAATTGGAAGCATATTCAGCACTATCAAATCAAAACTAAAATCAGCTTTTAAAAAAGGAAATGGGTTCAAGCATCCAAATAACTTGAGCACTCGGAATCTAATAATTCAAACACCTAAACTCGAACATTTCTGGTTGATGCGTTTTACTTAAAATATCAGAAATAACTCGTATACACTCAAAGGTTTAGTCATTGAAAAAGATTATCTCATAATCCTAAAATCAGAAGATCACTTTGTAACACACAAAGAAAGACAAGCAATGGAAGCCTAAAAGCTATTCTTATTCAATCTCGCAGCATAATTTATGTTACAGCCATAAGCTTCCTTTTACAATACTCTAAAAAACATTCTAAAATCCTAATGCAGACCAATACATAAAATGAACTTTAAACCATCTAGGACTCCTTAAACTCAAAAGTTAGAGATACAGATCTCCAATGCAAACAGAATTTAAAACTAAAGTAGACTTAATTAGATTAGAATTAGCGCAAAAGTAAAAGCCCAGCTAAAAAAACTTTCCTCGATCACTATATCACAATGTTTAGTTTAAATTTGACTATATTAGGATTAATTTAGATGTGACGAACTTTCACATTGCGTGGGAAACTTTGCTTGTTCACATGCACATGCTCTTCTTGCTTTGACTTTCATAATCATATGTTGAATAATCAATCCAAAACTGCAATTTTTATATTAAGACCTCGGAACGATGAAATATAGTGCAAAAATACCATATACTCAACTATAGTTGAGATTTGATTAAACATAGCGTTGCTTCCCTATAATCTACTTTTACCCTTAACTAAGCAAAGTCACCAGATAGTTTATTTCATTGTGTTAGAAACCCCGGACACAAGAAATTTGGTGCATAAGGCAATAAAGTCTCTGGATGAGGTTGTAGTGTAGTAAAAATCTGTCTCTATTCATTATTCATCATTTGGGAGTTCGGGGTACACTGACAATATTGAGTCCATATAAAGATAAATTCAAGGTCAGTTTAAGTTTGTTCAAATCAATGAAGGCTATATAGATTTACTTCTGGACAACTGTACTCCTTACTTCTCCACCAATTCCTCCTCCCACACAGCACCAAGCCCTAACCTAATCAACAGAAGAAGATAGATCATTCAAGGCATCATCATCATCATCATCATTATATACAGTATATCCCACTCAAAGAAGCTATGATTAGGTTTGGAGAGGGTAAGAGGGCAGACCATACCCTTATCAAAGAAGGTTCCAATTCAGATTCATTTTAAAGCTGCTCGGTTCAAGTCATGTTAAGTTGGGTTGAAATGTGAATTGTAAGTTCAGTTTGAGTTGACTTGAGGTCCGGTTGTGCCGAATTCAGGTCAAGTATAATCTTTGTAAGTTCAGTTCGAGTTGACTTGAGTTGACTTGTAGGGTAAAAGAGATTACATCTTGTGTTGTCACGAGATCCAGAATAAAAGATAGGTTTGAATAAAGTATAAAAACTAGGAAAAAATATAGAATATAAAAGCACAATAGAAAAAAGAGTTGAGATTGGACATTTTCAATAAAACACAATAATATATCAACGTAACATTATTGCAGCACTGCTGATGCAATCACAGCACCAAAAAAGGGAAAAAGTAACAAGCAGTTCAAAAAGATAAACAAAGCCTCAGAAAACCAATAATTTGCATAAGGATGAACTCAATCAGAAAACTGCATACCAGACCATGAACGGCCTTAACCAAGCCTGAAATTACTTCTTTTCCTGGTTTTACATTTGGTGTAATCAGAACTCTTTTACCCTAAAAGTCAACAGAAAATAAGTAAATAGGTTTGCCGAAAAAAACCTTTTTCCTGTATGAGAAAATTTTACTTCGAAAATGACAGTAAACTTGCCTCTAAAAGAGGGTAACGACTTGCATGTGCCAGTGACTTTGGCATGCTGAAATTTAATTCCTTTTCCTTCTTAGCATCACGAAGGATATAATTTTTCTCATCAATGAAACAATTAGCTTGTCCACAGCTCTGAAGCCACAAGGGTGTAACCACTGGTTTTGCATTAGCAATAGCTTCTAGCATATTTCTTGTGCGTGTAAATGAATCTGCTACAAAGTGTGTGGCCTCCGAAATTGTAGATGCCACTGCAACACCAAGACGAGACAAAACCTGCAGTAAAATTGGTACACAGTTGGCCTTGTAGGACTAAACCAGTCTAAATATCAGAATTTATATTTATATTTATACATAAAAAAGTAAAGCTAACCTTCTTCTGGTGCCTAACAGTATCATCATCCAAGTGCTGGCTGAACAAAACACAGACATTATTCATATCTCTTCTCTGCCTCAAACCTTTAAAGGGAGAACTACATCTATCATCACTAGCAATCAAGCCAGTGACCTCATGCTTTAGTAATATCTTCTTTTTGCAAGATGGTGTGTGATACCCATCACCCATACATATCGGCGATACTGCACTTGGAGTTTTAAAACCAACCGGGGTAATCTCTTCTCTAGTAGATGGTTTTTGCAAGTTTTCAGGTGTACCATCAACCGTTGGTGAACCCAAGGTTCCTTTGGCAGGAGGAGAACAGGCATCCTTCTTCTTGCAAGGCAGCTGGTGAGCATCTTCAAATGATGACATTGCACCGGAAAGCAAATCTTCCCTATCCTTTGGACGCTGTGCACACTGAAGACTGCTTCTTCTCTTTGATCTTGTCCATCTGGTAGTAAATTCTACTCCAATGTCTACGCCCCCGCCCAAATGTGTTTCCCTTGGATTGCATGCTGAATCATCAGCATTATTCATACGCAGCACAGCTTCCTGAACAGCCGGTTTAACTTTCCCTCGCAAACTTCGTCTTTTAGATGGTTGAGGCGAATCATTAGTTAGTTGACCTTCTAGAGCACTCTGTCTTCTCTTATCACCAACAGTCACTCGTCCTGTGTTTGATGATTCCTTCTTACTTTCCTCTAGAGTATTGTTTAGACTTAACTTGTTCTGTTTCTTCTTTGGCTTCACTGGGCCAGCACTTAATTTCTCAATGACAGACTGTCCACGAGTCTCAGGTGTGAAATAACACTTGGATTGTTGCCTAGTTTTCATGAGCATATCTTTTATTCTGGATCTAGTAACAACACCTGACGTAAAGATATATGTTCTTTTCTTACGAGATCCTTGCTTTGAAGGACCACTTTTTAGAGCTTCTTTCTGACTCTGGCCAGTATTACTTTGACAACCTTGATCAGACACACCGCTATTATTTTTCAGAAGTGCAATTCCAGCTGAAAGTTCCTCCATAGCTTCAGCAGCCATCTGTGTGTCGATTCCCACATTTTGCATATCCACTGACTGAATAGTAGGCAAAGCTGCTAATTGCTGACCTGAACTTATTTCCTTTACTATATCCATCTTTTTTACTTTACCTTTGCTTCCACCTTTCACCAACTTCAAGTCAGAATCAGGACAGCCTCTTGTGGTTTCATGTAAATTGTGTAGCTCTTTCTCACTACGTAATTTTCCAAGAGATTGACTTCCGCTAGGTTCATGATGACAGGAGCTTTGTGGTTTAGGGCAAGATTTATGCCCCAAAAGTACTTCTTTCGTCTTAGTGAAGAACTCACCACCTCCTTCATCCTCAAGGTTGTCGTCCCATTCATATATTGAAGGTTTAGCAAGTTTGCTTCGAAGACTAGCAGATTTAGCAGCTTTTGCAATAGAACCAGGATTTCCTAGTTCACCTGCAGCACTTTTACACTTTTCAGTTTGATCTGACTCAAACAAATTGACTTTCAGGAATTTGTCAACAAATTCAAGAGCATTAGCTTGTGATAATTCTCCTGGCTCCTGCGAATCTACATAGCTTAGTCCAGCAGCATCATTATCACAAGGTATTTGAGACAAGTCTTCTCTTCTATCTCTGACACCATCATCAGAGTCCGTTTCAGCATCATCCTCTTCCACATATAGGTACCTTGCCAAAGGTCTGGCAACGTTGCTTTTCTTTCCATCAAGTAAACTTTTGTCATTGTAATCTGATGAAGCAATTTCTAAACTAACCTTCTTGACATTAGATATTTCCTGATGATTCTCAGAAGGATGAAGTTCAGAAGATAAACTGCTGAAATTAGTAGAACTAGATTCATTGTTCTTTGAAGCTTTTTCAAGTGCCGCAAGACCAGCTTTCCGTAAAGACGCTGTGCGAACAGAGGGAAATCCTCTTTTCAAAGAACCTGAAAAAGTCTCCATTAAAAAAGGAAATACACACAATTGAACATAAATTGAAACTTGTAAACTTTTGCTCATCTTGTACAACCCAAAGTCTCCAATCAAAAAAGTATAAATCCAATATATAGTATAAAACTTTATAATTATAGTAGCCTATAGGCGGAGCTAGGGGTGCCATGATGGCCATGTCCCCCCCCCCCCCGATTTTTGAATTTTCCCTTTTATAAAAAGGCTATAAAGAACTTTTAGCAATTTCGGTCACTCAAACAACTAAAATTTGGTATTTTGGCTCACCCTCAACTTACGTTCTGGCTTTGCCACCCTGGCCACAGCATAGAAAGTTCCTAATTTAAACCAAAAAAGATTTTCTTTCATTTTATATACACAATCACAAATTCAATATGTATTAAAACAAATGCTATGTGTTAGAACCAAAATACTACAATAATCAAAACCCTTATATCTAACGGCTGAATGAACAATAAGACTTTCATAACCAAAGTTAAGTTGAAAGTCCACATACCATCACTTCTCATAAAAGGTAAGGATATGCATCTATAGGAGGCACAAAAGGTTGCTTAAGAAACCTAAAACATCTAATGATAAAATATAAACAATTGAAGCTTGATACAGCCATCATCATGAAGACTAAACAGTAAACATTCATTTAGAATCGATAGTGTAGTAAGGTTACCAGAACATGGGGCTACGCTATCCGAAGGCAATGATTCTTCTTTAGCCCCATCATCACCATGACGAAAACAAGAATTTCGATTTTCCCCAAGGGGAGTTATTTGGTTACCACCTGTGTCCTGCAACTCGGCATTATCCAAATCCTCTATTAATTGAGTCTCTTCATCTTCATCCTTTCGTCTATCACTAGTACACTCCCAATCCTCGTTATCTAATACATCTAGCACTTGGGTATCCATATGCTCAAATAAATTGCATTCATCCATAAGTTGTGTTTCACCAGCAAGTTCCAAAATTTGCGTTTCATCATCTAAATCTATTGGTTGTGTTTCAAAATCAAAGTCCATAACTTGAGTTTCAAAAGCATCATTATTGATTAATGCATCATCTTCATTAGGAACAGTATCATAAAAATCTTGATCATCAGAAGCAGTAACCTTTCTTGCACCTGATACAAATACAATCAAAAAATCGTAAAACACAATAACATTTTCGCACCAAAAAAAAACAATTAGATTTTTTTTTCTTTTCAAAATCAATAACAAAAATAACAAAATGAGTCTAATTGATTTAATTAATAATAAAAGAGAATATACCAGGCTGAGAATCACGACGAGAGGCCATGCGCGAAAACCTTAAATGATATTTACACTACAAAATTCATAAACCAAACCCTAATTTCAAAACCATCTGGAAAACAACGAAAATAGGGTTTGAGAATGAGATTGAGATTGAGATTGAATTGAATCAAATTAGAGTGATCGAGAGAAGACGAAATCAAAGAAAATTGAAAAAAAAATAGGGAAAGTGTGAATTGTAAATCTTTGGTAAAGCGGAGAGTGGAGAGAATGAACAAGAACAACCAAAGTGGCAAAGTGTTCGGCGGCGCGCTCATAAGTCAGTTTTTGGAGGGAAAATACGCCATTATTTCTGTAATAATTATTAATATTAATTAAAAGAAATAATTTCTAAAGCATTAACGGGCATTTGGTCTAGTGGTATGATTCTCGCTTAGGGTGCGAGAGGTCCCGAGTTCAATTCTCGGAATGCCCCTTTTTTTATTTTTCATTTTTTGTTTTTTTGTTCAGAGACACTTTAGCTGCATCATTCGTTATGAGTAACGTTTTTTTTGTGAAATATTTAATTTTTTTCCTTTGTAAATGATATTTGGTAACAATTGTCTAGAATATTCTAACTTTTCTTTGATTCCTCTGAAATAAATTGAATTTTTTATTAACACCCAAACTTTTAGACCCTATTTACCTGACATCGTTGTTATGTTACTATTACTAATTAATTAGTTAGTTTGTTTAGGTTAATCAAATTAAATAATATTATTATTAATAGAACTGATTTTAAAACATTAACGGGCATTTGGTCTAGTGGTATGATTCTCGCTTAGGGTGCGAGAGGTCTCGAGTTCAATTCTCGGAATACCCCTTTTTCTATTTTTCATTTTTTGTTTGTTTGTTCAGAGACACTTTAGCTGCATCATTCGTTATGAGTAACGTTTTTTTGTGAAATATTTAATTTTTTTCCTTTGTAAATGATATTTGGTAACAATTGTCCAGAATATTCTAACTTTTCTCTGATTCCTCTGAAATAAGTTGAATTTTTTATTATCACGGAATAATTCCATTTTTAGACCCTATATACCTGACATCGTTGTTATGTTACCTATTACTAATTAATTAGTTTGTTTGTTTAGGTTAAATTAAATAATAGAACAATGTCGCAGGGTAAATCACCTAAAAGGTGATATTTTTCAGGTTGATGGAGAAGGAAATTAGTGAAGTGTTGAATCATGTTGAAGAATTTTTCTTATAATGTTCTTAGATAAATAATTAATTTCAAATAATTAATAATGAGATAGGCACTTCTATAAAATAAAGAGATACTATCAAAATTTATTTTTGATACTATCAAAATTGAAAAATAAAGGTTTCATCTTTTTAAAGGGACGATTTTTATAAAAAGTGATAGTTATTTTTCAACTAAGACAAAATCTGATTACCGACTTTAAATTAAAAAATTAAAGAGAATATTCAATGAACATTAAAAAAATGAAAAAAATGGTTTGATAGTACATGGAGGCACATTCATTTTGAATTGCATCCTGAAACAGCCAAAATGTGCAAAGGAAATCAAGAGGAAGCATCCTCCCAATCTTTCTCTTGATTTCTTCCTTCATTTTGCAATCTCATCTTCATCATTTAAATCCAATCAATAATATAAAAAGTCAAACAAATTATATCACCCAAAAAATCAATACCATCACCCATCATCCATCTTTTCATCACATAACATAACGTTCGACGTCCAAAATTATTTTTCTTGTAGTAAATCTTTTCAAGATTGTTCTTTTGAATTCGTCTTTCAACTTCGTGCTTGTAAAGACGACAAAAACTTTCATATAATTCTTCTTTTGTTGGTGCTACACAATATTTGTATCGAATATTGTGCACATTCATCTTTAGTTTGGTGCTACACACTATTTGTATCGAATATTGTGTACAAGCATTCAGGGGTGAAAGTTGGATTTGCGATTTGAATATTTATTTTTCGATACAAATCCAAATCATATTTTGTTCGAGTTAACCAAACCAGACCAGATCAAGTTAGATTGAATTCTTGTGATGCTATATAGTGTTCATACTATTTAGCACACTAAGAAAAGATTATCTATGAAGCATCAATGGAGAAGAGTATTAGGAAGATTGAAGGATAGAAATAGCATTATAATGTCAAGTTTAACATTAAAAACAAGACATAGACATTCCGGTTTAGAAGGATTTATAATTAAAGCCACTAGTCATAATGATTCTTGTATGGATTACAAGAGTGTAGAAAGGGTGTATGCCTATGTTAAAACATCCCCTAGTCATTTGATCATCTTTTTGTGGGCCCTTACTCGACGTATCGAACGTACACGAAATTGGGTTGTTGCGCTTAAGTCTCTAATTTTGTTTCATGGTGTCCTTAGTAGTAAGGCACCCGGAACACGAAAAATTGGACGTGTACCCTTTAATTTGTCATGTTTTGAAGATGGATATGTCACGGTTTCTGATCGATTGGCTTTTGATTTGTTCGTCCAGGCCTATTTCGTGTTTGTAGACCTTAAGTCCGTTACGTTATTAGCCGAGTTGAATGATGATATGGTTGTGCAAATGATGGAGGAGGAAAAAGAAGGGGTTAAAAGAGAGTTAGTTAGGGTTCAAAGATGGCAAAAATTGATGGGTGTAAGTCTAAATGTTAAGCCTTGTGGGGTGATTAGAGATAAGGTGTTGGTTATTGAGGCTATGGATTGTATGTTTAATGAAGTGTTAGAGTTGTATAGTAAGATTAATCAAGAAATTGATGAAGTTTTGGAAAGAATATACAAAAATAAGGTGGAAAAATGTGAAGTTTTGATGGTAATTGATGTATTGCATAAGGCTAATAAACAAGGGGATGATTTGTGTAATTATTTCGAGTTTTGTCGTAAAGTTGGATTGATTCGTGCATCTGTTTGTGTTGAAATCAAACGATTTTCAAAAGACGATTTTTTAGGATTAGAGAAGATTATCAATGGTAATGAGGTGTGTATATCAATGTCACAGATTGATTATGAAGAAGAGAAAGAAGAAGATAAATACGAGGTAGGTTTGAAGACGGTAATTACAGATAAATGGGAGGTTTTCGATGAAGATTTCAAGGAAGTCGCGGATGGAGGAGGTCGAGAGCTTATGGTGGTCGAGGAGAAGGAGGATCCCTTTGTATCTTATTGTTCGAGTTTGAGTTTGAGTTCGGCTTTGACACAAGCAAATCATTTGAATCCTTTTATGGACTATTATGCAGATAGACCTTTCCAACAAGAGCAAAAGCAAGTGCAAATGCTTAGTTTGATATAGAATAGTTTCTCTTTTCAGGCTTTGGTTTTGGTTTGTTTGGATTGTAGGCTTTTTGGTGATTGTCATAGAGTAAAGGGTTAATGGTTAGTAGCATGTTCAATATTTCCTTTTTGTTTGTTGTATAATGCATGAACCCAATTCAATAATGTTTTTTAAACAATCAAAGTATATTCTAATCAAATGTGGCATTTACTAAAATTTTATTTTAATTTTGAATATTTCTAATTAAATATCTCATTTTTATTTGTTTTTGAAGCTATTTACTGATAAGTTTTAGTTTGTATTTTAACTTTAATTTATAAATTTAAAATAACATACAAACTAAAACTAATCAGTAAACAACGTTAAAAAATAAATGAAAATGAGACATTCAATTAGTACCAGAGAGACATAGAGAGTATATATTACGAATTAGGATCCTCTCTATTAAAATGTAATGGAGGATCCATTACAAAATCCAATGGATATAATTGCTTGATTTTGTTTTAATAGGAGGAATTATAATATTTTATTTTTTATTCTAAAATGTGTGTCAATTGTAGTCATTGAATTTTGTAATGATCCTCCATTACATTTTAGTAATTAAGAGGATCCTAATTTATATATTACGCCTTTTGTCTTTACAAGTATGCCCCATACATAAAAACAGCTTGCATTTGATGAATGTATAGTCTATTCATGGTTATAATAACAATGTAAAGTCTATTCATTATTATAGATGTTTGACAAATAATTTTTTTGCTAACTTGCTGATTGACTTTTAATTGATGACTTTCATAATGTATTTGGTAAATGACTTTCAAGAAAACTAAAAACTAATTCAAGCCAAAATCATTTTTCATTGACTTTTGGCTATGTCATTGACTTTTTCATATAGTAAAATTAAATATCTAATTTTACTATATATCTTACTAACAATCGACTTGTCTAAACAGTTAAAAAATACCATTATTACCAAGTACTAACTGAATCAATCAACAACCAAACCTCTTTAGGAGGACCCTTAAACTATGCATAAATTATTACCAGTTAAATTTACATGAATTTTTCAGAAGTTTTTTGATGTGGAGAAAACTTAATATTTTCCTCTTCAAATATGCATCATCTCAAATGCTTTTGTTTTGACTAAAGTACTGTTCTAGAAAGTTCGGAACTCACATTTATATGATCTTTAATAACTTGTACTTGCCAAAAATCATCATCAAATATATTATTATAATATAGATGAACTGCATAGAAGTATTTTTTGAAATATACAATAGGGACTAGTATATCGACCGATCCATGTTTCATTGATGAGCAATTGTGAAAAATACTGCACCAATCCAATTTCCTAAGGCTGCTAAACCAAAATTTGTTGGACCTAGCATGACCGTCATCCAGAGCTGAAGTTGTTGTGCAGCTTGATAGCTAGTAGAAGAATCACCATCATCATGCTCAGTTTTGCTCATTACGCCCTGAAAACGAACATGTTCACCCGAAAAATGTAAAACACTAGCTGATCAGGTTGGTGTCTCATTTTCCGACTGCCCTGTTAGTTTATGAAAAGCAAGTTAAGAATAACTCGAAAGCAACATCAGAAATATAACCCACACATAGATGATAGCACTATTTACCACTATCTAAGGAATGGTCGATTAAAGAATAAATAATACATACCCTGAGACTCCTTTTGATCCTCTATTTCCAAAGTGGAAGCTGTTGGAATATCAGTACCGGAAGCCATTGGAGGATTAGCATCTTGTTTGACATTGCCGTCTTGAGATCCTACAAAAGAACAAGCGTTATACTAGGAGCAATTTTACCATGCTAGTCTAGTTTATGGCAACATTTGAAGAGACGACGGACAACTTAAAGTATTAATCTACCAACAAAGGAACCGTAAGAATACTATCAAAGCCACTCTTCAGGAATAAGGAAAACAGTGGCATCCTCTAAGGTTAGTAATCGTGTAATATGACAGAATTTGACAACCATGACATACTTCATCATTTGATTCTAACATGCAAAATCATATATAGAAATAATGCTACTCCTCCCGTCCCATATTTAATGTTACAAATGATTTTTTCTAGCTTTTTTTTCGGGAGTTAGGTTTAGATATTGGTTCGGCAATTACAATGAACATCAAAGCAAAAAATCTCCTTTTACATAACTATACTACTAGACGTTACTGATAAGGAACTTTTTAGGTTTTAGCACATGGAATATCCAATACCACTCTTACCATTTTCTTATACATTAATGTAGGTTTGGATAGCACAAAATTTTCCCTCTAAAAAAATGTAGCAACCAATTTGGGAGTTAGGACAACCCAAAAAGGAATATGTAGCAGCTAATTTGAGATGGAAAGAGTACTATTTTCTTAAACAAGTAAGCTAAAAGAGTCCTTTGAACACACCATTGCACTCTTCTTTATCTTCTGATTCTACTGTTGAAGCTGCTGGAGCATCTGATTCTTTGCACTCATCACCAGCACAAAGTTTGGCATTGTCATCCCCTGCCCCAAGCCCTGGATACATGCAAATATAAAAAAAGATGGCATGGTAATTCATTTTGTCTTGTGATGGTCGGAAGTACTCATATATGGCCGTATAGTCTTGCTCAATATAACTAACCAGCAATATGAGGAACAACCTAAACAAAAAATTCATATTCAGACTGATTAGGTTAAAATTTGTTACCATCAGTCTCCTCTTGTAACATCAAACTTGAAGCTGCTAAAGTATCAGAACGTAGAGAAATGGCAGCTATTGGAGGATCAGCAGCATCAAGTTCAGAGTTGCCACAATCAGCTCCTGTTAACATGAAATAAACGATCGTAATATTTATTTTCCTTGGTTTTTTTCATCCTGCAACTCATTTCATTCTATGGAATGGTTGATTAAAGAATGTTTAAAACATACCATGAGACTCCTTTTGATCCTCTATTTCCAAAGTTGAAGCTGCCGGAGTATCAGTACCGGAAGCCATAGGAGGACCACTAGCATCTTGTTTGGCATTGCCATCACCAGACCCTACAAAAGAACAAGCATTATACTAGGAGCACTTTCAACATGCTAGTCTAGTTTATGTCAAAGTTTGAAGAGACGACAGAAAAATTAAAGTATTAATTTACCAACAAAAGTAATCTTTCAACAAAAGGGCAATAAGAATAATATCAAAACAACGCTCTTGATAAATAAGGAAAACAGTGGCATCCTCTAAGAATATCAAGTTATACGACAGAATTTGACAACCATGACATCATCATTTAATTCTAACATGCAAAATCATATTTAGAAATAATGGTATTCCCTCCGTCCCATTTTTAATGCTACAAATGATTTTATTTGGAGTTAAGTTTGGATATTGGTTCGGCAATTTCATTGAACAACCAACCAATAATTTCCTTTTATATAACAATACTCCCTTACTAGACGTTACTAATTCCGAACTTTTTAGCACATGGAATATCCAATACTCCACTCTTACCATTTTAATTCTATTAAATTAATTCTAACCATTTTCTTATACATTAATGTATAGATAGCATTTAATTTTCCCAATAAAGAAACGTAGCAACTAATTTGGGAGTTAGGACAATCCAAAAAGTAAATATATAGCAACAAATTTGATATGGAGAGAGTATTATTATCTTAAAACAAGTAAGCTTAAAAAAACCCTTTGAAGTTTGAACACACCATAACACTCTTCTTTATCTTCAGATTCTACTATTGAAGCTGCTGGAGCATCTGATTCTTTGCAGACATCACCAGCACAAAGTTTGGCATTGTTATCCTCAGGCCCTGGATAACATGCGAATATTAAAAAAGATAGCATGGTAATTCATTTTGTCTTGTGATGATTGGAATTTAAGAGAAATATCATATAAGCCCATAACGTCTTGTTCAATACAACTAACCAGAAATATGAGGAACAACCTAAACAAAAAGTTTATATTCAGACTGATTAGGTTAAATTTTTTACCATCAGACTCCTCTTTCAATGTCAAACTTGAAGCAGCTGAAGTATCACAACGTAGAGAAACGGCAGCTATTGGAGGATCAGCAGCATTAAGTTCAGAGTTGCCACGATCAGCTCCTGAAAACATGTAATAAACGATCGTAATACTTATTTTCCTTGGATTTTTTCATCCTGTAACATATTTCACTATTCCGAACAGTCTTTCCAAATTTTTTTTTTTTACAGTTGACAATTAAGAATTCCATGCTACTGATACTTAATATTATGGGGATAGACAGAATACAAACACACATTAAGCTAAATATTATCGCCCCCTTTTAAGGCACTTCCCTATATTTAGACTTAGGTAATATTAAGTGCAGAGTATCATACATCGAAACAATCCATAAAGAAAACCAAGGACAGTTTTCTTCACACAAGACCATGAGCAATAACATTCATTTTCGAGATGCTAAACTAATAATGCAAAACTATACCGGTACACTCATTCGTTTCATTCAATTGCAAAGTTGAAGTTCCCACAGTATCTGAACCAACAAGCACAATCGTGTTAACATCAGCAGCTTTTCTACCATCACCACAATTGGGTTCTGTGTAGATTTGAAATTTAGCAAAAAATGCATGAAAAAAACTTGGAACAATAATTTCTAGAATAATGCAAGACCATGAGCAATAACATTCATTTTTCTATATGTTAAACTAATAATGCAGAACTATACCGGTACAGTCATTTGATTCGTTCAATTGCAAAGTTGAAGTTGCCACAGTATCTGAACCAACAAGAAGAGCCATATCAACATCAGCAGCTTTGTGTTTACCAGCACCACTATTGGGTTCTGTGAAAAATTCGCAATATAGCAAAACAATGCATAAAAAAACTAGGAACAATGTTTTTTTGGAATAATGCAAGATCATGAACAATAACATTCTAATTCCAGATGCTGAAATAATAATGCAGATTATACCGTGAGACTCTTTTGTTTCATGTAATTGCATACTTAATGTGGGCACATTATCTGAACTAGCATGCTGATCCATGCCAACATCAACAGCATCATGTTTACCATCATCACCATTGGGTTCTGTTTACAAAATATGCATTTTAGCAAAAGAATGCATAAAGAAAACTAGTAACAACTTTTTTTGGAACAATGCAATACAAGAAACAATAATATTAATTTTCCAGATGCTATAATAATAATGCAGAATATCTGAACTAAAATGCAGAGGCGTGTCAACATAAGCATGTTTACCATTTAACTCTCTTGCTTCGTTGACTTGCAAAGTTAAAGTTGACCTAATGTCTGAACCAACATGCAGAGGCGTGTCAACATCAACCGCTTCATGTTTACCATCACCACTAATGGGTCCTGTGTAACAAAAAATGCAAATTAACAAAGCACGCATAAAGAAAACTAAGCTTCTGTTTTTGGAAGAAAGCGAGACTATGAACAATAACTTTCATTTCCAGATGCTAAATTAATAATCTAGAATTATACCGTGAGACTCATTTGTTACATTCAATTGCGAAGTTGAAGTTGTGTCCATATCTGAACCAACAAGAGCAGCCGTGTCAATATCAGCAGCTTCTTGTTTACCATCACCACTACTGGGCCCTGTGTTCGAAATATGCTAATTAGCAGAAGGATGTATAAAGAAAACTACAAACCCACTTTTTTTAGAAATTAAAATACAGCAAGACCATGAACAACAATATTCCTTTTCCAGATGCTAGACCAATGATGCAGAATAATACCGTGAGACTCTTCTGTTTTGTTCAATTGCAAAGTTATATCTGAGACAACATGCAGAGCGGTGTCAACATCAGCAGTTTCGTGTTTAGCATCACCAACATCTGAATCTACAAGAGGAGCCGTGTAAACATCAGCAGCTTCTTGTTTACCATCACCACTGCTGGGCCCTATGTACGAAATATAATAATTAGCAGAACGATGTATAAAGAAAACTACAAACCCACTTTTTTTTTCTTTAAATACTACAAAACCGTGGACAACAATACTCTTTTAAGATGCTAAACCAATGATGCAGAATAATACCGTGAGACTCTTCTGTTTTGTTCAATGAAAAAGTTATATCTGAGCCAACATGCAGGGCTGTGTCAACATCAGCAGCTTCGTGTTTAGCATCACCAATATCAGAATCAACGAGAGGAGCCATGTCAACATCAGCAGCTTCTTGTTTACTATCACTGCTACTGGGCCCTGTGTACGAATATGCTAATTAGCAGAAGGATGTATAAAGAAAACTTAGAATCCCACTTTTCTTAAAATACTGCAAGACCATGAACAACAATATTCTTTTTCCAGATGCTAGACTAATGGTGAAGAATAATACCATGAGACTCTTCTGTTTTGTTCAACTGCAAAGTTATATCTGAGGCAACATGCAGAGCTGTGTCAACATCAGCAGCTTCGTGTTTAGCATCAGCAATATCTGAATCAACAAGAGGAGCCGTGTCAACATCAGCAGCTTCTTGTTTACCATCACCGCTGTTGGGCCCTATGTTCGAAATATAATAATTAGCAGAAGGATATATAAAGAAAACTACAAACCAACATTTTTTTAAAATACGGCAAAACCGTTGACAACAATAATCTTTTTCAAGATGCTAAACCAATGATGCAGAATAATACCGTGAGACTCTTCTGTTTTGTTCAATGGCAAAGTTATATCTGAGCCAACATGCAGGGCTGTGTCAACATCAGCAGCTTCGTGTTTAGCATCACCAATATCTGGATCAACAAGAGGAGCCATGTCAACATCAGCAGCTTCTTGTTTACTATCACAGCTACTCAGCCCTGTGTATGAAATATGCTAATTAGCAGAAGGATGTATAAAGAACACTTAGAAACCCACTTTTCTTAAAATACTGCAAGACCATGAACAACAATATTCTTTTTCCAGATGCTAGATGATTGGTGCAGAATAATACCATGAGACTCTGCTGTTTTGTTCAATTGCAAAGTTATATCTGAGGCAACATGCAGAACAGTGTCAACATCAGCAGCTTCGTGTTTAGCATCACCAACATCAGAATCTACAAGAGAAGCCGTGTCAAAATCAGCAGCTTCTTGTTTACCATCACCGCTGCTGGGCCCTATGTACGAAATATAATAATCAGCAGAAGGATGTATAAAGAAAACTACAAACCCACTTTTTTTTTTTTAAAATACGGCAAAACCGTGGACAACAATATTCTTTTTCAAGATGCTAAACAATGATGCAGAATAATACCGTAAGACTCTTCTGTTTTGTTCAATGACAAAGTTATATCTGAGTCAACATGCAGGGCTGTGTCAACATCAGCAGCTTCGTGTTTAGCATCACCAATATCTGAATCAACAAGAGGCGCCATGTCAACATCAGTAGCTTCTTGTTTACTATCACTGCTACTGGGCCCTGTGTACGAAATATGCTAATTAGCAGAAGGATGTATAAAGAACACTTAGAAACCCACTTTTCTTAAAATACTGCAAGACCATGAACAACAACATTCTTTTTACAGATGCTAGACCAATGGTGCTGAATAATACCATGAGACTCTTCTGATTTGTTCAATTGCAAAGTTATATCTGAAGCAGCATGCAGAGCAGTGTCAACATCAGCAGCTTCGTGTTTAGCATCACCAACATCTGAATCTACAAGAGGAGCCGTGTCAACAACAGCAGCTTCGTGTTTAGCATCACCAACATCTGAATCTACAAGAGGAGCCGTGTCAACATCAGCAGCTTCTTGTTTACCATCACCGCTGCTGGGCCCTATGTACGAAATATAATAATTAGAAGAAGGATGTATAAAGAAAACTACAAACCAACTTTTTTTTTTTAAATACCGCAAAACCGTGGACAGCAATATTCTTTTTCAAGATGTTAAACAAATGATGCAGAATAATACCGTGAGACTCTTCTGTTTTGTTCAATGGCAAAGTTATATATGAGTCAACATGCAGGGGTGTGTCAACATTAGCAGCTTCGTGTTTAGCATCACCAATATCTGAATCAACAAAAGGGGCCATGTCAATATCAGCAGCTTCTTGTTTACTATCACTGCTACTGGGCCCTGTGTACAAAATATGCTAATTAGCAGAAGGATGTATAAAGAAAACTTAGAAACCCACTTTTCTTAAAATACTGCAAAATCATGAACAATATTATTTTTCCAGATGCTAGATCAATGGTGCAGACTGCAGAGTAATACCATGAGACTCTTCTGTTTTGTTCAATTGCGAAGTTATATCTGAGGCAACATGCAGAGCTGTGTCAACATCAGCAGCTTCGTGTTTAGCATCACCAACATCTGAATCTACAAGAGGAGCCGTGTCAACATCAGCAGCTTCTTGTTTACCATCACCGCTGCTGGGCCCTATGTACGAAATATAATAATTAGCAGAAGGATGTATAAAGAAAACTACAAACCCACTTTTTTTTTAAAATTCTGCAAAACCGTGGACAACAATATTCTTTTTCAAGATGCTAAACCAATGATGCCGAATAATACCGTGAGACTCTTCTGTTTTGTTCAATGGCAAAGTTATATCTGAGCCAACATGCAGGGCTGTGTCAACATCCGTAGCTTCGTGGTTAGCATCACCAATATCTGAGTCAACAAGAGGAGCCATGTCAACATCAGCAGCTTTTTGTTTACTATCACTGCTACTGGGCCCTGTGTACGAAATATGCTAATTAGCAGAAGGATGTATAAAGAAAACTTAGAAACCCACTTTTCTTAAAATACTGCAAGACCATGAACAACAATATTCTCTTTCAAGATTCTAGACTGATGGTGCAGAATAATACCATGAGACTCTTCTGTTTTGTTGAATTGCAAAGTTATATCTGAGGCAACAAGCAGAGCAGTGTCAACATCAGCAGCTTCGTGTTTAGCATCACCAACATCTAAATCTACAAGAGGAGCCGTGTCAACATCAGCAGCTTCTTGTTTACCATCACCGCTGCTGGGCCCTATGTACGAAATATAATAATTAGCAGAAGGATGTATAAAGAAAACTACAAACCAATTTTTTTTTTTTAAAATACTGCAAAACTGTGGACAAAAATATTCTTTTTCAAGATGCTAAACCAATGATGCAGAATAATACTGTGAGACTCTTCTGTTTTGTTCAATGGCAAAGTTATATCTGAGCCAACATGCAGGACTGTGTCAACATCAGCAGCTTCGTGTTTAGCATCATCAATATCTGAATCAACAAGAGGAGCCATGTCAACATCAGCAGCTTCTTGTTTACTATTACTGCTACTGGGCCCTGTGTACGAATATGCTAATTAGCAATAGGATGTATAAAGAAAACTTAGAAACCCACTTTTCTTAAACTACTGCAAGACCATGAACAACAATATTCTTTTTCCAGATTCTAGACCTATGGTGCAGAATAATACCATGAGACTGTTCTGTTTTGTTCAACTGCAAAGTTATATCTGAGGCAACATGCAGAGCTGTGTCAACATCAGTAGCTTCGTGTTTAGCATTAGCAATATCTGAATCAACAAGAAGAGCCGTGTCAACATTTGCATCTTGTTGTTTACCATCACTGCTGCTGGGCCCTATGTACGAAATATAATAATTAGCAGAAGGATGTATAAAGTAAACTAAAAACCCACTTTTTTTTTAAGAATACTGACAAAAATATTCTTTTTCAAGATGCTAAACCAACTATGCAGAATAATACCGTGAGACTCTTCTGTTTTGTTCAATGGCAAAGTTATATCTGAGCCAACTTGCAGGGCTGTGTCAACATCAGCAGCTTCGTGTTTAGCATCACCAATATCTGAATCAACAAGAGGAGCCATGTCAACATCAGCAGCTTCTTGTTTACTATCACTGCTACTGGGCCCTGTGTACGAAATATGCTAATTAGCAATAGGATGTATAAAGAAAACACAGAAACCCAGTTTTCTTAAAATACTGCAAGACCATGAATAACAATATTCTTTTCCAGATTCTTAGAAAGTAGTATAAAAAGAGAGGGAAGGTAGGAATTAAGGATTCAATCATCTTGTGATAGAATTCGGATGAGTTTTATGACTCATTATGAGACACCTCAAGCTTCTCAAATGCTTGACTTCCCATCTCATTGTATTGTAATTGTTCTTAGGTTACAATCAATTTATGATTTGCATTTACAATCCATACACATCAATACACTCATTTAAAGTTATTCATACATACCCATCTAGTCACATACATTTATGCACAATTTTTGCTATACAACTATTCCAGATTCTGCGTAATATTCATCACTAACATTCTTGGCAATGATAGTCCATAACACCAACTTGTCTAGGAATAATGCAAGACCATGGACAAAAACATTATTTTTCCAGATGCAAAACTAATGATGCAGAATAATACCGTGAGACTCTTTTGTGTCATTCAATTGCAAATTTGAAGTTGCCACAATATCTGAATTAACAAGCAGAGCAGTGTCAGCATCAGTAGCTTCATTTATACCATCACCTCTACTGGACCCTGTGTATAAAATATGCATATTAGTAAAAGAATGCAATGACATCCGTTTTCCAGATGCTAGACGAATAATACAGAATTATACCGTGAATTTCATTTGTTTCGTTTAATTGCAAAGTCAAAGTTGCCTCCAATTTTAAACCAACATGAGGAGCCGTGTCAACATCAGCAGCTTCGTGTTTAGCATCACCCTTATTGAGCCCTGTGCACAAAATATGCAAATTAACAAAGAATGCAGGAACCCAACATGTCTTTTTCACTTTCGTTTTTGGAAATCATGATAAGATATCATTACAATTTAAACAGAAAAGGTATGTCTAAAACATAAAGTACAGGACAAACCAATATTCCAGTAAAGACAAAAAATACACTCGACCAATGATTCTTTCATAATTACCATGACAGCAAGATTCCTCTACTAAATCCAATGTCGAAATTGCTTGGATATCAGAACCAACACTGCAACCTGGGGAAGCATCAATTGTATCACATTCAACAGTGCCGTCTTCAAGTCCTGCAAAGGTGTATTTTTGATTACAAAAATAGATATAAAGACTCTAGCATCTTTCGCCTAACTGTGATTAGCAGATCTAATGTGGAGTTAATGATGTCTATTGACATCACTTAAAGAATGGTGGTAGATGAGTTCGTAAAGGTAATAGTCATCAAAAGTGATGGTCCAAGTTCGATTCCCAACCCCCTCTATTAATTTTTGCTCTCCTTTCTTGGTCCTAAAGGAGGATTTACTTGTTTTTTGTTCCCAGAGAAATGTTCCATCCTACTTAAAAAAATGCCTAAGATGATTTTGTCAACTTTCACCGTCCACGCCTAACATATTGGACAAAAAAGTTATAAACCCCATTAAGTAAAAGCTTATTTGCATTTTGAAGTTTTTGAAACCAATTTTAATTGTTTTTTCTAATTCCCAAATCATGAAGAACAGAAGCAGTGGAAAGCATTGGTCCTAAATATGTAAGACACAGTTTGGCACTTCACACATGCCTGTATAATGTTGTGCTCTAGACAATTAAAATTTTTCTTAGGCAAGTGGCAACATTTCTAAAGAGCTCCATTGATCGAAAAACAAAAGAGTGCAGAAAAGGATATCAAACAAAATGGTTTAACCTACTAACTATAGTAGAAAATGCAAGGAATTCAACAGGAATGAAGCATACTGTAACACATCCGAGATCTGTTGACTCAATTATTCAAGAGGAACAAAAAACAAAGATTAAAGAGAGGAATCAGAATCGGAAGTTTATTCATTGCTAAAGCACAGTTTTCGAGCAACGGTAAACTCCTACACAAAGATTACTTAATAACCCCTACCCTTTTCCATTTCCCTCTACCTTATTTATACTAATAAGCTCTATAACTAACAAATAGTAAAATATCTAAAATACCCTTTTATCCCATATATCACCTATACACAACAAAATCTGTAAATAAGCCACAAGATTTCTAATTATTCTTACTTAATTCCAAGAATAGTATCACCAGCATCATTTAACAGCCAACTACGCAAGATGACATACATATGGCAAGAACATATAGCTAGATTAGTTCTCATTTAACAAGTTTCTTGACAAATAAAGCTAGATAGTTCTATTATTTTACAAACTGCCTAGGCATAACACAGACCTGCACTTATTTAGGATATAATAATACAAGTGAAATAACTAAATCTTTTCTTTGAAATAACAGCATTATTTTTAATCACCCCAATGCTAATGTGGTCAGCCTAGGCAAGGTTTGGAAGGTTAGATGTATACAACCTTACTTTTGCAATATCAAAGACGTTTTCAAATGACTCTAGATTGCAAACATTATTGACAACTTCAATATACAAGAACACATGATTCAATAACCCTTTTACATCCCCCCCCCCCCCCCCCCCCAAAAAAAAAAAACCATTTTGCAATAGTCCATAATAACGGACAATCAGATAGCAAAATGCTTACAAAAATTTTGTTTAACACATACCATGGCACTCTACTTTCTTTTCTGATTCCAATTTTGAAATTTCCGCACTATCAGCGTCAAGTCCAGTATTGGCATTATCTGGTGCTACGAAACAAGGCAGGAAATAATATTACATCCTTGTTAACAGCACTTACAATGATAGTTTAACTTATCATTAACGGAATGCCAAAATATCAATCATCAATAAAGTATTCTACTGAAATACAAACAAAAACAAAAAAGTTCCTCGGGAATGGTGAATTACAAATATTTTGAAAGTTTGATACATACCATGACATTCATCCATTTCATTGGATGCCAATGATGTGACTGCATTATCTAAACTTGCAGTATGCAGCACTACAGGAGTATCACTGGCTTCATGTGCATTGGCACCATTACCCCCTACAAAAGAAGTAGTTAGAAGCAAAAAGAAAATATGTAATGCAATGAGATTTTCACTCATACATGGAGCACAATAATTGCTGTGATCCCCCAAAAATTCCTCTCCTACATGAAAATAATTTATGCTGTCTGTTTTACACCTTCCCATAAAGATGTTAACAAGGTACGGGACATATCATATACCTAAACACTTATCATCTGCAATATCATCAATTTTTGGGGAAATGGAAGATGGAGAAGAATCCATATCATTTTTAACATTGGCATCAAGCCCTGCGAAAGAATATCCCAATTACTAACAATAAAACAGAATAATGAGCTAGAAATGAAACAAGAAGTCTCACTTAGCAGAGATGAGATTCAAAAGCTTCACTCCAAACGGATTTTGCATGATTTGCATGACGTTCATGGACATTCATTCATTACAAATCACAACCCAAAAGGCGGCAGCATGATTACATTGTTCAATTCTCAACATAAGATAGTTCTTGTAGTGTTCTTGAAGGTTATTGGCAGGCCTAGTATTTTTGATTACTATAGTAGAAATAGTTTAAGTGAAGTTCAAGTTGATGAAAAAAGAGTTTTTACAAGGGTTATTATTATTATATTTCTTTTCCTATTTTAGACTTGAAAACTGACTTTAGAATTAAGAGTTTGTCAATGTGTAGTAAAACTAGTAACCATTAAGTTGTATACTCAGTTTTAGCTTGATTATAATGGTTGAGTCCACTTGAGCTGGTAGAATACCACTCTTTTAAGTTTAATTTTCTATAAATTGAGCTAGAATTGTACGTATTATGGCTAAGGCAGAATAGCTTATTTGTTTATTCATCGGTTTAATACCAAATATGTTGAGTGAGAGAACTTAGTCCTTGATTTTAATCACAAAGTAGATTCAAGAGACTGAGAGCTCAATCTTGGTTTGTCTAGTTTTATTGAGACCATAAACATAGTCATTCAAAGTTTCCGTTTTACAAACCCATCAAATCTTTAAGAAGATAATTTAAACTAATTAATCTATCCTTCTAGCATTATTTTTTGAACGAATTTTTGAGTTGTCTACATCAACTTCAACACAAATCCTAGCCAAACGTAGTTCAAAAACTATTACAGCGTTTGTTTTTTCATTTAAGATTAATGGTGAAATGGGATATTATTGTCAATCAAAGAATGCATAATTACTTGACTACTACAAAGTCGTTTTCATCAGAAGCAAGTCAGCATACAAACAAAACAGAGTGAGGCTTTCAATTTCAATTCTAACAATGTAACATCTATGATATCAGAGTCCATAAAATGGGAATATGTAGGAGCGTATGATTCTTTTTTCGTTTACTATTCTAATGCTGAAACAGTAACAATTTCAGTATCTACAATATGGGAAGCTGTAGGAGCATTAGCGCATCAAGTTCAGTAATGCCACCATCAGCGCCAGCAAAGGAACATGTGTATAACAGAATCATGATGGAATACTTTTTTTTCCTTTTTTCCTCAAATTTTTGGAAGTAGTAATTGGATACACTATTCAACTACGGAAAGAAATGCCAAAAGAAAACTAAAAGTGACATTCTGCACAAACAATTCAAAAATTCAAAATAAAAAGTAATGGTATTTTCAAAGATTGGGAAGAAATTTTTTACAATACACACCGCAAAATTCTTGTTTTTTTTCAGATTCAGATCTTGGAGTTAATGCAGCATCCGAACCTACAGCATGCGATACTGTGCGAGTGCCATTGAAATCCTTGTCAGGATAGTCATTCTCAGACACTATAAAAGCATAGACAATAACCAGGAAATGTCAGTTTGCAGAAAACATATGAACCCCTAAGATAAATATTAACGATAAGTTTGAAGTTCACATAATCAAAATTCTTCATGACATACTGTGAATTTCTGCTTCTTCTTCGTTATTTGAAGTTACATCAGTATTAGAACATAGAACAAGGGGAATAGGAAATTCATTGACACCACTTCCATCATTGCCACCCTGAGACCCTAGAAACAGACATGTAACATACTAAAATATTTTGCCACATTTTTCTTTGAAACAATGCAGACATGAACCACATTAGGTCAATGTGATACATCGGATAAGAGGGTATTATGGGTATTTTACTATTAGTTATTATAGAATATATTAGCATAAATAAGGATGAGAGAAAATGAGAATGATCAGAATATTTTGTAATTTGTATTGACCTTTAGCGACTTTTATGCTCATGCATTGGGAGAAGGCAAGCCTCTCGAATGCTTGTAATCCTATCTTTCGATTGTACTACTTTAGATTATAATACTACATAGCCATTTACATTCTCATTATAATCATTCCATGCAGTTCTAGCTATCTTGCAACAGTTTTTGGCTACAAATTAATAATTTGGAGCAATGACTAACCCAATCTATTACAGTCACCCAATAAACACATAAAATAAAAGAAACAAATTCAGTTAGGTTCGGCGCGGATACAAGAAGAATCCATACCCCACTTACGCTCTGTTGGGGAGTCATCTTCTGATCTTATAGAAATATTAAAACAAAAATCCAAGATTATACCAGGAAAATCTTGAAGCAGTTTTTATCTCTCACAAAGATCCAAAACTATCAATAAAACTCTTGAATTTTTTAAAGGGGAGTTAACTCATATATTATAGAAATATACCAGTAAAGTCTTCTTTTGATTCTAAAGTCAAAGTTGGTGCAATATCCGAACTGACGACATTCATAGTTTCTGTAGCAACAGTAACATCATGCTCAGCACTGACATTATTTGCCCCTGCCAGAAAGAAAGTACCTAGATTACATTGACAATCTACTCCCCTTGTTTTCTTTCTCTCTCAAAGGAATAATTGGATAGTATTATTAACTACAAAAGCATTTGTAAAGCTACAATGTATCATTAAGACAGGCATGAGTTGAACCAACGAGCCACTATTACAGATATTCAGCTAGAATTTTTTAAAGACGTACCAACGCACTCGTCTTCATCATTTGCTTTTGATGTCTCATCAGTCTCGGTAAGAGAATTTGGAACACAGGAAAGAGGAGCAGCATCAAGAATTTTATGTTCAACATTATCAGAATCAGGTCCTACAACAATATTCAGATTACTGAAACATGTTGGGAAGTTGGATGAAATTGATACATTCCCTTTTCAGCAATGTACAGTAATTAATCATTCAATGAAAGTCTGCCAAAAACGACTAGCAACTCAAACTAATAATAGTGACATTCTTTCAGGAAAAATAATAAATTTGCCTACAGCATACCATAGCACCCTTGCTTCTCTTCTGATTTGCTAGTTGACATTGTGGCTACATCAGAACCTGAAAGACAAGAAGCTGCAGGGACAGCATTGATTTCTGATTCCTTAATGTCAACACCAAGCCCTGCAGACAACCATACATATTTTAGCGTCCTGGTTTCTGAAAAATCATTCTTCAAAGAATCTCCAACAAACTAGCCACCTAAACAAATATATACTCCTATGTCCCCTGAGCAGCAAGGGTTTGCCCGCAGACCAAGGAAAAGAGAGAAAGTGGGTATTTTAGTGGCATATGTTGGTGCCTAGGTGGGGTAATTATAGGTTTTAATCTAGGAGAGAGAAATATATTATAGGTTTTAGTGAGGTACTTCGGCTGGGGTCATGTCCAAAAGAAGTAATGTAGCAAACCATGTGGGATATTTTAAAATACTATATGTAGCAAAATCAAGGAGGTAGAGGGAGTAGTTATCAATATTTTGAGAATCAATGTAGCTTTTCTTATTCTTTGAAAAAATAAATAATCATGATGGTTAACTAGTTTACAGCATACCTTGAGAATTTTCTTTCACTTTTGATTCCAAACAAGAAGCTTCCACAGCATCAGAATCTGCAATATGGGATAAGGTGAATGCATCAGCAGCATTTACATTTCCATCATTAGGTCCACCAAAAGGGAGGGAAAGAAGAAAACTATTAAATCATGCTGGACTACTGATTTGTTTCAACTTTTATGAGCAGTAATGGTTAAATAATTTAGTTAACATACTAAGAGGCATGCATGCAAAAGAAAACTAAAATATGTTTCCATGTTAGTAATGTTTGATTTCGTTTGAGATGCCTAAGTACATTTGATCAGAGATATACCATGAGAAGGTTCGTCATCTCTTGAACTCGATTTCAGAGAAGTTAACACAAGATCAGAACCTACAGCATTGGAAACTGTGGGCACATTGTCGTTTCCAGAATGAAAATTATGTGGTTCATCATGTCTTGAACTTGTTTCTGGATTTGGAGCCAATACAAAATCTGAAGCTAGAGTATTGGACGCTAACAGCACAGCATCATTTTCATGATTACCATCATGAGGACCTGTGAAAGGACAATGAAGATTGCTAAATCTGTCAAATAACAAACTTTTTTCACAACCAAACAACATAGTATCCATGACATGAACAATAGCCAACAACGATCGAGGTTCAGTATCTTGCAGAGAGAATACATCTTGATGACTAATGACACTTCATTATCAAATGCCATCAAGTGATTCCCACTTAGAGCAAGAGTTCGGCAAGGTGGGGTGTACACGCGTTTACCCTTGTAATTGTTTTGAGAGACTCTAGATAGCTAGCATTACTAACAACTTCACATAAATAAATATCACTAAAATCTGAAACCCAAAACTATAAAACTTTGGCTACATAAAAGATGGACAAAAGAAACTTTAAAAACAAAAAACATAGCTTCAGTCTAGTTGGATATCTAACAAATATACATTTTAGGAGAGTTCCAAGGAAATTAGAACACAAGTTCTGAATTCACCCTTCCTTTTTAAGGCTGTGCCATTTGCTTCTAAATAAATCAATCAGTAACAAAATCAAAGCAAGGAAACATGTCTCACCACCAACCACATATGACATAACACACTAACACATATTAGCCCTCAGCCAGCAGAGCACAAATCATTAGGACTAATTTTTTCAAGGATGCTCATTATAACAAAATCTTTGATTTGCTTTTCACACCTAAATTAAAAGCAACGCCATTAGAATACTAATCCTTCAGCTTCTGTGGTAGATTTCTGTGGCATTGTTACCCTAGTCTGCTACATTAATTGAATTTCGTCAAAATTTCTTGATACTTGTCTGAATTCAGTATGCATTGCAATTCGGAGATTAGTGAATTAAGTAACATAAGTCTACGGTCTACCGAAACTATTTGCTGCAAAGGGACACCACCTGAAGTGGCTGATTTCATAGAAAATCATAGTTCTATTTCCAAACATTATAACATTACATAGGCAAAATAGAGATAAAACTTACAGTAAGAACTTTCATTTGGGTTGTGTAGAAGCATAAATCACTGTATTTGCTTCTATAAAAACCTTTCTTAGACCATAACCGCTAAGAAATACTGAACGTGTTGACATTTATAACCCAAAGAGTCTAACTTCAGGAAATATGACTGTTAATATCCTAAAAACGTATCAGTTTGATAGAGTAAACACAATCAATTACGCTTACAAACAGTCCCAGACTCCTCATTAACAACATTAACTTTTCTCTACTCCATTACCCATCATAGATTGTTTTCATGATATTTTACCTGAAATTGCTTGAGGAAGAAAGTACAGATAATGTTTGAACACACTCAAAAAATATCTGCTTCACTCAATGGCACCACAAAAAGACATAATAATGAGCACTAGTGTAAACAAAACGAATTATCCAAATTCCAATCAATAAACAAGGGATATGCACTCTTTCACCTATCAAACCAATTACAGTCTCTCTCAGCCATTACCAAGTTAAAATAAAAAATGTAGATACGTATGCATACTCAATTCCATCTCCTTCATCAAAATCCCAAACATTCATCTTCATTGATTCATCACATAAGGTAAATTGCATGTGCCTAAGCAATCTAAAATTTAATATTGAAAATTTTTATCACCCATCCTGTTTTATATCATGATCAGTAAAAGCTGTCAAATCAAGTGCTCCTACACAGCTTTGGGTGGGGTATTTTGGGTTTGTTCAGCTCTATTCTCAATATACAAAATCATTTCTTAGTTTTGACTAGACTAGAAGACACCAATAAATCTAGATGGCAGAAAACGAAGCAAACAGCCATAGTATTATTAGATATGATGTAGAAAGCTAAATATTTTTAGAGCTCTTTCAGTATAAGGTGGCTTATTGCAAAATATTTTGTTTGTGAATGACTATTTTTAAATGAAGTAAATTTGGCCTCACTTTGTTCACCTCCTCAGAAAAACCACCTTTGTCTCACTGCACACTTACACAACTGTTCAGGCTCCATACTAACACATAAAAAGGTGGCAACATAAGAGATAATTTACCTTTCGGAGTACTGGCCACATTTTCTAGCTTTTCAGAAGCATTTGGTGTTACTTGAGAATGATGTTCCACTTTGGATTCAAAAGGGTCAGCTGGCAACTCAGAAGCCAGCCTATCAACACATTCCAAAGACATTGCATCAGCATTATCAGACAGGCACCTTTGAGGGATATCAAATCCAGGAGGAGCTGACATTTCTTCTTCAGGCTGACTTGTTACTGTATCCACAGATTCTAAAAGTGGTTCACGGCTGATGAGCTTTGAGTAAGAGAGGTCCATTTTTGAATCTTTGACGCTTTGCAACCCAGACGATTGTTGTTTCTCGGACATATTTTGGGATGCCATGCTACAATGATTAGAAGTCTGAACTGTTGATTCTAGAGCCAATACAACAGAACCCTCTTTTGCATCTTTAAACTTAGGTGTGCCAACATCATCGCTTGGAAACGATTTCCTATCTGCAGCATTAGGAAGTCCTGGTCTAGGGGTGTCAAATCCTGGAGGTGCAGATAGTTCCTCATCCACATTAGCAACTTGATTATCAACAGAAGAACTGACTTCCAATGCAGAAACTTCGACTTTAAGGGCATGCACATCTCGAGCAGAATCCTTTTGCAGCTTCAAACATTCTTCTTTCCTATCCACACTTGTGTAACTAATCTCTAAAGGATCTACATCAAGAGTAGTTGATCCTAAAGCCAACACAACAACATTTGTTTTACCCTTGCAGGATATAGGAGGAATCTCTGCTGGATTTCGGTATAATGTAGTATCATCTTTAGCATTAGTGAGACTTGATTCCTGAGCTTTAGTGACTCTGTCAGCCTTGACAGAGGCAGATCCCAGATTAGACAAACCAACAACAACATGAGACAATTTCGGTGACTGTTCTGCATCGACATTCTTGTTAGTCAATGCAATAGAAGTATTCTGTGCTTTCTCTTGGGAATTGTTTGCGGACGCAATGCTTATTTGTCTACTTCTTGTTATAACTTTACGGCCAACAAAGTCCCCAGAATCCGTATTAGACAAATTAGATGACAAATTTTGATCAGCAAGATTATCAGCCAGAGATGCCGCGCTCTTTTTCCTTCCTCGCCGACGTGTTTTTGTTTCTTCAGCTTGTGCTCTCTTATCTTGCTCTTGGGTTAGCAAAGGAGCAGGCGTTTTAGTAGCCTCAGAAAGAATAAGAGTTCCAGTTGGAAGAGGATTTAGCTGCGAAGAAGCAGGTATGCTGGACGAAATCCCCATGCTTACATGATGCACTGAGCCACTAATACTATTCAAAGGCAAAGTAGAACTCAAAGTGGAAGCTATGGTTTGGGCAACAGGAGGAACAGTTTCTACATGTGAACCTATCTCAACATTAGTAGATCCAGAAGGTGCTAGAGCATTCAAGACAGATGAGTTGGACAATGTTTTGGTGCTTCTGAAAGGTTCGATCAAATTTTCATCTTGCGCATCCGGTGAAGCAGTGTCAGTTAACACAAGCCTGCCTCGTTTCCTACCCCTTCGTCGGGCTGGTTCAGTCCTAATTTGAGGCTTCTGGCTTTGTCTTCTACCAGGTCTGAGTCCAACTGGGCTAGCCAGGACAGATTCAGAGCTAGGTTTAACAGTTTGTGGGGCAACTTTGTGTAGATCAGTCCCAGATTTTGTAGGAGGGATTCCAACTATCGTTGCAGCAACAGGACCACCAAAAGACTCGGAGACAACTTGATCCTGAGACGCAGAACCAAATTTGCTCACAGTAGAAGGGTCCGAGGAAGTCAATGTAACAGTATGCGAATCTAACAAAGCCTCATTATTCGACTGACCATCAGGTTTAGGATCTAGAGCAGCTACATGAGCAGAAACAGCCGCTGATTCTTGGACACTAGATTTGCTCTTATGTGTGCTATTATGAGGAACAGTCTTAACTTCCGATTCTGACACCTTTGAATCCTCAGCAGCAGAAACAGCATAACTTTGCGAAGAATTCGGATTATCAACACCTCGACTAACTGCAAGAGGGTCACATGTGCTACTGCTGACCATAGAATGACCAGCGGATGTAGGTACATCCGAAGACAATTTTTCCAACGGTTGTTCACAAGGTTTTGAGTCTTGAGCACATGAATCAACAGGAACAGGAGGCAAACCACGACTCGGTTTCCTTCCTCTCCGCCTAACAGATTCAGTCCCTATATTACCATCAATATTCTTCTCACTTGGCTTCCCTTTCCGACCATGTCTTTTAGGCTGCATATCAACAGATGTACAACCAGGGTCTGCTAGAACTGCAAGATTAACAGAAGGTACTGAAGGTGGGACTTCCTTGGAGCTGTGAGAAAGCACACTACCATCCTGATGATTGTCTCCACTGGCATCTTTTGTGACAACAGAAGTACCAAGAGTGTCTAGACCACTTAATATCACAGCGCTGGAATCTATTCCCTTCAACTGACTCTCAGGTTTACTAACTCCAATAGTTGTTGGACTAACTCCGACGCCAGGAGATACATTCACTGGTGTTCTCCTGGGCCTTCCTCGTCCCCGCTTAACTGGTGGTGTGATCTCTTTCTTGAAAACTGGTGTTAATTCTACAGCAGGCGGTGCAGACAGGGTCTGGAATTGCTGTGGCACTTTAATAGCAATTCGGCTAGCGTCTGAAGTCGATGAGGTATTCTCATCCTTTGCCTTAGGAGTTTCAGGAGACTCATCCTGACACATCTTTTCGAATTCCTCTTCTGTCCATTGCTCTTCATAAGATCGCACCTAAAAAAGAAATTCAAAATCAGTTTCAGCATGTTAAAATGGGAAAACTGATGTTTACACAACCTAGTATCATTTTATGTACTCCTTCACATAGAAAAAAAAATCGCACTCTTACGACTTGTTTTGCAGACAACGCAATGTGAAATATTAACTTGAAAAAACATTGCTTTTATCATAGTAACTCACGATATCTTGAACATATATTTAAATAAAAGCTTATAATACACCTTTTAGAGCCTAATACACTAAAAAGAAAGATAATAAGGGCCAATATGTTAGAACTTAAAAACAACGTAAAATGGTTGATACTCCATGATTTTAAATCACAAGTAACAGGGTTTTGTGGTTCGGCAAACTCAAAATCCGCTATAAAGCGTTAGTTGCGTAACGAAACGGCTTCATTTTATTTCCATGCTCCTTCATCAATTGAAAAGAATATAGGGCCATATATGTTCGATAAATAGGTAACATCTCAACAATATGCAAGACCATAAGCATTTTAACCCACCTCTCGAGCCCGTTTGCCCCGCCCATATTGTTGAGTATCAAAGCCTCCGGAAGACCCACTCTTCCTCTTTAAACCAGAACCAGAAGCAGCTCCATCCTTAGTTACATCATAAACCTTCATTGCTTCATAAAATGCTTTCAGGTCATCGTCTGTTACAAGTCGTGAGGGCAAAGAAGGCATCATTTCAGAACAGTCGACCCCTTTTTCCGATAATAGTCTCTTCCATGTAGCCTTACATAAAAGAGGATCACCACTCGATCAGTAATTTGTGCATCAAGCAGGAAAAATTATAAAGATTAATAGTATAAAAATTCAATTAACAAGTGCATATTTAATCAATACCATTTCTTCTTCTCGCCTTTTCTGGTCAACAGCTTCAAATACATCAATCTCAGACTCACTGAAAAAAACATGAAGTTAAGAAAAAAAGAAAGCATACATCATGCACCAACACGAGTGCAGAAAATGCAGGAAAAAAAAAGAAAAAAAAAAAGATCAGCCACACAAGGATCAGACATTTGGTCTGCTGTCTCCAGCTAAATAGATATTTATATATACTAAACAACATTAACTACAAATAGATTCAAAAAATTAAAAGGATGCACTTCAAAGCATTAAAGCCGACAACAAGAATAACAACATTCCATCACTCAGTGGCCGGTACCATTAAGTGGCTCCCTTAGGAAGGGCTTGGGGGTTAGATGTACGCAACCTTACCCTTGTAAAAACAAAGAGGTTTCCAATTGACCTCAGCAACACCACTGGCACTACCACAACAACAACAAACATAAGGGCATAACTACTTTCAAAAAAATGTCCTTGGAAAATGCTGAATAATGATTTCTTTTTTCTTGAAAATGGTTGAAAGCAAAAATTATAGAACGATAGAGAAAGGTTAACGATGAAAAACAATAATTTATTATCTAACCTAAATTTCACTCATTGCATAATGTTATCTATTAAGTAAAGAATATGGGACCTTAACAGCATTAAATACAGCACCTGCGAGCTAATATATCATTTAGGGAATCATCATCCAACACAGGAGCAGCTTCTTCTTTCTTGCATTCTCGTAGCAGAGATTCCAAGTATTCCCTACGATCTTCAGCACTGAAACACAGCAGTAGATTATATGTTAAGAACAGTCTGTATCTACAAGTAAACAGTAGAAGCATATCTGTGAGCTTCTAGAAAATATAAAAACCAAAGAGTAGAAAGAGTTACCTTGTATTGTTATCAAAGAAACCAGCCGTAATACTCTGATTAGCCACACCCAATTTATGCTCAGCCGAAGCTCTCACTTGTTCCTCCACAGTGTTGACCTTTTTCAAATAAATAGCATCAATTTTTTACAACAGGAAAAAACTAGCTAATGGGGAAAAGAAGATCAAGTAGAATTGAGCCACATTATTCCTTCTCCGCTATCTCTTAAGCAATGATTGCCAATGGGGACGAAAAATAAGAACACAATTCTTATCAAACAGCACGAAGAAAACAGTGGCACATCTCATCATAATAATACTCCTTCCTTAAGCTCTTTACAGTTTCAGTTTTTGTGTAAACATTCTTACCTCTTTCTAAGTAAATCCTTGCTAGTTTAACAGTTAATTACACTTTCCCTCTCTACTTTTAAAGTGTCTCTTTCCTTATTTCCGCATTCTACTGCTATAGTAACTATAACTAACTTTAAGGAAACAGTGAAATATAGCTTGGGAGAATATTTGTTCACAATCACATGCATAGTTACACGAACAATTTCAAGTATCAAGCATGCAACTATAGGACCATTAGCTAAAAGCTCTCCAATATAAGTCGCAGTTAACTGAGCGCCTCCTAATCAACCAATGAGAAAAGGAGGTATGATGTAACACACCCTACCCTCTTCAATTGTTATTGCTCAAAAAAACAGAATATGAAACTCCAAAAACAGAACAAGAACATATAAGAAATACAAAGAAACAATTCCCAAAGCTTCGAGTGCCTTGGATACTCCTACACAATTTCGAGCTTGTGAAACTCCCTTCTTATTACTTTCTTATTCAATGAATGGATAAAACCCAATGATTACAAGGTGGTCTTATTTATACTCTCATGTAATGCCACCCACCACAAAATATAAAGGCTAACGGCTACAATTAATAAAGCCTAATGCCAATTAAGCCATTCTAAAAATAAAAGAAATAAACCCCCGAGAGTTTATTAATACATTCTAATTATTTTTCCCGACCCTCTTATTTCTCCTAAAATATGTCTTGAGTACCGGTGGAACCGAGGGTGTTACAATACTCCCGGCCAATTTAAGCACCTTGTCCTCAAGGTGGGTAAAATGTAACTCGGGTCAAAGCGTTAACATCAACACCCAAATCATTTTCAGCTGGAGCCTTGATAAACCCAATTAAGTACTTGAGATTGCCCTTTAAATTGAAGGATTTGTTGAGGTGGGTTGGAGTGAATGGCCTGAAAAAAATTAGAGTTGAAATGCTTAAAATTGGGTTGAAAGTCTTCAATATTCTTGGGCTTAAAATGTTTTGGACCTCCTTTCGACTAAATTTCAGAACTATTGCAGCCCTTTTTGTCACAAAATCAGTAGCCCAGTTTATGTTTCGATCAATGACACCATCGCGGATGTCATCAGCACTTCTCACTTCAGAAACAGTGACCTCATCGCTGACGTTTTCTCTGGACAGTTTTCTGGCAGCCTCATAATAGTGCAGCCCAACCGTCATTTCAAACCGAAAACTCAGCCTTAGTTCATCTCCTTTGCCGGTTAGCCGTCTCCATTTCCCAGTGAGCCACTCAATATATTCGACCTTGTCTACCGCCGCCAATGTCTTCCCCTTGTTCCGGCGCCATTTGCCCGGACCTTCCCCAAAACCACTACACACTTGAGCATCAAAAATCCTCCCCGTATATTTCTTTCTTTCTTGAACCTTCATTCTTATACTATTTCTCCTCAAAGTTCTTTTTATTCTCCTTTCAATTCTGGCTTTCTCTTTCTTTTTTTTAATTTGATTTGTTTTCAAATACCTTTTGATTGTCTTTCTTTTTCTCGTTTGTTGATGCTTCTTTTCCATGATCTCTTGTTTTTTTTATTCCTTCTTTTTTCTTCCATTGAAATCCCAATTTCTTCCTTTTTATTTGCACACTTCTTTTTCTGTCTTTTCCCACCACTCCTAGGCCCCCATCTTGACTTTTCAATGGCTCTTCCTCATCTGTAAGTTGAACCTTACATTTATCAAGTTCTCTTACCTCCTCCCCTTTATCTTCAGTCTTTATACTCTCTTCATGGACATCTTTACCACTGGTGTTTTCTTCACTGCAGGGAACCGGTTCTAGACCTTCTTGAAATATACTCTCTACATTTTCTTTCTTCTTTTCAGTATCTTCTTGGTCCGGCTTATGTGTTTGTGGCTGCCTCCTGTGGTTTTCCTCTGTTTTCGACCATACTTGCTTGATTTTCGCCTGCCCATCCACTTCTTGCCCATTGAAAGATGGTAACTCCACCCTTCTTGCCTTCCAATTTAACTCTTCTTGACATCTACCGTGACAATGCACATGTCTATCCTCACTCTCCCTTCGCCAAACCCATTCAAGATTCGGTTTCCCCCTTCTTGGCTTCGATCTTGGGACTGTTTTTTATACTTCCCTCCTGAATTTGACAGCATCTCTAACATCCTTGCTTGTCCCTCCTTCAATTCCGCCAAGGTTTCATCATTTCTTGCCAATCGTTCATCTATTTTTGCGAACCTCTCTTCCGCTAACAGCCTGTTTTCTTGCCCAAAATCCTCCATATCCACCAAGAATTCAGACCTTCCAATGCTCTAGAATCGCTTCCGCTCTGATACCTTTGTGACAGTCCCTACTATTGGGATTGAGTAAACACTGCAAAACAGAATGTGTTTCCCAAGTATTGCAAAAGAAAAAACAAAGTAAATGGCAAGGCTTCGAGTGCTTGCAACTCCCACACAAATTTCGAGCTTGTGAAACTCCCTTCTTATTACTTTCTTATTCAATGAATGGATAAAACCCAATGATTACAAGGTGGTCTTATTTATACTCTCATGTAATGCCACCCACCACAAAATATAAAGGCTAACGGCTACAATTAATAAAGCCTAATGCCAATTAAGCCATTCTAAAAATAAAAGAAATAAACCCCCGAGAGTTTATTAATACATTCTAATTATTTTTCCCGACCCTCTTATTTCTCCTAAAATATGTCTTGAGTACCGGTGGAACCGAGGGTGTTACATATGACCAACCAAAACACCCAAGTTAAAAACAAATAATTCAAAATATATTCTCCTCAAATGAACATATTCCACCATAGAAGGCTATATTCTCCTCACATTAGAAATTTGATATTCAGTACAACTAGACCTATCAAATTTTTGTCCGAACTGAAATTGACTTGTAACCTAAAACTGAAAAAGTTGGGTCAAAATCGACCATTCTAACCCGTTTTCCTAGTTTTGTTGTTTTTTCTAGTTTTACGTCCTTAAATAATTGGCGAGACCCACTAATTTCTAGTAAGTTTTGTATTTTGATTTCTTTGTTGAAGACTAAGAAGAGTATATTGGTCCTTTAAAAAAAAACTTTTTCAGAAGCAAAAGCAATTATTTTATATATATTTTTGACAAAATATAGTGATAGTTTTTTTTAAAAAAACTCAAGACCCGTTGGATTGATCAAACCGACCGAACCCATAAGTGACACAACCCAAAATTGATCTAACTCGAAGTCGACCCAACCTGAAAATAACCCGATCGAAAATGACCCGACCTTGAAACCCGTCAGACCGATCATTGTGACAGCTCTATGTACAACAATGCCAAAGCTAAAATTACAAGACATAAAATCAAAAAAAAAAAAAATAATTGTGAATCTTAATCTCAAATGTGGGACCAGCAGCTACATCAGCATAAACAATTCTATATGAGACATTGGCGGCTTGTTAGTAACAATGATTATGATGTCTAACTATATAATCTACAACTAAGAATTCAATTTTAATGATCATCTGCAAGGGGATTCTATCATTGGGTTAATAATAGTATCAGCCTAACGAAGAGCAACCAACTGAACTCAACTAGTTTATCCAGAAATACCCAAATCATTAGGAAAAAATAATATTGATACCAGATAAGTTACTGGATTCCTAGAGAACTTCAATTCCACCAGTATGACATTAGTTCATAGTCAACATAATTATTCTCAGCATACCTCATTATTCCCACAATAGTTTTCAGTATTGATTACGAAAAACTGACATGGTGATTTGAAGATAGAAAGGCAGAGGATAGTATCAATAATACAACCAAAAATAAAGAGGATGTAAATATATATTCCCAGCTTTTGAGAAGCTAGAAAAGTCTTCTAAATAAGTTAGAAGCTCTACAGATAGTCAGAAAACTTTTTCACTCTACTCTCCCATTCTAGCATTTGTCCTCTCCTTTCTTTTTTTTAACTCTACCTGCCCACTAGTTGTTCCACTAGTTGGCACTTGGCAGAATTATCAGTCATTCCTACAGTAACCAATTCATCACAACTTACAATGAAAAGAACATACATGGTCAACTGATGTGGTAGCTATTATATAAGAACAGATGATAAAACATTCCTTGACCCTAATGCCAAATGTCTCCAACCAAGGTAAGGATTGGAGTGGTTGGATGTAGGCAAAATTACCCTTGTAACAAAAAGAGGTTGTTAAGGATAGACCTTGATTGCATCATGACCAATTACACAAATAAAAAGCGCAAATGATTTTATGAGCCATTGAAAAATTACAACTGCATAACAGTAAAAAGCTCAAATAATGTTGTATCTCTCCGACACCCCATTTAAACTACCTATGTTGCCTAAAGCATTTTGAGTTATTTGGACCTTCACAAAAGCTCAAAAATGATAGAGGAAACATCAGTGGAACTAAGAAATAGTTGAATTTAGGAAAATATATATTGCGATAAATCAAATGGGACGTTTGATTCAATAAATTCTACCTTTGCGCAATCTTCTAAGAAAAATCTCACAGTTCACTATTAAAATAAAAATTCCTACCATCAATAACTTTGTTCCTAAAAAACTTATATTTCATTTGTTAGTGGCCTTTTATTATAATACTAAATAAAAATTAGGACCTAGTTCATTAGAAAAAATTTAAAAGGTGATATTTTTCTTGGATGATTAAAAGGTAGACTAGGATCTTTCTTGAAAGACTAGACGACGGTGGGATCTCCTAAATCAAATACTTTTTGTACTGATAAAATAATATCATAAAATAGCAAGAGTGGCACCAAAGACAGATCGATGCAAGGATAAGAAACAAAGGAAAAAATATTTTACTATGAAACTCAAAAAAAAAGGTTTACGACACCTTGGTACCTTAGGCATGAGTCTTTTTATCTCGAACAAAATTCAAATGACAGAAATGAGAAGTCTAAACAATATAATACTCCATTTTTTGTCCTTAGTTTGTTTTTTGAGTTAGGTTTGGAACTTATATCACATCTAGAGTAAATGAAAAGATATGCTCATAAACATTTAAGAACACAATGGATTCCACAAGCAAAGCATCACAACATCCTTCAAACTAAAAGTGAGATCAAGAGAAAAGCATAGAGCTTAAATCATAGATAACTTACTGTTTCTAGTCTAAGAACAAGGACCTCTTTCTTCTGTCCAATCCTATGAGCTCTAGCTTGCGCTTGCAAATCAACCTTAGATCACAATCATCACAAATAAAATCAGCTGGAAAATTCCTCCGCACAAAATCTATCATAATGAGTTCAACAGTTCAACCAAAGCCCCCCCAAGGAGCAAAAGAATTGAAGCAAGTGTAAAACAATTTGCCTGAGGGTTCCAATCTGTGTCAAAAATGATGACAGTATCTGCAGCTTGAAGATTCACTCCAACACCTCCAGCCCGAATACTGGTAATACAAAAAACAAAGGAATAAATTACTTAAGTATCTACAGCTCACAGATTTAAATCGCACAGCATAACAGGCATATATAACTTGTTAGGTACGTAGCAATTCTAACTTCTATGAGTCTATCCATTGTTCCACAGATGTATATGCATGGACAACCATAATGCCAATAGAGGCTACAAATTTTGCCTTAACCCAAAATAGTTCTAAAGACAAGAATCAATAATTTCTTGAGGCCTCTATTGCCAAACAAACCCATGAAAATTGGTAAAGTAGAAATCAACAATTCTAGAGGTCTCTAAAGAAAAGTAACACAAAAACAATCCTAAATGAGAATGTTACCCTTTGTACCGGTCGAATCCAACCTTTATTAAGAGGCCCATTTAAAATTGGACCAACAATCTGTTGACTAAGACAATACCTATTTTGCAAGTACAAAGGAATGGGCTAAGAAGAAGTCAAGGCCTCCAAGGTTAATCGCTAAACACGTAAGGTATTCCTCTCTACCTCCTAGGGTATCTCAACCCTATAGGACTCTTATAAATACTTTCCTTAAACCCCAAGGATAAGGGATTACGCTGAAATCCCTCACAGAAATATAGAATATGGCTATGACATTCTCTTTTTATCTACCATTTAAAGAGTCTAAGTCCACTAGTTCAAATAGGTCTAGGACGCCACCATAGGACCTCACATCAACTGTAAAAGCACCATTGTTATCAACTTATCAATTACATGTTGGAGACTTCTTAGTTCTTATACCATGATCAACCATTGTCATCTTTTCTAGTTATCGGAGCGACTTCCAAAACCCCTTGGTCTAGATTTGTTACATGGGCGGATTTGCCACTGCCATCACCGCAGAAGGTCAACTACTTTGAGGCTAGAAGTCATTTGGAAGCACCCAAACCCACATTTCTGGCAAACAATATATAGGCAGGACTCAAAAGGTTAATTGGTTTGTGCACTCTCACCACTTCTTTTATGCAATTAGTGAGAGGGTCAATAGAATCAGTTGGAAAGGAGAATCTTGAGGTCAACCATCTTCAATATGCATACTATGTTATAACAATCAAATGTGGGGTGGTCTTGTTTCAGAATTATTTGTCAAAAGAATCATATAAGGAGAGTTTTGAGCTTATAATTGCATTTTTATAGTTAACGTACTAGTATTATGCAATAATATGCCCATAGCCATTATAATTACCCAATATGAGGTACCTATAGTAGATAATAAATTCATTGTTAGTGAATTATTGTCTTTAAAGATCAAAATTATAAATAACTATAGTTTAAGAAATGGAAACTAATGAAATTTGATAGGGAGATGATAGAAGAATTTTAACTTTATCTACATTTTAGGGAAATGTTGGAAGAAATTTTTCTATAATCCCGTCTTGACAAATAAAGTAATGGTGTAATGAGAAACTTAGCGTTTTCATCATGGAAATTTAGGTGCTGTTATACAACGGGATTAAACATCACGGTAACTTTTTCAAACATGTTATATAATGGCTTACGTAATTGGTGAGTTTATTCCATGCACATCGGTTGTGGAAAAGATTTGCAGGAGACATGATGGATGGAAGGAATTTAATCTCTAACAATTGTCAATTTGTTGATTCCATTAATATCTATAACTCAACATATGAAAATGATATTGACATGACAAGTGTACAAAAAGGGGAAAATGTTATTGAAAAACAAATTATATGTTTATTGACATACCAAAAATTGAAATAAGCACAAAACATATGTACACTAAGACTACAATGGTTATAAATAGGAATTACTGCCACATTTTTTTAATGAAAATACTCGAGAGCAACATTGAATCCGGCAAAGTTTAAGAGAAACAAGTCTCCACTAACCTCAGCAAAAATATAAAAAAGGGAGAATCTGATTGGTTGAATTTGTCAATAAGGGCGCCACGCTCTAGGCCAGAGGTATGCCCATCTAACCTAAGGTAACGATATTGTTTCCATACAAGATATTCCTCCATAACATCAAGCAACCTGGTCATTGTAGAGAAGAAAAGAACCTACAAAACAACACCAGAATTTATCCAGAATCATTCACAGAATAATTAAATTATTATAAAGGAAAAAGACAAATGAAGCCCTGATTGTAACAGAAAATGAAAATTATACCAACACTCAGATTAACATAAACTCACAAGAAAGAAAACACCAAAAACCATACTACAGTACTAGCACATTTGCAAGACACAAATACAAATTGGGCCTTTCAAGCTTCTAGATTCAAGAATCTAAAAGCATTTACCAATATTTACTATTCCCTCCAACCCAATTTAGTTTTATAACACCGTTTTGATTTAACCTTGTCACCTTTGATAAGGGTATGATCTTCCGTCTTCCAACTCTCCACAAACCCTCATCATAGGTATGATGATGATGATGATGATGATGATGATGAATTATTACAGCACAAAGTTCAAGAGATAAATTGATGGGTAAGTAATAATTAATTACAGAAACCTAGATGCAATAAGAGATAGGAATTTTTTACTAAACGATTATATGAGATAGGAAAGTTTTCTAGAATCTAAGTGTGCACATCAAAAACACTTACTGCTCCGTCCCTTTGATTTTGCATCAAAGAGAAATGGGGTGTTGTTTAAGAAAGAGGTGAATATTTGGTAATAAATGAAAAGATTGAAATCAAAAGAAAGTGGTGGACCATTGTCCAAAAATAGAAATGATAACCAAAATAGCAAATGATGCTATATAAATGGGACGAAGGGAGTAAGAAAATCCCATTAGGCTGCTTTCATGGTAACGGCCACGGTATTGTAGTATTGTTAATGCATAAATATAACTAGAGGCTTTTTAAAAATTTTCCAATACAGTTGTAATTTATCTAAAAATTATAAACCAAGAGGTTTATAATAATTATAAGAAATGAAGAATGGAAACTCCATGACTTACAATTAAACATAAAAAAGCACATAAATCTAAAAAAAATATAAAAGATTAAACTTTAAAGCCTAACCTCTACTTTTCGAACAGTTCACTTCCCTTTTCCTTTATAAGGACCTGCAGTCCACATTTAAATAAATAAAAATTTCTAACCCAAATCCAAGCTGTCCTCACCAGCACCAACAGAACTAAATAAAACTTTTCTCATCTCGATTCTCCAACTCTCTCCGACTCTCTCCCTCTCTTTGGAAAAACATGGAATACCCTCTCGGCCTCTTCAATGTTTCATTGGCAAAAACGTGGCTAAGGAAGACCCTATTCAGTGTTTCATTGGAAAAATTCGTAGAATGTAACTAGCATGAACGCTAAATATCAGTTGAACAGGCCAAAATCTTGGCCTTTTGAGCATGACCGGCCAATCTTGTATCAGTATTTTTCAAAACAATAGAGTACCAGCAAAGACCAGACTCGCTCGACCGAGTTACATCCCTTTACACAAGACCTAAGTGCATTGCATTTAAAATCTACATCAAACATAAATGTAATTTAATCTCTGGTTGAGTAGTAGCTACCTAGTGACACCCTGAATCATCAGCCATTCTTGCAGCAGTGCAAAAAAACTGCCCACTTACGCAAACAAAACATGAACATAAAGAAAAACATAAATAATATATCAGGTTGGATCAAACGATATTGGATTTAATAATAGTTAAAAAAAATGGAAAATAAATATAAACAGTACGAGTTTTCCCATCAATTCCCCAAAGGCAACCCACATGACATTATTGAGTTCTTCTAGCTAGTTCCGTTAGGAAGTAGGAACCTCTAAGTAAAAAAGTTGAGAGAAAATGATTTAATTTTTCTCTTTCTTTCACATGCAAGTTTGGTGAGCAACTATGCAGTTTTTGAATATTGTTTTAACTTCCCCGCGGCTATTTTGGTGACGTGGATCCATGAACAAAATTTTTCAAAGTAGCCCATCAAACAGTCCTATATGTTGTTGAGGCACTTCTATGTATTCCGTATTTCTGTATCAGCTTTTATGTCTATTTCAGAGTTGATCAAACCAAAATATCCTAGAATTTTTTCCTACTAAGGATATTGATAAGTATCCCTCAATCATAAATCATTGAGATCAACACTTAACGAATAACAATTTATGAACATTTAAAAAGCTTTGCTTCAACTGCAAGAGAAAGCATATCCATACCCGATGATTAGTAGCTTTAAGTTTAGGAAGCAATCTATCAAGCATCTCAAGCTTGCCACAAAGTCTTACAATCGGTGGCAGAAAGTGTTTAGGGATAAAGCTATCCACCTGCAAAGAAAAGTTTTCACAATAAACATTAGCAAACCAAGAAAACAAGATATTGTCCTATTATCCAAACCTCCACCTAAGCCACTACTAGTGAGCCACAAAGGAAGAAAGTAGCATGCCTCTTCTGCGTGAAGTTGGCTAAGATATGGATGATTGCAGATATTCCGAAGCTCCATAACAGAGTTATGAACAGTTCGAGCCTGAAATTATAATCATTATGAGCAAATAATGATAAGTAGATACTTCAGCAGAAAGAAACTACATGCGGGACATTATCGAAAATACACAAAAGGTCAAGATCCCCAGAAAAGAGCATGGATTGGATTTGAAAGCTTGACTACAAAAGATAAACCAAACCCAAAAGAATAAATGCAAACAAGAAAAACCTTTGACATTCCTAGAGAACCGAGATTCTCTCCCACCCTCTTCATTAGAAGCTTTTGGTATGCAGATGCCTCACACCTGATTAGTCTCTCAATTTTCTCAGGCAATTGATTCTCCACCTGCGATCAAAGACAACTTTTTCAGTACCCTTATTTTCACTAATGGGTAATACAAATATACATTCGGAAGGCATTCAAAGAGTGAGTGAACAAGAGATAATCATATCTCATAAGAAATACAGAAGTATAAGAAAATGCTCATTAATGAATCAAATCAAAATTTAAAAATGTGAAATCACATAAATTCGAGGGCATAATCTCCCATATTCCTATTTCCTTCATGTCCTATTAGGTAGAAAGATATCTATAACAAGTCAAAAACAAATGTAAAGAAATAAATAAATGAAAATTCAAACTCTAATTAGTTACCGACCAATCAATCAAGCCTTGGATCTAATAAGATAGAGTCATTCATATGACAGATTATTTTGTATCGAGTGCATACTTATGCGCTAATTGCTTTCGTCGTTTCATATCAGTTCAGTGTCCTCTTAATCAGCTCCTGATTTCCAGAGAGTTACCAATTATCCTCTCCAGTCTCCTAGCCACAACCCAGGAACTTAAAAGTGACAGAGTGCAAAGGTATACGGCATATCCAGAATAGCACTTTCGAACAACACAATGAAAACTAAGCGTTCTACAACCCATCTAACTTAATATACACAATCTTAATCTACAGGAAGGAAATCATAAGTAAGACATATTAGCCAAGAAAATCTCATTGTTAAATTAAGCGGAAGCATGTGGTGCATTGTTCGTCAACAATAAAGTCTAGCATTGCAAATTCTAACATTAGATTAGGAACCTATAAGCTATAGTAGTTAGTAGGTGGATGTAGGTAGAGTCTTTTCCCTCATAAATCACATCTTGAATAATAGAAAAATAGCATCTGATATTAGGTCGTCAGACTAAGAACTATTACGCAAGCTAAATAAACAGTCACAATGAAACCATGTTCCAGCACATTCATGCCCAAGGAGATAAATTTGCAACAGCTCTAACAATGTTACCAGAATGAAAAGACTACTTTCAGAAATTAGATACTAAAATCGCCAACAAAACCTTGTGTTTCAGCCTTCTAAGTACAAATGGACGAAGAACTTGATGAAGGCGATTGATGATCAACAGATTCTCTTCCTCAGACAACAAAGTCTGCTAAAAAAATTCAAAAAGTGGGTAAGCAAAGGAAACAGAAATTACTGAATTCTGAAAGATAAAAAGAAAGAAAAGAAAACTGATTAAACATGTCTCACCTCATCCTGAGAATTATCTCCATTACTTTCAAATGGCTTGTTAAACCACTGAGAAAAGTCTTCAGAGGAGTTGAAAATGTTCGGCAAAAGAAAATTAAGCAAAGCCCACAGCTCCTCAAGATTGTTCTGCAAGGACACCCAATTGTTTGACGTAACTAAAACTTGAGATAGATACATAAATTATAAATATCGCCACAAGAGCTTAATCAGAATTCAGAAATATGGGATTGAAAAACTATTGTCCAGCAAAATACATGTGTAAAAGTAAAAACAGAGGAAACAGGAAAGAGGATAAAAGGTTAATTAATAACCTGTAAAGGTGTGCCAGTTAACAGTAGTCTGTGTGAGCTATGATAATGCTTCAAATCAGCATTTAGCTTGCACGATGCATTCTTTATTCGATGCCCTTCATCAATTATAACATAATGCCAATGAATCTTACTTAACTTAGGCCTGTCATGCTTGTTCATGAGATATTCATATGTTGTCAAAAGAACATTGAATTTCTGATGGACGATGCTTTCCCTACAGAAAAAAATAGAAGCTACGGTTATTCAAGAAAATGTTGCATTCTAAATTAGAAAACACCAAAATATGAGAACGTTACTTGAATAGCCTGCGGCGCTCCTCTGGAGGCCCTGCATAAACAATTTTGTTTATGTCAGGAGCCCAGAAACTCAGTTCATTTTCCCATCCCGGCAAAACTGATGATGGAACAACCACTAGGAAAGGTCCTCTATCATTTTTTGTCTCCATCAAGTAACAGATTAAAGAAATCACCTGCAGTACATAAGACCATCCATCATTCTGAGCTGCAAACTGTGGAATAAAATAATTAACAGCTCTTTATTCCTTTTATGTATATCAAGTAAGATCAATGAATTCATACCTGAACAGTTTTCCCAAGACCCATTTCATCAGCAAGAATGCCATTTAGATGATTATTGTATAGTGAGACGAGCCATCGCAGTCCATTCATTTGATACCTAAATAGCAACATATTACATAACCACGCAGTACAAAGCTCATTGTTGCAAGAGAGGAGAAAACAACACTCCATAACCCCCAATGACAATATATTACTCCTTCTTAGGTGGAGTTTGCAGGGCTAAATGTAAGAAACCTTTCCTTTGTAACAAAAAGATTATTTCAATTGCCTTGACAGCAAAAATTATCTACAACTTCACATATCAAGTGCACATAATTTAACTAATAAATTTGCTATAGTCCAAATCATCTGAAACAAAAGAACTAAAAACATTGTGTTCCATTGAAATTGGACAGTTAAGAAAAGAAAATTGAGAAGATATTTCTAAGAGCTTTTAAACCAATTTCTTGTTAATTGTTATACTCACTCTCTTAGTTTTCCACCTCTAAGTCCAGTTGGTTGCTCGGAAATGCTTTCTTTGATGCTGCAAAATTAAATCCAGAGTGAGACAAAGGATGGAGAAGGATCAAGATATAGCCAAAGATATAGCAGCTCAGCAAGCAAATGGCAACTTCAGAATGAAAAAAGTTCATTTTTTTAGCATTTACTCTGACGCTCCAAAACCACGTATTCACATGCTACAAAGCTCACAAGTTTCTAGAAGTTACATCACTTCAACAAGGTCAACGTTTTTGTATTCATCACAGATATTGAGGAGTTGATATCCTGCTTTCAGGAGCTGATAGATAATAAAAAGATGGGATACACAATTGTCTACCCTATCACTTTAACTTCATAAGAAAAATGCTATAATCGGCAGTGTTCAACAAAAAACAATATAAAAATTAGAAGCCAGAATTACATGAAGAAAAAATCCAATTTAAAGATTACGGGAGTTTTATCCTAGCAAAAAATATTTCGATTAGGTTCAGCAATACAAGTTCGGAGAAAACATAGTATCACAGCTCCTTGAAAGAACTCAAACATCAATGCCGCATTTATAGCCATAAAGCTATATTTCAGCAGATAAATGTGTGTGATTCCCTGCTTTGCTGACTTATCTGACATATTACCACCCCCTCTACTATTATCACATCAAAAAGCTTCACTAGCCTTTCCACTACCAATACTTTCACCACTACACAAACACATTATTCATTAAGTTCATGGAGCACTGCATAAGCTGGAAATGCAATGACATTGATGGTCAAAAATTCCTTTCCCATATAAAAATAACAGAAGTCACATGATTTTTTTAATGTCATTGCAAATTGGAATAAGAAAAAGTGGATTTCGGTTGGGCTATTTTTGGACAATCTGAGCGAATCACGAATTGAAAAGGCAAATTATGTACACCGCATAATATTCAAATAAAGATAAAACAAAGTAATGGGACTTGATGGTGGAAAACATGCAATTATTACCTATGAGCAATCAAATAGTACTTCTCATTGCTTTCCTTGTAATGCTGCAAAAATGATTTGCCACAAGATGAGATGAAGAGTTGAAGTCAGAAGAAAGGAATGGATACCAGAATCCTATCCCAATACTAACCTTTGCCTGATCACTTTCATCCTCTGTCTCAGTGAGAATGTCATAGCTTTCATCAAATGTTGCAATCCTGTTTTCATCCATCTCAACTTGTCGAGCAGCAGCTTTTGCCTGCTTGAGCTTAGATCCAAGCTTTAGAAGATATTTCTCTGTCGCTTTGAGTAGTTGCTTCACTCTATCAGATTTTGCATCCTAATTTTTTTTCCAATTAATTGATGTTAGCACATCAAGAATGACCGAAACAAGTAAAATCAAGATATTTCTTAAACAGATGCAATAACATACCTGAACCATCCGTAAATAACCCTCCACATCATTAATTTTCAGTAAGTTGATTTTTTCACGCTGAATCCTGTCAATTTTCTCCCTGTGTATCCGTTCCTTCCTTTTGTGATACTCTTTCACATAACGATTAAAACCCTTGCAGCGTTCCCTCTTATATTTGAACACATCCTCCAGTCTCTCCCTAAATGTAGTTGGCCACACACAAAACAATTAACAAAATGCAACTTATAAAAAGCAAGCATGATTAAACATTCAACAATTTGTTTGACAGGAGCATTAGACACACTTGTGCACTTCAACTTCACTGAAGAACTCCTTCTGCCTTTCACGTATCCTCTTTTGACGTTCTTCTTTCATCTTCTGCTCATATTTTTCAACATGCTTCAGCCTCCTACCAATTCGGTGCTTCTTGATTGACTTTAATCGGTCCATGTCAGTTTGTATAGGCTTAAAGAAATCACTTAGAATATTTCTGCGCAGAAATCAATTCGATTTCAAAAATGTTAGAAAATGAAGATTCCAGCGCACAAGACACATGTAAAAAAAGACATTATCACCTTCGAAGGCAACGCTGAAGCTCCAATAATTGAAGTTTTTTCAACTCAATCACACTCCTTGTTTTCGCAGATATATTTGCAGAGGAGCTCACTGTTTCCTGCACATGATAGACAAGATAACAGAATAATGAACAACCAAAACATCAGTATATTTTCTGATTTGTATTAATACAGTGAATAAAATCATACAAATCTAGACAGAGTAAATAAGTCCTAACATTTAGTTAAGATTTGGTTGTGTCCTCTACTCTTTTAGCAAATTAAAAATATAGGAGTAGTAATGGCATTACTCGGACAAACGTTTGTGCTTGAATTTATCAATCCAAATTGTAAAAACTAATTAACTTAACAATGATTAACTGAATCCTACTAGTCACACTAGTGAAATTAACATAGTAACTGAATCCAATAGGCTAATTAAAGCCTAATTGATCCAAGAAAAAGAGTTCAATCAAAGAAGACTAAAACACTGAAATCTAAAGGTCTGGAATAAAAATAAAATTCCTGAACATATTAACTTTTTCCATCTAGTTGGACTTTTGGTGCTTGCACATCGTGAATAATTGTGCTCTTTCAGGTTTGCATCTAGTTGACTAGTCTACTTGTTAAAATATTTGATGCTCTATTGGCTCTATTGGCTTGGAATATGCTTTAAGTTGACAGAAATGGCATTTACATGTAAAAACAAGGACAAGATAGAAGGCATGTAAAATATGTTCTCTATATGATACCAAGAAAGAACAAAGATAACTATTTCCCAAAAGTATGGCGATGCAAAAAACTATCAGTCAAAAAGTTAAAAGAGCTCAATCTCATGGTGCAGAATGCAGATCCAAAAGAAAAACAGTAATAAGTAATCAAATATGTGCTTGATCTGTTTTTTTATTGTATTTCTAAGATTTCCCGACAGCTCTTACATAAAAGGAGAAACCAAGAACAACAAAAATGTAGTTCCTAATTGTCAACAAACGCAAAATTATTCTTGAATGGCACTATGAACACCGATCTTTAATTTTCCAACCAGTAAGGAAATTGCAAACTTCCATATACTCGACTTATTCTCACTGTAATGGATACAAATACAAGTTATACACTTAACAATATGGCTAAAGAAAACCATGATACTCCAGTATATGACATAAAAACTATAGCAAAAATCAAGGGGAAAGTAAAAACCTTCAGATCGTTGAAACGGGTGGCAATTCTTTCATCTGCTTTCTGCAGTTTCTGCACCCATTTGTTTTCAGTAGCAAGTTTCCTGCTTTGATGAGCCATAATCCACTTGTCAGACAGAGTATACGAAGGAGAAGGGGTCAAGCTAGCAGATATTAAACTTTCTTCCTCATTAGGTTCCAAAGGTTTATCCAGAGGAGCAAGAGAGCTAGATTCCTTGAGCATGTAACTTGAATTGGACAGAGGGACTACTTTTGAACCATCTAAGATAGAATCAGTTTGATTGTCTGAAGCACCATTACCATCTGCACATTATGCTACGACATGAGTAGCATGCTTCTCAGGCAAGAGAGAACATTGCAACAGGTAAAACAAAGAATACATGCACATGAAAATGACTGGCTGCTCATAGATACAGAAGGAAAAAAAAAAATTTTAAATATATACAAAAAAAAAAAAAAAAAAAAAAACTAATGTAACATCTGCTACATATAATTGATCTTATTTCTTAAAAACACACTCTCCACAGGCAGGGGCACAGGGCTATCAAATGGGCGCAAAACACTTCAACGCATAATTGATATAAAAAATGATGCAAATCAGAACAGTGGCAAACAAGGATGTGGCTTACAAGCATCATAGATCTATTGCCAGTTTTACAACTTACTTTTTATTTGTGTTAGTCATATGCCGATTAAGCTTTTGAATAAGATTAGTTTAATGTCATTTGTTAGCTACTCTGCTACTGTATTTCATCGTCACTTTTCATCAGTATGCTACCCTCCAGTTTAATTCAACACAGTACTTCCAACCGCGTTTTCAGTTATATAAAAATATTATAATCTATAACTACGGAGTAAACCACGTCTCTTTTAAACAGTGTCACTGTAAAGTTACACCTATATCTATTTTCAAGAAAAAAAGAAAGGAATAATGATAATAAAAATGATAACAATAACAATAATAATAATAATAATAATAATAATAATAATAATAATAATAATAATAATAGTTATTATTATTATTATTATTATTATTATTATTATTATTATTGTTATTATTATTATTAATATTATTATTATTATTATTATTATTATCATTATTATTATTATTATTATTATTATTATTATTATTATTATTATTATTATTATTATTACTACTACTACTACTACTACTACTACTACTATTATTATTATTATTATTATTATTTTTATTATTATTATTATTATTATTATTATTATTATTATTATTATTATTATCATCATCATCATTATAATTATTATTATTATTATATTTATTATTATTTTTTAAAACTATGCTATCTATATAGGTGATGTTACTTATCATGAACTTGTTTTCTTTTTCAGTTTGCAACAGACCACATTCTCTTCACGAGTTTAAGTTACACCACATTATAATTTATATCCATAGCATTTACGCTCACCATGCAAGGCAGTTCTATGTAGCATATTGGCATCATTTATTGATCCTGCTCTGTGATGCCCACTATCCACACCTTGTATTGACCTCCAAGAATTTGACAATTGATCAATGTGTTGTAGATTCTGGATATTGCTATCACGTTGAGGAAAAATTGAAGAACTCTCCTTGCTACTCCCTAATTCATGATGCATAGGGGTAGACAACGACCCCCGAGAAATATCATTAGGATTAACTCTAGTCCATCTGATCATCTCAGGTTTCAGCTGCTTGTTCACACCAGTAACAGAAGCAGCATAATTTACGGTTCCTGGCTGCAAATCTTCATGGAAATGAGTGACTGGGCTTCTCATTCCTAAAGAAACAGGCTGTGGTGAAGCTGTCATAAGTGAAGAGTTGGCTGTTTCCTGACACTCTGTATTAGGCTCTGAAATCCCATGGCCAAGAGGACCATGTATCAGTTCTCCATCAGCATGAGAGGAGTTAGCCAATATACCAGGTTTTCCAACCATTAGTTTCACATGTTCAGTTTCGTTTGAGTCAGCATCTCTGTTATTTACTGCAGAAATAGAAGGAGCACCATCACTCTTCACATTAGCCAGACTACCTTGTGGCAGAGGGAGCTGAGATATACTGCTTGACTCTAGAGTGCTTTGTTGTTTCTTCTTATCTTTGATTAGATCATTTTGAGCTCCATCAACAATGCTACTGGTTCCTGACAGAATGAAGAATGTATATTAGCACTTTTCAAATTGTTAAGCACCAAACTTTTGGTAAAAATAATTCTTGATCATTCCACACGTGATTTTATAAAGAAGAATAGGAACAATGATACTAAGAGCGGAAAAAAAAACCTTCTTTAGGAAAGATGTTTCCTAGTGCAATCTCTAGATGAAGTCTATTCAGGGGTCTTCCATCTCTATGCACAACAAAAGCAGTATACCAAAAATTAGACAACAAAATTCTTTTACATTCTTTAGCAAAATCTTCCTACATATATTACATCATAATGCGAACCTGAAAGCTAAGAAGACCAGACATTGGGCTCTCAATTGCTTCAAATGATACTCTTTGAAAGGCATGCTTGTTACTGTAGCAGGATTTGATGGAAATTTCCCTGTATCTCTAGCCACTGAGCTTCCATGTATTCCCATTTCACCAAGATTGCTGAGATTACCACCCTTAAAATGATACCAAGAAACAACAAATTTAGGGAGAACTTAAGCTTATAAGTCCAGAAGTGGGATTCTTAACATAAAAACGACACCTTTGAAATTCAAGTTGAAAAAAAAAAAGAAAATCTTCATTTGTGTCAGAGAAAAGTAAAACAAATTTCAAGCATCTAATACAATCTCGAAGAGGATTCCATTTTATCCGAACATTCTTACAAAAAGTGACAAGAAATTGGAATATGGATGTCAAAACTCACAAGTGCAAGAGTCAGCTTGCCCATTGTCAGGGGCGTCCCTAAACCCAAACAGCATCCATGACTATGGAATGGAATTTCAGGGGTATAAGATAAACAAATGGGCTTTGTTTGTCACAAAACTTGCATGAAAATTCTTTGGACCCAAAGAAGAGTATGGAATCTCGTGACTTGAATTAATTATAGATGGCTTAGGACTTCTCTAAAGGGTCTAGGCTTCCACGCTTTATGAAGGGTCTAGAACACTCTTGAATGAGCTTAAATAAGGCAAGATTCTAGGACTCTAGGTGGCTCTAGAGTGGGTCCATAAATCTCTTTAATTAACATGAAATGAATAGATGTGTCTTGACTATTATGAGAGAAGTGCCTCTAGAACATGTCTAGAAGCATGTACTTATGTTTAGTCACAATAAACATTAAGGCTGCATTGTAAAGTTGTAAAATAAATCTCTATTTTAGGTCGCATCAAGCGATATTTCATGGTTTACGCTGATAGTTGGCAATATAACAATCGTATCACCCCGTTAACGCATCACCATTTTCGTCACCGCATTTTTGCACTATGGGATGTACGTCCTATCTCTATGAAATTGCACCTATTTCTAAGGAAAAACTATTGTGTATAATACAACCTTTCAACTTTTTCCCTACAATAATACTAATTTTTGAATAACTATGAATAATACGAACTAAAGGTTATATTTTCTTCTAGCATCCAAAATTACCCGCAACTTGTTAAACAGGTCAATTAGCAAAAGAATAATTTTAAAAATAAAATAAAATAAAACAAAATCATCATTCCCTCTTCCCCTACCGGTGGCCCACCCTGACAGCCACCCCCTCCCCAGCAACCTTCTCCATCCCACCGTACCCATACCCCATCGTACCACCTCCAACCATACGCCTCTCCTCAACCCCTTCCCCTTCCCTTCCCTTCCCCTTTCCCCATCTTAGCAGCTTCCCAAACTACCAACACCCCACCACAGAAGCCTCCCCCACCACACCCTCCATTGACCATCACACCATCATACTCGGACCATCCCCTAGATTCCAAACTCACCCTTAACCCAAACCCAACTTTAAACCCCAACCCACCCTCGAAATTAAGTCAAACCACAACTCATTGTTTGGTGGATACAGAATTGTAGTTTAACTGGAAGCGCGGGGGGGGGGGGGGGGGGGGGGGGGGGGGGGGGGACCGTTCATGTGGGGTGAGGGTTGGGGTGGCAGTGGGAGAGGTGGAAGGGATGGGATGAGGGTTAAGGGAGGGTTTAATTTTAATATATCTTTCTTTTCTTTTTAATTTTAATTTGTCTTTATTTTTTGGCCAAGTTACCTATAACAATGGGTTAAGTGACCAGTTTGGATGCTAGAGGGATCCAAGGCTCAAAGTTAGTACTATTTATGTTGGTACTATTGTAGGGAAAAAAGTAAAATGTTGTATTATCCACGGTAATTTTTCCTTTTTCTCATTAGGTTTGTACCACTTACTTTGCACTCTTTCCTTTTTTTAGCAATGGTCACACGTTTTTTTTTTAATCTTATCTACCTTCATTTCTTTCAACCACTTATATTTTATCTTATTACTCACTACAAATTAATATTACACATAAAAACAAATAGGTACTATTTCATGGGAATGGAGAGTGATTGGGTAAAACCTTTCAACAATAGGCATAATAAGAGCCACATTTTGAGGTTAGATTCCTCCAGAGTTTTTCTATAAATATCATCAATGATCATTTTTACAAAGTACTTAAGTAAATGCAAGAAAAATTCCTCAAGCAATCAAGAGCTCTCAGTTTAAAATAAATAGTTCCCACAAATAACTTCATAAGAGTGAAGATTAGTGACCACGCCACTAAGGTGTACCATTAAGTATGAATTATGAAGTATAACAAGCTAAAAGGCCTTGCTTGGTGCACAACTTAGCTGCATATGACATAGTGGGATATAAAACTTGGGTCATACACAATGGGTATGGCTTTGCTAAACATTTGGGTCATCTAACACTTGGAGTGTACTAGCAGGGTATTATTCCCGGCACAAGTTAGGGTTACATAACTCGGCCAAGGACCATTTATTGGAACAATCGGAGGGACTAGCTTTGTAGAGTGAGCCAAATGGTCTATAAGAGACATATGCCTCTCAAAAGATGTTCAAAGTACACAAAAATATAAAATGCTAAATATAGCCATTTAATATGCTTAAAAAACTAATTCCAACATATATAGGGACCCTTAACAGAAAACCTCATGAACGACTTCTTATAAACTAAATGCAAAACATCCATAATATTCAAAAAACAAAGAACTAAAATTTATGGCTCTGTCAAAAAATCACTCACATAATGGCCAAGTAAACGAACTACCACAATCCCCAAATCATTAGCCCATTTCCAAGCAACTTCATATACACAAATATTTGGCAATAAAAGGTGGAGTATGAAGTTTTAATTAAAAATCTAATAGAACTAGAAGATGTTGAGTTACAGCTAAAGTTTAGATAAAAGCCAAAAATATGTCTTTTTAAAACGCCACTTCTCTCTCACGTGCGTTTCTAAACTAAAACTGTAAAGGAAATTAAAAATAATTGAGGCCAAAAGAGTCACAACAATGCCAAAGTCTTAATCCCAACAATATGTTCAAAAGAGTATTTTCACAAAAAAATTCCGTATTATTTCTTTCATAATCCTCGGTTGCAATATTAATCTCTAGGTTTGCTCCAATAATTGTCACTTAGTTTTAGATAGAACTTGGATTTTGAAGTGTATTTTACTTTCTTCTATCATCAAAAAAGTTACTATCCATTAGAAGTTCTCATTAAGAGAATAAATTCAAATTTCATTTATTTCCACCCATAAAAACCAAACACAAACACAATTAGCTAAAAAAACATTTGCTTACATTCAAGTAGTTTCATGTAACATCTTCATAGTTAGGAACACACTAAAAAAATTACATCAAGAGCTTTCATGAAATTGTTGAGAACAAAAAAAGGATATGAATTTAACATGAAAGAACTATATAAGTTCAAGACTTCAAGTCAAAAACAAGGATCAATTTACAAGTTCGAAGAAGAGTAGTGATCCAACTCCAAACTTCAAGAATTAACAAAAAAAAATCAAGAGTCAAAACTTATGTAGATAATTCAGACCATATGACTACTCAGAAACAAGTAAACTACTTCGTATGATTTATATTATCTTACATTCCCACAAGAAAAAATTTCATTCAACAAGGAGGACAAGACGTCTACCACTAAAAGGCAAAAGATAAAAACTCCAATCAAAATCATGACATGCTATATGCTCCACAAGAGAAAGCCCAGATATAAGCTAAACAAACCATTTGCACCCATAAAAATAGCTACACTACTCCTATATTTTTAGGACATAATTTTTTCCTAATTCTAATTTACTAAAACCTCCATCTCTACATGTATTATCTTATATGAGCTAATCTCAGTGTAATCCTAGTAGACGGCCCCTACCCACCTCGAAAACACACTCACAAACCTTCCCACCCCCTGGTAGCACAGCAATGAGGTGGCAAAAGAAAGTGGGTAAGCAAGAAAATTGCGAAAGGATCAAGGAAGACTATTAAATTCTATCACCTGGGAAATTCGATCAATATTTGCTGGTGTATGTGAAATTCCAGTGGCATTCAAAGAAGCTGATGCGATGTTGCTCAATACTCCAACTTGAATACCAGACGATGGGGGGGCTGGAACAGCTCTCTCCTGAAAACCAGTTGCACCCTTGGTGATTCCTTGCTTCCAGGATTCAGCATCAGCTACAAAAATAAAGATGAACACATCAAAAAAAGAAACCAAGCATGAAACCAAGTTTTTTTTCTTTTATCTAAAAGCAGCACTAGTAGATTGTACTATTGGAGCTTTTCCTTTTTGTCTTGTGATCTTGTCACTCAGCTAGTCCATACTACCTTTCCCTTCACGCCACATCAGAGGTTATCCTACTTAGGTTTTTAAATTTTGATTTTGTATCTTTCGTGGTTCACAAATAAGCCTTTTTTCCTCTCCTGACGTATTCAGACAGCGTGGCCCACACTTTTACAATTAGGGTACCAGAATTTTTTGTATTTAAATGAAATAAATATATAAATTACATGTTTGCAACTTATCTACTTTAGATTGTTAAGCCTATAATACAATATATCAGCCACAAAACCCAGTCCCAACCACGTGGTAAAGGTTTTAGAGGTTACCAGCAACATAAGCAATGATAATCCAACTACTTTCGTAAAATTCGTGAACTACCCTAACAAATCAAAATAAGAAAAGCTAACGAAAAATAAATTGAAGAAACCATTCTAGTTCAAAGTCAAGTTCAAATCCATCCTTGAGCAAAGCCAATCTACATTTAAGCATCCCAAGATCGAGGTAAGCCTAAGTTTTAAAGCTCATTGAGCTTCAAATTGAAGTTATACATTCTTTAGCCAAGCTTGCTCTCAATCTCAAGACATTAGCACCCTTTATTCTAATATATATATATATATATATATATATATATATATATATATATATATATATATATATATATATATATATATATATATATATATATATATATATATATATATATATATATATATATATATATATATATATATATATATATATATATATATATATATATATATATATATATATATATATATATATATATATATATATATATATATATATATATATATATATATATATATATATATATATATATATATATATATATATATATATATATATATATATATATAAGGATATTTCAATGGTAGTAGGAAATAAAAATAACCTTACCACTTAATTAAGAATGTTCAGCGAATATTTTGGAAACGATTCTTTAGTTTAGAGATACCGGTACTTATAACTACTTGACACCAATGAAGCAATATAATGAAGTTGTGCTGTGAGAACATTAAAGTGGAGAGGCATGAAATCCAAATTGACATAGAAGAGCTTAACAATATTTAAAGCTCTACAAGTTATCAAACTTTTCAACCTTCACGTAGTAAAAATGCATCAATAATAGAAGAAAAGAAATAACTCTTACTCAAAACCAAGGCAACAAACAGTTCTACACTCATAGCGAGAGTCTATAAAAATCTCAAGTTGAAAAATACTCCCTCCAAAACACTTTTCAATTGTCCCATTTGAGTTGGGCACGGATATTAAGAGTGGGATGGGGTCCACCAAAAAGGTGGTAGTTGGGTATTTTAATTGATTAAATTAATTGTAAAGGTGGTAGTTGAGTATTGGGAATTGGAAAAGTAAGGGTATTTAGGTAAAAAAAAGATAGACAAAAAAGGAAATAGGACAATTGAAATGAATAACCCAAATAAAGAAATGGGACAATTGAATTGTGTTGGAGGGAGTACATGACTTCATATTTGCAAAAAGCCTTCCTCAATCATTGATGAACTTTCTCCTTTGTAAGCATGGAGATCGTGCGAACGGTATCCACAACGACGAAAGGGATCTAGTTTTCTTAAGTGGTGAGTTGTTAATTATTATTCTTAACAAGTGTGATAACGTTAAGTACATAAACACATACAAACATATTAACAATATATATATATATATATATATATATATATATATATATATATATATATATATATATATATATATATGTATGTTTGAATCATTACCAGGGAAAGTTCCTCCGGTAGATCTTTCATTTCTTAAATCAGGCATGCCAGAATGGGATTCAGGCTTTTGGGTGATATCATCTGGTCCTTCTAAGCCAGATGTATCATTCCTCTTTCTCTTGATGTTGATTCTTTTAGAATCTTTCTGAATGCCTTGTAGCTCCCAGCCTGGTGGTTCACGTCTATCCTGTGAAGACCTAGTGTCCATACTTGAAGGGCTCTCATGGTCAAAAGACATTGCACTTCTTTGTGACATAGATCCCTGGAAAGCATCATTCCCAGTATTGCTAGTAGAAGGTGGCCATCCTGAAGCAAAACCATCGACTTTGGTTGTGTCATTTTCAATCATTCCAGTTTTAGAATCTGTCACAGCTCCTACAGACTGTGAACATCCTGCAAAATACTTCTCCGCTTATGCAAATCAATTACATCAAATAATAAACATGCTAGAAAGATGGGAATAGAAAGAACTTGTCAGCACCTGCTGATTGTGCTCTGGAAGACTCTCCCACATGAGATCCACTACTCAAAGGAACGCGTGATGACATCAAGGCCTCAATATCAAGGCCGTGTTGGCTTATAACAGTCTCCATAGCCCTTGTAAATTTGAAAATCAACAGGCAATTTATGTAAGCACTTTGACAGATCATAACTTTTATTTTGTCAGCTAAAGAGAAATTTCATAAAAATTATGGAAAGAGCGCATATTAAATCACAACAAATCATTAACATTAACATAACTCCTAACAAAAAGAAAAAATTGCTCTGCTATTAGCACTGTTTTCAAATCAAAAACTATAGTCTGTATCCAATACCAAGGCCAATGAAAAGTAGCACCTTAGTATGCAACAAAAAATTAGAAACTGATGGTAAGGAGCAGAGAGTAAAGAGAACCAATAAAATTCCTAGAGACATCAACAACATTCATTAGATCAGGAATTATGCCCATTACCTCAGCAAAAAACCTTCATCAGTATTATAGTGGCATATTCAACAATGCAGTAGATTAAAGAAGTCCAAAACAGAATGGTACATTATCACAATTCAAGTATAATCGCGAAGTAGTACTGCAGATAATTGGGAAAAGGTGATTAGTATTAAATCTTAGAAGTGCATAGTAGGGCAGAATGGTTATAGAAAGTGTTGTCCTAAAGGTTCTCTCGATTTTGGGTCCGGATCTGTGGTAGCTTCTTAACTCAAGAAAAATTTACGTGGTGAGCAGTAATTTAATAAGTTTTCTTAAACTTGCGCAATCTGACGTTGATTTTTCATCGTGATGGTTTGTAGAAATTAAGTAAAGCAAAAACATGACCTCAACCATTTCAAATACATCCAAGTTGATTTTTCATCGTGATGGTTTGTGTGCAAGTCATACAAACTACGTTGCATGCTTTAATCTATAACATGCAGAGAAGAGCAATCCGTATTTCAATTCGTCAAAAGTCTGAAAGTGAGCCATTTCACCAATTTGCACATTTCAGATAATTGTTACCAGAAGGTCAAGTTAATTTGGCATCAGTAAACTGCACCATCCAACTTCACATTTTGAATCTTTCAAAATGACTCACCCAGTAAGTATTTATTGCACATTTATCACAAAAAAAAAAAAAAAAAAAAAAAAAAGTATTTATTGCACAATTCTACTAATATGTGCCCATAGATGATTTTAGTCTTCAGAACTCCTACATATATGTACTTTTTTTCCAAGCATACCCCAACTGTAAGAATCAAAGTAGCCCCAACAACTATGTTTTGTATTGAGGCCTGGGGGAGATGCAATTTCACATAATCGAGAACATTTCCTGTCAATCAAGTGTCACTCCGTTGTGTATCCTATAGCAAACAGAATTTCATCTTCAAACTTCTGTTAGTGTTCAAAGATTTTGCCTAAATTTACTGATGTTCACAGAAGATTCTTCCAACAATATGCTAGTGTGAAAATTTCCCAAAAAAAAGGTACCCGAACAGTAGCTTATTAGAAAATGCTTGAATTTTAGTAGATTACGAATTTATTTCTCATTTGCAATGCAAGTCTTGGCAACTAAGTTCAGTTAATTGACAACTAACTCCAGTCTCCAAACGTCCAAGCATTTAGGTAGATATTTTACTCTAAAACCAGCATCAACTCCAAATAATTAACCACTTCTAGAGCTAAATTTAACCATATAACAAAATAAACCCAACTAACCAAGCAGGGTCACCGAAGTAACCACAAAACAAATTAAACCCACATAACTCTGGAACAAGATCCAACAGCATTAAGTAAGGCAATACATTAAACGGATTCGATGAAATCACTCAGGAGTACACAGACTTCTCACCAACAAAAAAATTCTATTAACTCGAGCCACATTCCCATTTTAAATTTGAATATCCACTATTGCAACCAGTAAGCTATCAGCATTATATTGCACAATAAACAGATGATAAATAGTGAGAAAAGGGAATACACGTAAAAATAGCTCACCTAGATATAACTTGGTACGGCATAGTATTTTCCTTCCCACTAGCTTTCATATGTTGCAATATCTAAACCCAAAAAAAAAAGGAGATCAACATTTGTGTGCATGCGTTTTACACATAAGTACCAAATTTCAAAGTTGGTTTAGTATGATTTCAATCAGGGTTGTCGATTCACATGTGCGAAACGGGTTACAGGCTACAACACAAGGTAAAGTAATGAATTTTTGGCGTCTTTAAAGTATTTTGAAACAAATTTATTAAAGTTGTGATATTATTATTGGGCCCTAAATTTTAAGATTATTATAAGGGTATGTGGCAAAATAGCTTATTATGGCAAATGGTTGGATGATCAAACTTTCTAATGCTAGTATTAAGTGAGTAAGTTGGCTAAATACAAAAAAAAAAAAAAAAAAAAAAAAAAAAAAAAAAAAGTGAATAAGTTGGCTGAAACCAACTTGTTATGAATAAATTACTTTTGAACAAGTTACTCTTAACGTGTTGAAATTATAACCACTTCAATTAGCTACCATATTAGTTATTTGTTTGCAAAGCTCCAATAAAATGTCTCCATTATGTTTAAGACGGCTGTGATTCAATAAGTTCAGTTCAATCCACACCAAATTCCAAAGAAATGAATAAATGGCCTAGATACATTTTGCAATGTTCCGTAACATGATTGCACCCTCCAGCTAAGTAGTAATAAAGCACATTTCAGCTAATATCTCACTCCTTTCCTAATTTGTACCCTCTTTCACTCCTTGTTCTTCGATTAAAATTAAAAAAAATGACAGAAAACGATCAGTATGTATTTCAAATTCTAAACTATTGAAAATTTTATTGATTAGTAGATTCTAAATTCGAAAAAACGTGGCACTACCACTGCAAAATTAAGGACATACCACATATAGTTTGGTGGCCAATTTAGCTGGTTCATCCTTAGAGTCTTGAATGAGTTTCTGCAAAAACTGTGCAGCTTCGAATTCAATTTTATGAGGATCCGCCATCACAGCTAACTTAACTGATCACCGAAAAGATGCTAAAGTCTTCAACATACACCTTTTTACACCCAAATAAATCCAAAAAATATGATATAATTAGAGAAAAACAAACCAATAACCAAATTGAGAATGAAATTTGTATCTACAAAATTGAAAACCCTAATTTCACTCACAATAAATTAAAACATGATATAATCAAGCGGTTACAACTTCAATTACTTCCATAAAAGCTGGTTTTCAAGCGTGATCAATTTTCCGACAAGTTCAGCAGTGAAGAAGAATAAAAATAGCGGAGTTATTATGTATGTTATGGAAAAACAGGGCTCCTCAAACTCTACTTCTTCTCCCTTTTTCTTTCGCGTAGTATTTTTAACTTTTCAACTCTCCCTTCCTAACCAAGATATTTTATACTCCGAAACAATTTAAGTGTCTCATTTTGATTTTTTTACGATGTTCATCAATGAAGTTTAATTTGTATTTTATTGTTAATTCATAAGTTAAAAATTAAAATATAGTTATGTGAGATCGATTCGTCTCATTGCAAGGATTATTCTAATCAATATTTAATAATTTTTATTTAAGTATAATTAGAGAGGTTAAGAGTAAAAATATTACCTCGACAAGTGTGTCCAAGCAAATGAGATAGTAGGAAGTACTTATTATATAGGAATAGGAGATTATGACTATTACTTTTTTTACATCATTAATTAACACTTGTCAATTTTTTTAAAAATATGGGGTCTAGTTTCGCTAGGACTAAACACCACTATTTTAGTGTAAGTTTTGGGTTCACAAACTTTTAATTGAGACCGTTTTGATAAAAGAGGCGTCTTAAATGAGTCGGCCTACTACTAAAAAAACAACTAATATAAAAAACGCGTATTGTGTAACTTTTTTATATCTAGTGTTATAATATATTAAAGTTGGTATTATAATGTATTAGAGTTGGTATCATAATTTATTAAAGTATGTATTTGCAGTTGGTGTTATAACCTATAAAATTGGCATTATAACTATTAGAGTTGGTATTATAACCTAATGGAGTTGGTATTATAACAATTTAATAGGTTATAATGCCAACCCCCAATACCAACTTTAATAATTTATTAAAAAAAAAAACTTTAATAGGTCATAATACCAATTATAATAGGTTATAATACTAACTCTAATAGGTTACAATACCAACTTCAATGGGTTATAACGCCAACTCCAAATAGGTTATAATACCAAATCCAAATACCAACTTTAATAGATTATGACATCAATTTCAAATACCAATTTTAATATTATAATACATACCAACTTAAATGGGTTATTTGGTACTACATATTTTTCCAATATCCATTGTTACTAAAGAATTTTTTAAGTGAAGTTACTAGCTATAATGTACTTTTCAAAATTAATATTTAATGATTCTTTTAACATGTCTTATAAGCGAGAATATTATTATGATCATTTTTTTAATAATTTTTCCGTAAGTCCACGTGGAAAAAGAGTTTGTAAGTTCAGAGAAGAGTTTATTAAAAACGGGTCGGGTTGGTGGTTGTTTTAACTTTAGAGGATGGGCAAGGGCTTGGAAGTGTGTGTTTCCACGGGCATTACATTTATGACCGTGTCATCCTCACCTCACCTTGCAACGAGAAGAGTCAAATGTGGTGCCCTTTAGAAAGGTCATGGTGCAAGTAACATAGCAAATTGGCCAAGAGACGAAGAGAAAAGTGGAGTGTAACACCCGGCCTCTCGGACCGTCGGTGACTATTCATAGAGACTGTAGACTGGCCCCACAGACCTACACAAGTCTTTCCAGCGCACTTTAGCCTCACTCGTGCGTACCCGAGAAATCTTCCCAGGAAGTCACCCATCCTAAGATTGCTCCCCACCAAGCACGCTTAACTGTGGAGTTCTTAGCAAATTGGCTCCCATGAAAAGAAGATGCACCTTGTTGATATGAGTAGTCTATCAATCCCTTTTCATGCTAAATCTAGAGTATCACATGGAGCCCGAGTAGGCTGCATATGACAGGCCCAGCCAACCGAGCACAGCACAATCGGTTAGGCATCCCACACAATCCGGCCAATAGCCTCCAATACACAACGAGAGTAAATGAAAATAATTGTATTGCCAAAATCTTTATATTGAAGTTATTCCAATGACAACAACAGAAATTGAATATTAACAGATTACAAGAGCAATCTGTATATACAATACTAAATTACTAATACTAATCACTGATAGGGCTTCATATACGCAGTCATCAAGTACGTCATACAAAACATTTCTTGTATGTAATAAGGTTTCTCTACAATATTTGGTATTTACATAATCATTTCAGCCAAGTTATGCAGATTGCACCTGAAGAACCTCTGAGCTCACAAGAACAGGTTCTGTAGTTCTCCCAGTTTCTGGCATATCGTCGACATCTACATCCAACTGATTTAGTGCACGGACGAAGCCTGTGAACAAAGGAAAATGCTTTGGGGAGAAGAAATCTGCTCCCATTCTCTGATATGTGAATGAGTTCATCACTGCAGTGTCTTTTACAAGATTTCCCCTGATTTTTTTGAACTCCTCGGTTGCGCTAGGAAGTGATAAATTTTCACCAGATATGCACACTCCATGCTTCCTGCAGGATTCCTTAATTTGTAGAAGCAGTGACTCGGGACTTGATCCGTTTGGTTGGTGGGTGTCTGATAGGTCCATTCCTGGAAGTATCAGCTTGCATGAATTTTTGGCAAAGATCTCAATTACTGCATCATAGCCATCTCTATTGGCTGTGTTGTAAAAACCAGCGGTTAGTTCTGAAGGGTGGGCACGGGTTTTGCACCACTTATGCAGCAAGGGTAATTTTCCTGATACGATCACGGAGGTTTCTCCGAAAACAGTTGAGCCGAGAGAGAGAATGCGGCTCCCATGAGAGATGAGCTGGTTAGAGTACCATGAAAGGAAGAAGTCTCCATAAGGTGTCTCCCAAGATCCACCGTCATCCTTAAAGAAATTATTCACAAATGGAGGTTCATCGTATGCAGGAACATCATGAGGTCCACCCAAACCCCACAAAGGATTGCCTGTATGTTCTGCGTGCTGCTTGAGATGCCCAAGCATGTATTTATCGTAGCACTGGAATTCTCCAACACCCGAATGACTATTAAGCTTAGTTGCATGATGGAACGATGGGTAACGAAGCTCACCATCAGGTCCAAGTCCTAATGTCACACCCTGCATTAGGCAATAAAAACGTCACATTTAGCCATAGATAAATATATATGTTCATTGAGGGTGCTGGTTTGATTTCAAGCTTTCTTGTTCAAGCCAGGACTCAGGAAATTTTTGGGTGGTTGTGTGCGTAGACAACATTTAGTTTTAATTTAATTTAAGTACATGTTATCTTCGAGTTCAGATTAAAACGTTTTCGGTTAGGGTTCATCTTCCAAATTGAACATCTTCGGCAATAAAAATGGCTATCATAAAAATTTCAACAAAGTTTTTTGTAGCAGTACTCTATACTTACACTAATAGTTGATCCTATGAAGGGTGAAAATGTGGACTTGAAGCTCTCACAGAAATCTTGATATACTTGAATTGGAGATTTGCCATCAAAAATAGGCAAGTCATCAACAGCGAATGATAAGCACTGTCTATATTGCCTCCCTGAACGGTCAGTAAAGTACATACTTGGTTCGGTTTCAGCAGCTCCAGACACCCATTGAGGGAGTGGTATTTTGGAGTCCTGAGACGCATGAAAGCAGAATGTGACATTGAGTTTCAAACCCAATTTTTGGACCATCTCCGCAACAGCGAGGTAAGCAGACCAGTCATATTGTCCCATAGCATCCTTCTCAACAATTCCCCACCAAATAGGAAGTTCAACACCATCAACCCCCATTAGCTTCAAGGCTTTTAAACCAGCAAATATAGCTCTCTCATGATTCACAGTGTTATTCACCGACACAGTATCCAAAGGCAACCCAACAAACAGTTTCAAGTTATCAACCTGTATATTGAAGTAGTTGTCACAATTAGAAATCTGAAACATATTTAGTGATTAATAATACTACATACCGAAACAAGCTGCAATGTTGACGATGTATAAGAAAAGCAGTAGATGTATCCAACAAGGATCCAAATTAAGGTTGGATTGTTGGAAAATTCCCAAATATACCAACAAAAAAATTTCACAATACTATCCGGCATACGCTTAGGATTGGGGTTTTACGACCAACTTTTTTTCTTTTTTCTTCCTAAAAAGTCAACATAAAACCCATAGCATAACATTAGTGATTTAACATAAGAGTATTTTGACAATATTGTCGGTGGCATTCCTTACTTTATTGACAAGGTGCAGCGAATGTAGGTACATAATACATATTGTGGGAAATAGATTGCAATGCAGTATATTAGGAATTTTAATAAATTTGAATGTATGAGCAATATATACTGGGGAAAGAATCACAAAATTGAGGTGAAAAATGAAAAACTAGTCTAGCAGAAGTATTAACGAATACAATTTCAACCTTTCCGAATTTTAAATTACCGAAAAAAAACTCAAAAGAAAGGAATTTGATATCATAGCTAAAACCTGCAAAATTCCTTGTATATTTTTCATCAACCGAAAACTCAATATACTCGTAAAATTATTTAATTTTTCAGAGTTAGATTCACAAAATTTGACATTATTGGAGCCGAAAACACAATCTGTAGCTTCTAGCTAAGATTTGACATGTTCGTTCAAAGTACAAGCTAAATGCACAAATTAAAACACAAAATAAATCCACCAAAAACTCACAGATTTCAATGTTGAAGAGCTATCCTCTACAGCCTGTAAAGAATCCGCTTGCACAGCTCTAATAGCAAATCCACACCGAGAAGTCATAGTCGTAGTATTTAAGAAACTCTTAGAATGAGCAAAGCAAACCCTAGATTTCGGAACCAAAAATTGACAACTATTCCCAGAATTAAAGAACCCTAATTCTCTTAAACTATCATCAGACTTCCCATAACTGATCTGAGAAGTACCAATAACAGAAACCTCCATGATTGAAGTAAGATAGAGAATAATTTGAATTGAAAAGGGGGTAGATCTAGGGAAAAGGAAGAGTAGGAGAGAGATTTAGGAAGAGTTATCCACTTATCCAAAAGGAAGACAGAGAAATATGGAAATGAAATGAAATGAAAGGAAATAGTAAAGGTTGTCTGCTCATCATTATGCTTATATAGAAAATAGGAAGGTGCGCTTTTCTGGTGGGTGGGATTTAGGAAGAAGAATCACCAATTAGAGTCCGCCACGTGTGACGTGTTGTTACCATGTGGCGGTGAGGAATAGCCAAAATAATAGTCGGTTTTAGAGATGTTCAAAATACCCGCGTATTTAATATTTACGGGACTTTAAAGGATTTAGAATTATGTAAAAATCAATTTTGACTCAAAAATCAATATTAAATAGAATCGAAACAGTAATTTGAAATCGATTCTATGATACGAAAAAAACACTTCTGGCCTTCTACTAGCTATGTTTCGTGACTTAATTACGATTTATTTTTAAATTTTTTTTCTGTAATTTTTAATAAAAATTTGTTTATCATTTCAAAAAATATATATAATCATCAATTTTTATTTTTAGTCCCATAATTTAAATGATTTTAATTTTTTATTTTATGCCGAAGAACATAAATGATAAAATAAAAAGTGATTCTAATACCTTACTTAAGACATAGTTCCTCTAATTTGTAATAGTAGTTGTTAGTTGCTACACTTTTGTTTTTCACATATACAATGCACGATTTTAATCTTTTATATTTTTATTTTCATACGATAAAAAAACTAAAAAGTTAATATTATGAAAATAAGTCTTAAAACTAATCAAACAAGATCTCATTTGACTATGTTGTACATAATATATAAAGAAATATTATATATCAAATAAGATTAATTAATAAAGAGTAATTATTACAAAAACTACAACAACTATTAAAAATCGAAAAAAGTACGAAATTGATAACAATTTTATAATTTTTTGGATGTATGTGTATTTTTCTATGGGATAAGGTAGGGGTTTGCTTTACTAGCATTTGGTATAAGTCTTACTCGGCTATTCGTGGTTGCCATAATCTTAGCCATAAACCATTTTGAATTTTCTATTAACACACGTTGTTATTTTATTGTAGAAGGTTATGTGCCACCGTGGCATGCGTGCGATATCTTTCAACCCATATCACAAATAAATACTTTCTCCGTTTTTTTACTTGCACCCAAATAGCTTTTTACGCAGTTTAATGTGTTTGTCGGATTACTTATATCTAAAATTATACTCAACTAAAAATTATAAAAAAATTGATATTATGAAAGTATCCGACGAGACGAATAAAACAAGATCCCACGTGGCTATGTTTTTTCTTGTTAAATAGTCGCACTATGTAAAACACTATCAAATGATGAATAGTGTACAAAATGTATATCGAATGGGCTATTACATGGATCCGTTTCATTGTGAGACAGTCTCATACAAGACGAATTGATGTTTTTTTAATGAAAAAACTTAAATCGCTTTTTAAAATTTTTTTTAGAATTGTCCATTTTAAAGTTTGGGGTATAAATTTTAGATTCTAGCATAAGCATTTAAAATATAAAATCGACTACTTTTAACCATTGAAAGAAAAATTTTTACTGCTAGAATAGTCATTTTAAGTTTTAAAATGAATAACGGTTGAAGTTGTAATTAAAAAATAAAGTTAATCATTTGGAGAAGAAAAATGTTGAACGTTCAAGGCTCGAGTATGTAAAAAACACATTTACGGCTTTGGTCATAAAGGTTGCACAAGTGTGGCGGTTGTATTTGAGAATTGATCATTTTCTCTTTAAGGAAAAATTTGTAAAATAAGTATTGTTTGTTGATTGATAATAATGAAAAGTACGAGTAACAAGTTAAACGTCAATGAAAAAAAGCCAATCAAATAGTTTTTCATTTTAATTTACAAGTCACTGAAAAAATTCATTACCAATTTTTTTCGAGCTCTTTGACAAATTAAAAGGCCAAAAATAAAAAAGTCATTAAAGCCACTTACCAATTTTCAAGTTTGTTGCAAGGAACGTAGCAAAATTTCTAAATTCCAATAAAAACTTAAAATAATGCAAATTTACAGATATGCAAACAGATGGTCAAAAATCTATCGAGTGGATAAAATTAGTATTAAGAAAAACCGAAAACGCATCTTTTATGGACGGATTTCCTCTTAGTCATCAATCATCCACTAAAATAAAAATGAATGGTAAATATAGCAGCGTTACAGCCTAAGCAATTAGATAATAAAAATTGAAGAAAACAAAATAGTATGTACATAATGCAGTACCACACAAACTGGATCTCTTGTTTACCAGCCACAAACTAGTTAGTTTTAGATTCTATGGTTCAATCTCAGACTCTTCCCTGGACCATTCATCTCCCTTACTACAAGTGTTACATTTTTGTACCAAGTATATGGATCACAGCCAAATCCTGAATGCTATTACAAGGTTGGGGTTCGATCCATACTGGGCGCAGGTATCACAGTTGGGAGTTTCTTAATTGTCCGCATCTTTCTTTATTCCCTCCTTGGGGGAACGGATATGATTTGTCCGCATCTTTCAAGATTAAGAAAAAACCCCCACTCGGAATTTGCTTTGTGCGGGATATTGGGAGTGTCCTTTACCGTTTATATACTCTATCTGCATATAGATAGATGGATTTCCTTAACAGTTAGCACCTTAAAACGAAGTTTCGCTGTCGACAGGGACATTTCATTTTAATATTGTTGGGATAAACTATGAGTATGAGCTTATTAAAACTTGACTTGCACACATGAGATTTTCCCCTTTCAATTTATGGCTCAAATCTTCTCATTATCCACATCAAACATCAAAAAAAGAGAGTATAAGAATAGGATATTCATTATCCATCAGTAGTATATTGATTGTATTCTTTATCCAAAAGTACAGTAAACTTGATCAAACATGTACAATACTAACATAAGCTCCTCTTTTTCTTTTTTTAAACCAAAATTAAAAATCAAAAAAAAAAAAAAAAAAAGTGAAGATTGACCTACCTTGTCCCAGGAAAAAAGATTTCCATAGGATTTTAAAAAATAAATTCTGAAAGCAATTTTACTTGGCCTCGAATTTTCGAATGATACTCACTTGAGCAGGAGAAAAACATTCACATATTACGGAAATCCTATCTTCTGTTAGAATCCTTCTTTGAAGGCCTTCCCTCGATGTGCTTCGTCTTCCTTGGAGCACTAACAGCAGCAGGGTCATTTAATGGGCCGGACCAAGTTTGGAAAGACGATTTTGGGTATGAGAAATTCATGGTACTGAAAGGGACTTCAGGAGGATCATATGAGGGGTCGAGATACTGTGAGGAACCTATAGTGTACCCGATAGTTCCATCTTGATGCGGAGGAGGAAATTTTTCGCTCTTGCTTTTGGCATTTGCATGTGTTATGAAACGCCTTCTCTGTTATAGAGATAAGAGAGTTACGTAGTTAGCTAAAAAGGCGATAGACCGAGGAAAAAGGTGCGCAAATTATGTTAAGGAATTATTTGGCACCACTAGAAATTAGTGTAAGACCCTTAAATTCTTCATCCAATAACACATTCGTGTGTGATTCTTAGACGCTCGGAATAAAGCGAATGATGAACCCAAAAAAACCAAAGTGGTAAATACTTACATCAATATTGGGTTGAAACTCGGCATTGGCCTCTGGAGCAGGGATTGCCCTAGTCGCTCTGTCACGTGCACGAGTTTTCCTGGTGCCATCAGCGTTGGACTTGGCTGCAGCTCTTAACCTGTTAAGATAACACTTTTGTGTCAGAAGCCAGAACTCAACTAGTACAAAGTAAAAATGTATTGCTCAATAGCATTGATAAAGAAAATGAATTAAAAGAAAACAAAAAACAAGAGATTCCACATAAAGTGAAGTCCCTCGTCTCGATGGGGCTAAAGGTTATAATGGATTTTGCACTTCTTATTTAGGTGAAATTGTAGATGATGTTTGCTACCGACGGTCAACCGGATATCTTATTAATATCACTAATAAGAGTAAGGTTTGCATACATCTGACCCCCCAAACCTCACCTTGGTGGGAGCCACTTAATAGCATTGGGTTAATGAAATAGAATGGAATTCCACATTAATCAGAATGCAAATCGAAATCTTAGACACCCTGAAATTTTGGAAACCCATAACTCTTGTAAGGAACACATGTCCCCAAACACAAAATGTGCATATCATCGCACCCTCCCCCTCACACACACTGACATATTTTCCATTTCAAATTCTACGCCTAGAACCGAAATGTAGTACATCCACTGTAGTCATAACAACAACAATGCCAGAGCCTTAATCCCAAAAGATTTTTTAATTTTTTTTTTCTTATATATCACTGAAAATAAAAATGAACAAAAACTCATTAATCAGTGAGCCAATGCTTGTCGCAATTAATATGAGGGACACACAAGATCACATCCACGAACGTAAAAATTAAACTCAGGTAAAACGACATGCAAAGAGGAGTTTCTACGACATTATACTCAAGCCCACATGCCATACACAAGGGGAGTAAACTTTAATGAGGTAATTTTCTGTTATGAACTGAGTAATTGGACAAAGAACAGTAAAATAGAATAAAATGTATAAAATGCCAAAAGAGAAATATACTATTGATTGGATGATAAAAGAGATATTACAACCCTAAAAGCATAACAAGAAACGATAGATCAAGCTATTCGAGACGCTTGAGATCTCCTAATGAGTATAAAACCCACCCACAATGTGTTTACTGATTTTCTTCATACCAATGATCCTCTCTTCCCTCTTATTTATAAGAAAACTAACACTTAAGACTAGATTATTCTCCAAGTTACCACTAACAAAGTAATTACCGAATTACCCCTTCGTAAAGTAATTCTTCCAAATATCTAGTCATAGCATTTTCATTCAAGTATCAGTTAACTAGAAGGAATTAATGTACCTTCTGGCTTCTTCATCGCGCCGTTTAACATCCATCTCCTTGCTGGGAGGATACTTCGGCAAACTGGAAGGTTCACAGGCATATGGCTTTGTTCTGAAGAACTAGAAATCACAAAATAACAAAGAATCAAAATCCATTCATATCATTCCATGGTCATGGAATACTTTGTTGAGAAAAATCTCAAGTGTCTCATGACACATATTCCCATTGTAATTGTCCTCTTAAAAGTAATGTGCATTAAAATGCATTCATACCCTAACAAGTGAAATGATGACGTAAATTGTAAAATCAGCTATCCTACGGTTACCTTCATGATATTCTAAAGATAAACAGTTTTATCTAAATATCTACATCAAAATAAGAAACCTTTCTTAAAAAGGGAAGAAATCCATATAAAAGATAGATTGATATTCAATAAACACCTCGTGAACCAAGCACCACGTAGGTAGACAAAATTATCAGTATTGCACCTATCTATGTAGCAGTGAAAATTTAACGCATGCCAGAATGTGTAGTTTTTAGCATAGCAATATTGCGCTTACCCTAGATGGACCAATCTATAAACAGATGCCAATGTAAATTGAAGGTTCATTTTGCTATGCTAATTATCGTGCTTTAATCCTATACAGGTCTCATAAGTCAAAAGGTTGAAATTTTATTGTTCTCTTCACTTGTGGCGTATTCAAGAAAAAGACCAACACTAAGTAAGGACAATACTTAAGTGTAAGTTCGACTTTTAATCCATGGGTAATGTATAGGCGTATACATGGAAAAAAATCACGGTCGCGGATGCGTTTGCGGAAACGGTCGCGGTGTCGCGGAAAGCGGCTATAACGGATGAATAACGCGAATCGCGGCCGATGCGGTGTGATTTTTGGAAAAAAAATCACATAAGGGGTTATGAACTTATAAATGCATTTATGTTGTTGAACTACTATTATTATGCAATAATATGCAACTAGCTATTATAATTGCAATATTTGATTCTTTTATTAGTGTATAATTAGTTAACTTATTAGTTATTAGTTAATTATTTTGTTTATAAACTATAATAATGAATAACTATAAATTTAGTAATCATAATAAATATAGTTGATGGGTATTAATAAAATTTTAACGGAAAGACAAATAACGTTATAACGGTGAAATAGCGTTATAACGGTAAAATAACGGGCGTTACACGTTATATAACGGTCAACGCGGCGTTTTGACCGTGAAATTTCGTAAACCGTTATATAACGGGATTTAACGTCGCGGCAACTTTCAAACAGGTTATATAACGGGCGTTACGTAACGTAACGGGGGAGTTTTTATTCCATGGGCGTATAGCCACAAGAATGAGGTTTGAAATGCAAAAAGGCGTGCTACTGCGACACATTAAAAAGAACAAAAAAAGAGCAGCTGTTATGGTTCAGAAATAACAAAAGTTAGATATGCTATAATGCATAAAACTTACTTCACTCTGTAATGCTGCTGTTGCGTTCTGGCGTTCAGCTGGGTCAATAGCAAGAAGTGTGTCAATTAATGGAAAAGAAGAAGGCGGGAAATCTTTAAATGTCTCCTCTATGCAGCGTTTGTAATAATGCTGAGGCTTAAAGATGGTTGCGTGTGGCAATTTTGACTTCTTCCAATATTCATCAGAAGGAGAACCACATAATTTGAAAATTTTATGCAGTTGCTCAACCTGAATAAACGGAGGAAATGAAAATGAAAAATGAAACTCATCAACAAGATTACACGTTGGACTGTTGTGTTAGTCAAGTATCATGACATCAGACTAAACAATTTTAATGCAACAGCAGAACATGTAAGCTCATTTATTAACAACAAAAGACTTGAATTTAAATTCCTAGAAGATTTAAGAATTGGAATATAGAGTACAGTAAAAGCCAAGTCTGGAAATTACGACATTTTAATTTTACTTGATACGTTGCATTATCCGCAATCATGGATACAACGTTTACGTGAGAATTGGAATAAAATAATATAATGCGACCATACAGGAGCTTTGCCACTAAAATTCAACAAAAACCTCTAAAGATTGGAGGAAAGTAGGGGCAAGGTTAACGCTATTGGTAAATTGTTGCAATCAAACAAACTTTGCCAAAAATGATGCTAGAACAAGGCTCATTAGAAAATTTGTCAACAAGGTCTTTTCCAATTTTGACATGATGAAAAAGGACTATGGCTTTTGAGTTTTGTGTGTAAAAAAGAACTTGCTAGGAGAAGCCCTTAATTTTCCTTTGTTGACTTTTTAATTGTACAATTACTAGAAGCTTGGAGTGTTTCTAATTTGGTCGAAGAGTGAAACTAAAAAGGCCCACTCCAAATACAATGAAAAATGTACATGCCAAAGCATTGTATTTTTTAGTCGTATTATTAGTTGTAGTGAAAACCAGCCATCATAACTTCTAGTAGGCCCATATACATCTACCCAGAGCACCACACTATTAGCTAGTGAATCGCAAACCTAAATTTGTAAAACAAATAAAAGCCATCAAAAATCAATCAAAACTAGTTCAATCATGCTAAGTCCAAGATCTAAGTTGAGATGTGCAGTTCTTCTCTGAATCACATCACACTGGTTCAAACTCTTGACATGGATTTGTGGTGATTTTAATTAATTTTGACACGCATCATTTATGGGGTTAGGGCTTAGCTGGAGGAGCTTTTAAGTTTTCCTCATTTTTTTGGCAGTTTTTAATGTAGAGCCTTGTGAGAGTGCCCAATCCATAGTCTAATATTGGTGCTATGTTTTTGGATCCTCGATCCAGCTTCAGATCTGCATAATCTCATATGTATGCAGTTCTGTCTGATAAAAAGCTTAATGTGAGGTGCAAACTTCTAGAGATCTGTGCGAATAGTCCTACGGTTACTGATGGATTGTGTATTTGAACTTGTTCTCCAATGAAATTTCCACACAGTTCTGCTATCAGGTTTTGACAGTTTTAGAAGTTAATTTCCTTGCTCTTTAAGGTTGTACTGTAGAGCTAAGATATATGATTTAAAATGTTCATTTGATTAAGGATTGAAACATAGAATTGCTTATGCAATCCTAATGGCATAAAAATTCAGCTAGAGTAATTTTGTCACAGTTTTTTGGTTTACATCTCAATTAAATAACAAATCACGTATAATAGTTGATTAAAAAGGACTAAGGGCTGAATTATGCTAAATGTTGGAATGAATTCATAGATGGAGTCCGAACATTCCTTATGGTAGATAGTTTGATTCTAAACACTAGTTTGATTTCAATCAGTGTCTGTAACTAACTTCGAAAACCTAATTATGGGATTGTGAAACCATAGTAAGATGGGTCAAATGATCATTCAATTCTTTGGAATTTTAGCTTCCAGTTCATTGAAGGTTGTTAGAAACAAAGGAGTTGTTTGGTATTGGGGTTTGGAAAGAAAAAAGCTAATTTCCTTAGGTTTCTTTTCCCTTACAACATTAGGGTTGGGCATAAGGACCAAGGCTACATTAGGATTTTGTGGTTAATCATGTAGTCCTCGTCCCAAACATATGTTACAAAAAGTAATGAGATGAAAAAACGAGATATTGGGACCAATTTGTTGTTAAGAAAGTAATTATAGAGGATGAACAATGCGAATAAATAAGGAGAAGTAGGTAAAAAGTAAGTAGAAGAAGAAATGTTGCAAGTAAAATATCCTCAGAAGAAAGTGTTCCATGTAAAAAAGCAGAAGTTAAATTCATTATGCAATCATGGGACTAACACCTATAAAAACATGGAAGTGACTTGTACGGGATAAATGCCAACAAACACTGTAATAAAAGACCATAATGAAAGATACCTCTGTACGACCAGGCATTATTGGTTTCCCTGCCAATAACTCTGCCAGAATGCAGCCTGCACTCCAGAGGTCCACCCCTACACCATAATCAGTTGCCCCAAGAAGCAACTCTGGAGGTCGATACCACAGGGTCACTACTCTGCTTGTCATAGGCTGCTTGTTGTTTGGATCAAACAATGAAGCTAAGCCAAAATCAGCTATCTTGAGAACACCTCCACTGTCTATAAGCAAGTTTGAACCTTTTATATCTCGATGCAACACAAGGCGATTATGACAATGCTCGAGACCAGATAATAACTGGTGCATAAAGCACTTAACCTGCGCACAAACACACCAAAAAAAGAAAAAGAAAACCCATCTGAGACTCCTTCTCAAAAGTATCTCTCGAGTACTAGAAATATCGACAGGCCATCATACCTGAGATTCGGTAAACTTGATTGCAGGGCTAGCAGCAAGTCCGGCCAAATCATGCTCCATGTAATCAAACACAAGGTACAAGCTACAAGACATTCTGGAGGTCACTAATCCTTGGAGTTTGACAACATTTGGGTGATCAAGCCGGCGTAAAATCACAATTTCTCGTGCCATAAATTTTACACTCTCAGGCTCCAAATTGTCAAATCTCACCTTCTTAAGTGCGACAATCTTCCCCGTCAACGTGTCCCTAGCTTTATACACATTGCTATAAGTCCCTTGCCCTATCTATTTATCACAATACCACAACATAAAATCCCAAATCAGCAAACATTGACTATGAAGTATAGAAAACGACGCAAAACCCTAATTTATTTTAAGCTTCACTCAATGTCTTCACTATATTTCACTTTCACTAAGATACAAATCAAAACATATCCCATTACTCTTATACTTCTATGTTCCTTTCCAAAGTTATTCACTACACTATCAAAAAACCAAAAAATATACCCAACAAAAAGGGCAAAACTACGCGCACACACACATTATCAATTCCTTTCAGAATAATACCCTCTCTATCCTTATGAACATCGATTTTTATATATGATCGTCCCACAAATGTTGCTACATTTCCTTATGTAGAAATATTCACACAACTTTTTATCAATTCTCATCTACACATTTGTTCTTTGTTTTAATATAATCCACACATTTTAAATTTTTTTTCAAATTCTTCAACAATTGAACGACTGTAGGTATACCAATTCACAAATTCTTGCATGAGTCGGTCGCACAGTGAGACACGTCTACTTCTTCCTTTGAGGTCGTCTCACCATGAAACGTCTCATACTACACGGGCTGAAATTAATTTGTACTGAACTCCGGGCATAATCCGGGCATAAAAGAGGACAATGTTGCTTTCCATTCAAAATTAACTGTAATAAAAAGACAAAATAAGGCCATATGAAATTAAAAATCACTACCTTATCAAGCTTTTCAAAGGAATCGGCTCGACGAGGGGTCCATCCATTGATAGCTTCACCAGCAACAGCCGATAACCAAGAAGGCCAACCAGCAGCCACCTGCTCACCATGAACATTCTTAGGTGGGTTACTTAGCCTTGGATTATACCTACTTGATCTCTTTCGAATACCCTTATTTCCATTATCATTCCCTTGTTTTTCTTCCTCTTGTTCTTCTTTGTTCTTATGCTCACCATTTCCATCCTCTACTTTTTCTCTTCTCTGTTGGCTTGACTCTGAAGCTGCAGCAGAAACCTCTCTCCCAAAAACACACCCCATTTCGAGTCTACTTTCACAATCTCACAACATACCCACATTACTTGTCCGGGTCATAAGGGTATTGTATTGTTTCTCGCAAATTCAATCCTTAGAGTAAGAAAGAGAAGAAACCCAGAAACCCAAATGGTGCAAATCCGAAGAAGAAAAAGGAAATGTGCACGACGGTAAATAAGAGAAGAAACCCAGATACCCAAATGCTTCAAATTCAATTTATAATGTACTGTTCGTCAAAAAAATTCAATCCAATATGAGAAAAAAGAGAAGAAATCCAGTAACCTCAATGATGCAAATCGGAAAGAGAAAAAAAAATTGGGCAATGGAAAGTTAAAAAGAGAAGAAACCCAGATACCCCAATGGTGCAAATGTTCCTCGAAAAAGAGAAGGAACCCAGTTACCTCAATGGTGCAAATCTAAAGGAGAAAAAGAAAATGGGCAATGGAGAGGAAAAAATAGAAGAAACCCAGATACCCAAATTGCGCAAATTCAATCCATAAGATACTGTTTTTCAAAAATCAAATCCTGAAGAGCAAACAAAAAAAAAAAAAAAGAGGAGAAGAAACCCACTACCCAGTTACCCCCAAATGGTTGTCTTGGTGAGCAATAATGGGGGATGATAGAGTATTGTTTTTCTGGGTTGGATCCGACAAAGGTATGAAGCGCAATGATTATGAAAATGGGCACGATTTAATGGCGGTCAAAAAGAAAATTTGAGCAGAAATGGAGAAAAAGCGGAAAAGAAGTGAAATGAAAACAGTAGGAGTAGGGAAGGACTGTATGAGAGGGATCTTTGAATTTCTCTGCAACAAATTTTTTTTTTTTCAATTATATACTCCCTCTCTTTCATAAATGTGTCATTTAGTTTTTCATACTTGTCGAGACAACATTTTAATATTTACTATTTTAAATTATTGTTAATTAAAAATTATAAAAAGTTGATATTAATAATCTTTATATTGAAACGAATCAAACAAGATCCCACATGACTATGTTTTAACTTATAGATTAAGAGTAAAATATAAAAATAAGAGTGATAAGTAAATAGTGTCCAAAAACAAATAGGACAGCTTGAGTGAATAAGAGGGGGTATATATGTATTCTAACCATTTATGATTAAGTTCGGTTTAAAATTTTAAAAAGTTAATATTATAAATTTACATTGTTAATATATGCCATGCATAATAATATTTAAAAAAAATATGTCATGAATAATACAATTTAAAAGTAAATGATGCTGAATTGTATTTTTTATGGATTCACATTATTATATTGGTTTCGCACAAATATTAAAGAATTGGGATCACTCTAAAATAGAAATATGATATTTGAGGTGAACTTACCCAAAAATAAAATAGAACATTTATTTGAATTGGAGGGAGTATTGAGAAAGTGCATTTGATTGGAGAAACGAGGGAGCATTAATATTAAGTCCTACCTCTGTTCTAAATTAATTACATCTTTAGATGGTGATGGTTAAATTATTGATTTTTCACTTATTATCTTAAAGGTTATTCTGCCACCGTAAAATGACTTATCTTTATTATCCCATCAATAATTTAGACGAATCTAAAGAGAAATTTGATACTCCTCCCGTTTCTCTTTAGGTTGTTCTGAATTAATTATTGATTTTTAAGACATAATATAGAAGACAAAATATATCCATGTGAGATCTCGTTAGATTCGTCTGAATGTATATTTAATTATTATATATTTTTTATATTTTTGTATGATGCGCACTTAGAGATATTTAGGCTCAAAATTTACTTTGAAAACTGTGCAAAAATATGGGAAGAACATTTGAAAACGGAGAGAGTAATAAATATGAATAAAATAGAAAATTATAAAATTGCTTTTTACAAAGATAAACAAAATGCAAATATTGCGAAAATATTATAAATGTAAAAAGTTTAGAATAAAAATGTTTTGTGTTTAATTGGAGTACATAATATATTTCTAAATGGGGGGGCTATCAAAACGTGACGCTTCCGTTTGCAATGTTCACTCCTCAATCGTCGCAAATCGTTTTCCCAATCTCCAAGGCTCACTAAAATCGTTTCCTCAATTTTTTTAATAGTTGTTGGTTGGTCGTTGGTTTTTTAAGTTAATTTGTTTAATTAGCTGAAAATATTGGTTTTTTGTTGTCTTTTTTAACGGTCTGTTTGGTTAGTGGTACGAAATGGTGGTAATGAAAATGATTTATAATGTAAAATTTTGTCAAAATTCTTGCTATAGACGGTTTATAGCATAGACGGGTGTGCAATGAGCCAGCCCTGCTGCGAGTGTCGTCTATGCCATAGACGATCTCTCAGGAGACCTTCTGAAACTTTCAAGTCATTCTCATGGTAATGAAACTTTGATCACAAAAAAGTTTTTTTGTTCATAAATTCTCATTACCACCTAATACCACCTCTCCAATTGGTAGTGCATTGAAATGTATTTTATAAACAAAGTGAGATGATTGAATGTTGTCAAGCATGACCATCAAGGTAGCCAAATGATTTTTCAACCAAAATTACACTAATTTTTCATTACTATTACCGCGATTTATTACCATCTACTAAACGGGCCATTAAGGTAATTAAAAAGTCATATTTTTATGGAGATATTTTGTAAAGTTGGATATTGACTGTTATCGTTTATTAGGGAAAAAGTGAGTCAACTAAGCCAAAAGGCTAGGAAAACATTAACTTGAATAGTTTTTTATTTGACTTCAAATTCAGCTTAAAAGTTATTTACTAAACACTTTTTTTATTGTTCGACCAATTAACAAGTTAAAAGTCAACCAAAAAACAATGCAAAAACCAACATTAAAACACCCCTTTTTGCAGTAGTAATTATTGCGTGAGATTGTGTCCCTATACGATTTTTATGCAAATAGCTTATAAATTAATTTTATAACAAAATGAAACCTATAACACTTTTTATAGCTAATTGGAAATGTTAATATGGGAGACAATTTTTAAAAAGCTCATAATTTGTATTAATTCAATTATTTAAATAGTTATAGAGTTAAAAGTGTGTCTTATAATAAAATCGTCTTGTTTAGTGATTTGTGCACATTTGTTTAACTTTTAAAACATCATAAAATAAAATAAAATAAAAAAGAAAAGCAAATTTGGCATAGTACTAATGCATTTTAACTTTGCATTAAAATTTCTTTCTCAATTAAAATGATCAGAATCATAGTGTAACCTTTTTAGAACCATGCCAAATTTATATGTTATACACTTATAATTTAAGATAAATATCAAAATATATGTGTACATGTATATAAGGCGGAATGTTCATCGGTCCAAATCCGACCCGAAACCGGAATCATGAATATGCTATGATCGGAGATCGGATCGGTTCCTTTCTGTCCGATCCCGGTCTAACCCAGATTTCTTCTGGTCCAAAGACCGGAATTAATTTTTTATGCCAAAACAAAATTTAAAAAATGGAAGATTTTAAAATATTTTAGCAAATTAATTATTATAAAAATAAATATTTTAATTAAAAAATTATTTTGTGTTGGATATAAAATATTTAAAGTCCTTTAAATAAGTATATACATAATAATCTTAAATATTATTCCCCTTCAAAATCACTTTTATGTACATCCGGTCCAACCAGGATTTTTCAGGGTTTAGATCGGACCGAAAACCCGAAAATTGTGAATAAGTAAAACCCGGAAACCGAATCAGATGTTTCAGTCATAACCGTCGGCCCAGTCTCATTTTACATACCCATAGCTAGCTAATATATAAAAATATTCTAAACGAAATAGATATTTTAGATAAATTGATAGATTGTATAACAGGAGTTTTAATTAGAGTTAATATTGAACTAGCTCCTTCCTTTTTGGGAGTACTCATAATATGTGTCTCTTATCATTTGGGTAGTACTTGATTTTGTCGTTGTCATATTCAGTGTATCTCATTCATAGAAAATTATGGTAAGAATTTAGGGAAGAAAGAACGGCAACAGTTCATATCCATAGAGGAGAGTGCAGTTAATACTTGATTTTGTACAAATTAGAAAAATATGATAAACAAGTACTGAAAATGAATATTTGAGTCCCGTCCAAGACAATTTTAGATCTAACAATGTTTTCATTGACGAGGGAAGAAAGCAAATTATTGGTCATTGGCGAATAATTTTAAACTCGTCAGGGCTAATAAGTTCACGTAACAACATAAGTGATTATTGACTATTAAATTTTTTAGAAACAAAATTATACACACAACTACAATAACTATACTAAAGTCTTAACCCCAAAGATTGAGATTCATGATTATGAAATGTGAATAAGTTTTATCGAGTTGATTGTCAATTAAATACTAATTTTTTAAGTATAATTATTCATCAAAATAACAGTAAACCAATGTTTTTCGGTGCACATAGTTGCTCGTATACTTATACAACTAATCACAATTGCAAGTTACAATGACCCACAATTTACAAGTACTTAAACCACTAGTAACCAAAGTCGAGAACTCATTATCAATGGGAGAGGTGGTACTACTGTATTAGGTGGTAATGAAAATTTATGAACAAATTTTTTTTTTAATCAAAGTTTCATTATCATGGGAATGACATGAAAGTTTTGATTAAATTTTACACTATAAATCATTCCCATTACCACCATTTAGTACCACTAACCAAACGGGCCGTTAATTGCATCCATAAATTTTTGTATTTATTAATGGTACCCCTAAGTTTGTTCGATTATCAATGGTGTAATCGTGTTAACGAGAGTCTTACAACTGTAACATTTTCTGTTTTTTTTTTTTTCCATTAAAAATTGTCCAAAACCGTTCATTTTTTTTATTTTCAATTTTAATCATAAAAAAAAATAAAAGAAAAATTAAAAAGTTAACATTTTGGATAAAATAAATTAGAAAAGATTACGATTTTAAAATGGTCAGTAATACAAGGGTACTATTGATAATCGAAAAAAAATTAAGAATACCATTAATAAAGTGCAAAAATTTAGCAACCCGTTTGAGTAGTGGTATTAAACGGTGGTAATGAGAATGATTATAGTTAAAAATTTCTTCAAAAGTCCCATATCATTCTCATGGTAACGAAACTTTAATAAAAAAAAACATCCCTTGTTTTACAAATTTCCATTGCCACTTAATACCACCTATTCTAATGGTAATGTATTAAAATGAATTTTATAAAGAAAATGAGATGACTGAAGTTGGACAAGCATGTCTGTCAAGGTAACCAAGAGATTTTTTAACCAAAATTGGCATGAGGGATTTGGGATGAAGGAATGAGACTTAGTCTTAAAAACAAGTCCAAGTCTTTGTTTGGTAAATGAGAATGAGTATAAAGAATGCAGTTAAATGGGAGAAAGTCTTGATGTCTTGGGAGAGGGAAGGTATTTGGGTTGAAACTTTCATTTTATCAATTTCTTCCAAGTCCCTACCATGACAAACAAGAGATGAAACATTTTACGTTTAAAGTCTCAATTTAAAAATCTTATTTTAAAGTCTCAATTTAAAAATCTTATTTTAAAGTCTCACAAGTCTCATTTCCTTATGCGCACCCTAATTTTCATTTTTATTACCACCGTTTACGTGCTAAACTTTGAGTTGATGCCTCACAAAGGTTAAACTCGCGCTGGAAACTTGGACTAACCGCAGCCACTCCCTAATTTAACAACAAAGAAAACAGAGCATACCATCTTCCTCTTCTGTGTCACACCATTTCAGGCACTCTCTAATGTCTCTTACCTTCTCTATCTAAACCCTAATACTCCATTCTCATTGCCATGCCCTATTCTTCTCCCTTCTTCCATGGCTGTTTCCGCACAACTCCACACCTCGCCATGTCTCTTAAACCTACAAGGAATCTCCGTAACATTTGTTATTCTTTTTGTCCTAGGAGACCTTTCTCAGGCCTTCAAATTGGTGCGCAAAAGTCATACAAATCCTTAGTTTATAGGCCTTTTCTTTGGCGGTTTAGTGTTGCTGCTTCAGGAAGATCGTATGAGTTGATACGGAGAAGTAATGAGAAGTTGCCGAATTGGTTTCATCAAAGTAAGGAGTTTGGGAGGTTTGCTTATGATGATTACTCTGATGATGATTCTGATAGGGAATCTTCTTCTGCGCAGCAATTGGTGAGTCCTTGACTTCTTGTTTTGCTATTATGAGTATCAACTGTTATGAATGAATTAATACTTTGTCATTTGTTTGTTACCTTGCCATTTTTTAGCTTTCGTTGTGTTTTAATTGAATTGTAATAATAAGAATCAGATATTATTTGAACGAAGAGGGGTCTCACTGATTAATAATTAGGGTATTAGGGTGTGTATCTTAAAGAAAAGGGAAGTTGTACTATTCGCCTTTCACATTGACTGTCAATCTGTCATGTTCAATAGCTTTTTATAGGTTGGAGAGAACATACGTGGAAACTCGAAATGAAGTTTTTTTTTTTGTTAAGATGGATGTACCTTGAAAAACCAAATTCGAAACGAGGTAATAACATATAAACTTTGAGTGTAAGATTACTAAGATATTAAGTGCAGGATAAAAAACGCTGGCTATGAATCTTAAAATTAAGATGAAGGAATATTTGCTATGCTGTTTCAAACACCGATGGCCAAAGGATGTGCTTGTACAAGAGGAGGTAAGTAAGTGGACAACTGAAACATTTTGAGCATGAAAGGAGGACAAGGGAGGCCAATAATGGTCTGTACGACATGAGTGAATGATGACATGAAGAAATTGGATTGTGCCTGCACACTTCATTGTCCCATTTAGGCTAGTTTCTTAGGCACTTTGTTGTCTTCGTAAGTCTAAAGAGATAGAAACTAACAAATTGCGTAGCCCATGTTTTTAGTGATTGTCACATTTTTTGAATTTCATGTTTCTTTGACCTGTATTGTTTACGTCACGGCGTCACGCTGGTTAATTCAATAGTTTCTGATGGAGATTCAATATAAATAAACAAGAATCTTGTTGTAATTTTGGGTTCTTTTCAGCAATCTTCTACTCTCGACAATATTGACCAGTGGAGATGGAAATTGACAATGCTTATTAGAAACAAAGATGAGCAAGAAATTGTGTCAAGAGAGAGAAAGGACAGGCGTGACTTTGAGCAACTTTCTGCATTGGCCACTAGAATGGGTCTGCACAGGTATTGTCAATTTGTTATAATTATGTTTTTACTACATTTTATCAGCGATTGAGCGTATTTAATGTAGGTTGCATTACCACTTGTGATCTCTTTGTAAAGGTTTTAGTGTACAATTCCAAAATATTCGAAATTATTCACAAAATGGGTTCTGCAATCACATCTGACATTCAGTACACTGTTCTTTTGTGATTATAATTCTTTTGTGATTATAATCATACTGCTAAATTTTTCTATGTTGCAGCCGCCAATATTCCAAAGTGGTGGTTTTTAGTAAAGTTCCCTTGGCAAATTATCGTCATGATCTGGATGATAAGCGTCCACAACGAGAGGTAGCATTTTATTGTTGTAATGACTTTCTCCCTGCCAGATTTTTCTTACTAGCTCTGTTTATGTTTGACTGTAAAGAGCATCACGTCATAATTTTGTTTCTTGGTACCAATCCAGGTTGTACTTCCACTTGATGTTCAAAAGGATGTGGGATTTCTTCTCAAGAGGCACCGGTCTCAAAAACCCTCAAATCAAGGGACTTCTTCAAATTATTCTGTTTTACAGATCAATCATCCTGTTAAGCAGGAAATTGTGTACAATCAGCCTGAGCCCACAACTCTGGTAAGTCCAGCGAAGGAGAGAATACTTCGGCGGAAAAGTCTGCAACTACGGGATCGGCAGCAGGAATGGCAGGTTTTACTTCATTTTTTGTCAAAGCCTTTGGTTGTATCTCTGCTTGTTGCGTTATCTCTTTTTTATTTTAAATGCTTGACTTAAGATCTTACCATTCTACAATGTCATCCTATTGACGATTTCAAATCGAATGCTTGATTACCTTGTCTTAAACTAGACTCGCCCTTTTGCTACTTAAAAGGCTTGATAAATGTGTTTTTTCTTGAGGATACTCTTGGAAAGATTTTCGCTGTATTTTGACTTTTTTTTTTTGTCATTATTGATGAATTTGGTGATTTTATGTTAATCGAGACATTGTGGGATAGAAAATGTGGGATAGAATTTCCTAAATTTTAACCCTGAGATGTATTTTGATTCAGTCAATAGAAGCATATCATTCGTGTTTCTCCAAATGATTTATTGCTTTCTTTGAGTAGTGTGGCATATGTGATTCTTGCTTCTTCTTGTCCTATATTTATATCTTGTAATGGTGTTGATATTTTTGGTTCAGGATTCACCAGAGGGTCAAAAGATGCTAGAATTTCGAAGAAGCCTACCAGCATACAAAGAAAGGGATGCTTTCTTAAAGATGATATCAGAAAATCAGGTTTCCAGTCTACTTTTGAGATTCAATAATTATCGCATTTGTTTGTTCGTTGTTCTTGAAGATGGTGCCAAGCCGTTTGTGCATACTTACTGTTTAATATTCATGTAAAAATATTTTACTTACAAAACATTGTCCCATTGTCTCGAAAGTAGGGTGGTATAAGGGAGTTAGATATATCCAAGCTTATCTTACGACTCTAAGGCAGCTCTTTTACCCATATACATTCGTGAAAAGGATGTTTGGGTTGGATTCATGATCCAAAAGGAATCGATACTTATTACTTCACATCAACAAGAAGTAAATGAATCATGATTTTCTTTTCCTAAAATCAGTGCTCCAAAAAAGTGCTACTTAAAAAAAAAAAAAATAATTTTCAAAAAAATGTTAAGTAACTTTTTTTTTGGCTAAAAGTAATAACTTTTTGTCTTAAAGTAACACCTTTCATGTAAAAGTAATATTACTTTGTCAACTTTCTTTTTTATTAATCTCTGAAAAGTAATATGTTCGTTCCGAAACGTAACACCTTCTTATGTAAAAAGCAACACCTTTTGTCAGTTTTGTTTCATATATTTTTGGAAAATATGTTTGCCTAAACACACACTAAATTAAGTAATGGCTGGGGGAGTGGGCCCATTGGCTTGCTTTCTCAAGACAGTTGTGGGTTTTGATTGGACCTTGGTATAAGTTACTGGTCAAACCCTCCAGTTGCCATTTTTATGGCAGGTGAGTGTGAACACCTTGATGTGCAAGCATACAATGTGTGTGTGTGTGTGGTGTGACTATGAATGTAATTTTCTTTTTTTGAAAAGTTAACTAGTGTCTTTTGTGCAGGTAGTAGTTGTCTCAGGAGAAACTGGCTGTGGTAAAACAACTCAACTCCCGCAATTCATTTTAGAGTCTGAAATTGTAGCTGCTCGTGGCGCTAGTTGTAATATTATTTGTACTCAGCCGAGAAGAATATCAGCAATGTCTGTTTCTGAGAGGGTTGCTTCTGAACGAGGAGAGCAACTTGGAGAATCAGTGAGTTCCCACCTTTTATTTTAAGACTGTTTATCCTTATAGTGCTGTGAGCTGATATCTTAGAGCTCTTGAATGTGGCCTAAAGCTTTAGCATGTAAATGTATTCTGATTCTACTTATAGGTTGGCTACAAAATAAGATTGGAGGGAATGAAAGGGAGGGACACAAGACTCCTTTTCTGCACCACTGGTGTGCTGTTGAGGAGACTGCTGGTAGATCGAGATCTGAGTGGTGTATCTCATGTTATTGTTGATGAAATTCATGAACGTGGAATGAATGAAGGTAAAGTTGGCATTTTTACCTGTTCATTATGTTTGTTATTGGACAGACCAAGTCTTACCGGATGCTGAATTTGTACCAGATTTTCTCCTAATTGTGTTGAAAGATCTCCTACCCCCGACGACCTGATTTAAGGTTGATTTTGATGAGTGCAACCCTAAATGCTGAGCTTTTCTCCTCATTTTTTGGTGGAGCTCCTACACTACACATTCCTGTAAGTTTATGGCATTTAGTAAGGGCTTTATCTATTTGATGTGAGGTATTTTTGCTTGGGACTTTGTTTATGTTGATAAAGTGGTATTGAGTATGCGACATACATTTAGGTCTATTCCTGCATTTTGATTTTCTCCTTTTTTTTCTTCCACAGAAACTTTCAGCAGTTTTAAGTTTTCTCTCTTAAATTTAAATATTTTTTTTTCTAGTCCCCTATCTCTGCAATCAAATGTTGTAAGCAAGCTATCTAGCATATAGTAATTTGGTCTTTCGAGGTAGAGAATACTTCATTCATGCTGATGATGTCAGTTTAACTACCCAAACCTTTTTTAAAATCAAAATTAGAAGGTTAATCAAAAAAAATTAGAATTGGAAGATGATAGGAAATGAACTATGTCAATGCAATCTCTATTATAACTAAGGGAGAGGATGTCAGAGTATTAGGGGCAGTTTGGTTGAGGATAATCAAGATAGGGAAAGGGAATTTTGGGCCAGAATTGACCTTTGCGATGCTGTGGCTCATAAAATTTTCCCCATTTCTCAGCTTTGTTTTTCTGAACAATGAAAAAGGTAACACCAATATCATTTGTATGAGAAATATTTAGGTAACCATGTCATGAGCCATGTCAAACCCTTGGCTCAACATCAACGCCATGGAAATGATGAAGGGTCGTGACACCAGAGCATCTGACTCTTTGATAATCGTTTTCCAGGGTTTCACATATCCTGTACGTGCTCATTTTCTGGAGAATATCTTGGAAAACACTGGATATAGGCTGACCCCCTATAATCAGATTGATGATTATGGTCAAGAAAAGATTTGGAAGATGCAGAAACAAACTGTTAGAAAGAGAAAAACTCACATTGCTTCAGCAGTAGAGGTAATAAAGATTTTCAAAATGCATTTTGACGGTTTTCTTTCTCTGATGATGTTGTATTCATACTGAACTTGTGGCAGGAGGCATTAGAAGATGCTGATTTTCATGGGTATAGTCGTTGGACTAGAGACTCATTGTCTTGCTGGAACCCGGATTCCATTGGTTTTAATCTTATTGAACATGTGCTGTGCCACATATGTAAGAATGAAAGACCTGGTGCAATTTTAGTTTTTATGACTGGTTGGGAGGATATCAACTCTTTGAAGGACCAGCTTCAAAGCCATCCTTTACTTGGAGATCCAAACAAGGTTTTGCTGCTTGCATGCCATGGTTCCATGGCTAGTTCTGAACAGGTGTACTACTCTCTCTTCCCCCCCCCCCCCCCCCCCCCCCCCCAAATATCGTCCAGATTATCTATTAAACATGTAATTGGCTCAGATGAATTTTTAGAGCATCTGAGCATTTATTGCCAGAGTTAAATAATAAATTATAACTCGTTATTATACTTTTTCACCCTGGGTTTGCTGCCTTTGGGTTTTGTCATGCATGCTTTCATATGTTTGAGCGAGTTCGCTACATAGCTACTGATGTAAGCACGCTTGTTTCCATGGTTCAATAAATTTCCATTGTAATTGTATTAACATTGTCTTTGTAGTAGCTTAATAATTGTGAGATTTTTAGTACTCCTATTGGTCCCTTTTTCTTGTACACTTCTTCATAGTGATCTAAATAATTTTCTTGTAAGAGTCAACAAAGCAAAGTGTGTCTAAAGACTCCCTTTCAAACTGATCTGTTGTCTAGTTCATAAACACCTGTCACATGGTGTGTAGGAACTAGGAAGAATGTAGTCCAGTTTCAGTTCATACAACTCTACGAAATGATGCTACAAAATGATGCTTTGTACTGCTAATTATTGAAGAGTTTTGTATGTATCCTAATATTCAATCCACATAAATTTCTTATATTTTTTACAGGAGTCTTTGTTTTCTGAATTGAATGGGAATAGGAATTTTGAGAATTTTGTATAAGTACCTGTAAGATATGGTGTTTATATTCTAAGCTGATTCTAATCTCGTAGTGGCATTGTTAGTGCGTTATTAAATTTGTGTATTTTGGAGTTTCCGTTATCCAAGTTTTGTTTATGTGCTACTATTATACATGTTTCTTCCCACTTTTTGAGTTTTTGATACTTGCTTGTGAGTAACAAAGACTGAGCTAAAGCAAACCATAGGTTCTTGTATGGCTCAACTTATTCGTACGAGAGCCGGGTTTCAAGCAGCCTTATTACAATATGATTAGAGCTTTATATTTTGAAGTACGTCTTTTGAGTGAGTTTGTAGAGGTCCACATGTCTTTTAGACCTTACCTGTTTGATTTGCTTTTCTCTTTTTATGTTGCATAGTTTTTCGTGCTAGTACAATCCTACCTGTCATGAAACCAACCTACTGAACCAGTCCACTTAGTCTTCATACAAAACTTGTAGGTCTGAATTGCTGGATCGCCTTATAAACCACTTAAAACAAACATTGAGAAACAAGTTGGAATAAATGAATGGTTTCTTAGTTCAATTAAGGAACAAACTAGAAACTTTTTTTTTTTTTTTTTGAAGATAGCAACAAACTAGAAACTAGTTTCTTTTATGTTCTCCGGAATGGAAGTGTGCTAGATTTTTGCATCGCATTAAGAAGCCCAAAGTTTTTTAGAGATTTGACAAAAACATTAGAAGTTAATTTTTTTACTTTCATTCTTTTTAATTTTACTTATATTCTTTTTTGTCAATATTTCTCCCTTATTTCGATGAGCCGATGAAGCCAAAGATATATGGACTATGGACTATCAAAATCGCTCATCAAAACTATTTGCACTTCTTATTTATGTGAATTTGTGACTAAAGGTCAATCGGAAACAACCTCTTTGTTATCATTAACTAGGGTAGGGTTGTGTACATCCGACCCGCTCCCCCTCCCCCCCCCCCCCACAAAAAAAAAAAAAACCGCTTACTTGGGAGCCATTTTATGGCGTTGGGGTAATGATTTGTTTTTTTAAAATTTTCAAGAGAATACATATAAAATGGTGACAAGGCTATCTGCTTTAGATTCCATTTCGACTTTATAGCAATGCTTAGAAAGGCTTATGGCGTAACTATAGAGGTCTTAGGTCCTAAACGCAAAGCACTAGGCCTGAGGTGCAAGCCACGGTGCAAAAACAAGGCATTGCATTGCATTGACTGCTTTATAAAGGTTTTCTAACAAAATGAACTATATTTCCCGCATTGTAAAGGTGTAAAAAAAACCATGTATAATCTCATGCTTTTGACCGATATTTAGGCATTACGACCGTGATCACGATTGTTATTGCATTCTTGCACTATGGTGCACGCCTCTTTGAAGTGAGACACGATCCTTTATATTATAGACTGTTTGTAAACAGGCTCAGTCAAAATGCATTATTGCACCTTGTTTGCATCATATTCTGCTCACATGCTGATGGAAAGATATTCCTAGGCAGCTATGTCTCATCTGATTTGAATTAATCAGTAGTGTCAGTCTTTTTCTTCATTTTTATAGTTCTGTTTACCATCTATTGATTTAATACTTTGGAAATTTTAAGCTTCAACTTATGTTCATTTTGGACATCATAGTTTGCTTCCGAATTGTAATTATAATATTATACTAATAAGTTATTCAACTGGTTTGCATACAGAGACTGATATTTGATAGGCCTCCAGAAGGAGTGAGGAAAATAGTACTTGCAACAAATATGGCTGAGACCAGTATCACCATAAATGATGTAGTCTTTGTTGTTGATTGTGGTAAAGCGAAGGAGACTTCATATGATGCATTGAATAACACTCCCTGCTTGTTACCTTCCTGGATCTCAAAAGCTGCTGCTCGTCAGGTAAAATTTAGTAGTCCTATCTTTTAAAGAATTTAGCATCTAGTCTGTACTCAGAGATCAATTACAGTGTAAAATCAAAAAGAAGAGTGGATAGGTGGGTTGTGTGAGGCCTAAGCTTAACTGTAGAGAAAAAAGTGGAGAGCCATAAGTGCGTAAAAAGGGAGTTTAAAATTCGATGCGGGGTCCTAGAAATGGAAATTGTTAACTTAGTTTTGAGATACTGTAATATCCGAGATATTTAGGTGTGGCGGTAATGCTCCCGTTATTAGGTTTGGTTTATGTTTTCCTTAAAAATCTTTTTAAAATTTGGACCTATTGATGGGGGTGTTACAGATGCAGTCTGTTGAATATGGTCTACCCTTTTTTTTTGTTTATGCCAGACTATTCTTCAAGCCACTTTTCCTTTTAAAGGGGGATGATTTGTGTTCTGTAGAGTGCTGTTACTCAGAAAAGATAAGTAACATGGAGAAATTCTTCAATGGATATATTTTTTATTTTTAATTGACTATTTGCAAGGGTGTAAAACCCATGTCCAGTGTTCTTTGTGTTAGTTTTTGTCCTTTCTTGTTCATTTTAGTCTTGCTAGTGTTTAACATGTTCAGCCTGTTGTAGATTCATTTGGTGTTTGCTTGTGAATCATTGTTATTCTCACTTGCATGTCTCTTTTTCCTTCCATTTTCTTAAGCGTTGTTTGAATGCAAATGCTGGGTAACAAGGTGAGCTATTTGTAGACAGAATGCTTTGAGAGGGTCAAGGTCAACCGTAGTTACCTAGAACACAAGTCAGACTACTAATGGGCAATCCAGTTGGTGCGTCCGATTTTCAGATAAATGTGATTTGGATTATTATGGGAGATTGGGACGTGACCTAAAACAGGGGAGGCCTCGATCCATTTTTCTCTTTGAATTTGCCATGGAGGAGAGAGAAAAGAAGAGAAAATGTTCTCTTGTCCAGTTGTCCCCAACTTTTACCTACTAGACAGTGGTCGACACATCTCTTCATTACTATTTCTCAATCTTTTTGATCTAATTTGCACTTCGTAGGTCTGTGGCTTTTAAGTAAGCCTTTTGTTAATTATGCTCTCTTTGTGTTGAGCTAAATATGAGAGGTCTGCCCTACTTCCTTGACCATTTAATAGGAGTCACGTGAGAATTTTACTCCTTTCCTTATAAAAAAATTGCGGTCTCCACTTCATCTTCTTCATTTTACATCTAGATTGCAAGTTGTTAACAAAAGAATATTTATAGTATAAATCGTTCTTATCTTTTTAATTTTTCAGAGTTTTACTAACATATTTTTTAAAATTAATGGAAAAACGTAATTGTACCAACATTTTTCGTGAGTTACTTTAGGTAGTGTCTTGCGTAGGTAGTGCCTTGCTTTCTCGTTCCGTCCTACATTTCATTATGTTCCATTTAGGGAAACAATGGGGTCAACACCAAAAATTTTCTAATTTGATGGCTACAAAGTTTAACTCTCTTGCAGGGTATTCATGTTTATATTGCTGGTGTTTGAGTGTGCACGGTGTAGCCGTTGTAAAAACAAGGAGGTTTCTTCTGGTTGACCTTGATGGCAAAACACCAACTCCAACCTCGCTAAAATTAGAACTAAAATAAGAAGTTCATATGCTCTAGTCCATAATATAAAACTTAAGAAAAAAAATTTGAATGATGAGATGGATTGGTAAGCGATGAAAATGCTTTAACTAGTAATAACGATGAGAAATGTGTGATACAATGGATGTTGAAGCACACACGAGTGGTGATGATGGTGAAGATCAATTACCTTTACTTGATGTGTAACATTAATTGAGAGGTTACAATCAATATATTACTGGCAACTAATAATACTTATGGCGGGTAATAGGTGTGTTATAACTTGATTTTAAGATGCAAGAAACAAGGTTTAGACTGTTCAAATGTTATGAGATGGGGATTCCATGTACTTGAAATGAAGAGTTAATAAAAAGAAAATTGAGGTATAAGATGAATTTGGGAGCGGTATTCTAAAATTTCTCACTTTCAATAACTTGAATTACAACAACAATCACAACAATGTCAAAGCCTAAATCCCAAATAATGGGGTTGATTACATGAACCAAATCAATGCAAAAAGACATAATGTGATATTCTAAAATAAATGCCCTTCTCCTCTCCTTGTGTACTCCCATGCTTCCCTTATCCCCCTTCCTAATCCATTAGATCCCCTTTTCAATGTATGAGCCTTGATATAGTTAACAATTGAAATCTTGTGAAGAGCCTTTGCTTTATTGCTTGAAGTCTGCCAAAAAATTGCCCAATACAGAATACGTACTATCCTCCTGTCTAACCATTCCACTGCCTCCATAGCTACATTCTAACTCAGAATCTTCTCTTTTGGTAGTTTCATAGCCATCAAAAAGCAATCTAGAGATACATGGTGAATTTTTTTCTAGAATAGTTACATTAAACTTTGAAGTTACCTTAGAAACATCATCTTTTTCCACTGCATTCAATACTTTTTGCAACAAATTAAAATACATTACATGAAATATTATAAATTAAATCTGATATGGTTCGAACTTCAAAGCTTGCACTATTCTGTCCTGAGCTGGCCCTAAACCCAAAAATACTCTTCTGTCCTGCATCTATGTAAATCAAACCTCAAGTTGTAGAACTTGTTTGAATTACTATAATTTTTTATAGTGCCAAATGTCTTGTATTTTCAACGTAAATCCTAATTTTCTTCTCTAATTGCAGCGAAGAGGTAGAGCTGGTCGTGTTCAACCCGGGGAATGTTACCATCTTTACCCTAAATGTGTCCATGATGCATTCAGTGATTATCAGTTGCCTGAACTTTTGAGGACACCTCTACAATCTCTTTGTCTTCAGATTAAAAGCTTACAGCTTGGTGGTGTTTCTGAATTTCTGTCAAAGGCTTTGCAACCCCCTGAACCGTTATCGGTACTTACAGATGTGTTTCTCTCTTACTGTTTGTCTTTGGTGTTTCGGAGCTTGTTTCTAAGCTTTGTATGCATTGCCTTCGGCAGGAAATTTTTTTTAATTCCTGTTATTTTTGTTTATTTTTGGCTCAGATATTTACAATTACAATGGCAACGATTGAAGTGATATAATTAATTTATTTATATTAAAATGGCTCATCAAGCTATAGCACTTCTTGTTCATTTGAAGTTGCATATGATGTTTTGCAATCAAGGGTCAATAGGCAACAACCTCTAATATTACATAGATATGGTTGTATTGCCCACTTGCCTGTGTATTTCTGAACTCCCTTCAAACTCTGCATAGATGAGAGGCACTGACTGGCATTGGGCAATGCAATGCTGTCAAGTAGTTTTACTTTTGATCACGGTTAAATGAAAACAGCCTCTTTGCCATTCAAGGGTGATGCTGCGAACACCCCCAACCCCCACCCTGTTTATGCTTTAAAACATTGGAGTAATGTTGTTGTTGTAATAATGTAATTTTACCTTTTTAGGTTCAAAATGCTATTGATTTTTTGAAGATTATTGGAGCTCTGGATGAGAATGAAAATCTTACTCTGCTAGGTAAGAAGTTGATTGTGATAGTCAGTGCTTAATTCTGATTCTTCTGTTGGTTATTGTTTTCTGTAAAACTGATGGTTAGTCATGGTTGGAGATATTAATAATTGTTACCTTGCAGGCCAGAACTTATCCAAGCTTCCCGTGGAGCCTAAACTTGGGAAAATGCTAATATTGGGGGCTATGTTTCAATGCCTAGACCCAATAATGACCGTTGTTGCTGGTTTAAGTGTCAGAGACCCCTTCTTGACACCTTTCGACAAGAAGGATGTAAGTTGTTACCTATGGTTTTTGGCTGGAAAAAACACATTTTCATTTTCCATGCAAATTTTTACTGCACCTTGAATAAATTAGACTGTGCATCATCTTGTGATGTAATGACTGTAATTGCATCTTTGAAATTTAATGCCACATGGAAACTTCTGTTCATGTACAGTAATGTGTCATTAAGATGTTCATTCACCAAAAAATGATAGATTGACAGTCTGTTGTTGCCTTGTTATAAAGGTTCCTAAGTTAAAGTGTCTAATCTTATTATCTTAACGTATGAAGTGTAACTTTGTCAAAGACAAAGCTAATAAGGTATCTAGTACTTCAGAATCTGAAGTAAGACCGTTGATTTTGTGTATATGCATATGTTTATGTTATTATGTTCAAAACAATCAAGTACTCATAATGGCACAAAAAACCTTAATAACTCTGTTTTTAGCTGTTGCCATGCATTTGGATAAACAAGACAATTGTCTATAAAAGCAGTAGAGCTACGCAAGAATCTACAAAAGAAGATAAATGAAAGAAAACTGATTTCTAGCCATAGTTTGCAATTGCATCATCAGTAGACACTGAAAAGCCTATGGGAGTTTTTGGCATTTTCAGGATTTTGTTTGACGTATTGATTCAATCAACTTATTTAACCCACTTATTTTAGTAGCTGCTTAAGTGTGTAACCATAAAACATACTGATAAATTTTGAAATGTCATATTTATTCATCAAGTACAACCTGCTTTAAACAGATCCTCTCAGTGAAGCAAGGGAAAGTACTCTGCTCTCTACGCATCGCAATCAGCAGTTATATATCCTAAATTTTTTTGTTTTTCTCAAGCCATATAACCCAGAGCACAAGTATCATTTAATGGATTACAAATGAAGCTTTCTTTCTTAATGTGTCTTGAAGTGAGACTTTGTCTGTAGATGCTATAAGAACATGGGGATAAGATCCATTTGGAAACTCTAATTCCCTTAGACAAAGAAGCACAATTACTTAAAAATACTTTCGAATGCAGATTGTAGGCATCAAGGAATAACCACTTATTTGGTCATTAAAAAAGCGAATTGAACCTTTAACAAACATCCCCACAATTTGTATGTTTTTTCTTCTTTGGTGAATGATTGAATATATGAAGTTTGTTTTATTTGATAATATTCATTTGTTTTTTGTAGCTCGCGGAGTCTGCAAAGGCTCAATTCTCTGCTCGTGAGTTCAGTGACCATCTTGCCCTTATGCGAGCTTTTGAAGGATGGAAAGACGCTGAAAGAGAACAATCTGGTTATGAATATTGTTGGAGAAACTTTTTGTCTGCCCAGACTATGAAAGCTATGGATTCGTCGCGGAAGCAGTTCTTCTCTTTACTCAAGGATACAGGTCTTGTTGGGCCTGATAATGAAAGCTGCAACAAGTGGAGCCATGATGTGCATCTTGTTCGTTCAATTATCTGTGCGGGTCTGTTTCCCGGTGTTTGTTCAGTTGTGGTAAATTTCCTGTAGTAATTAATTATCATTGTAAATTTTGCTATTTCATTAGAACTTTTTTCATTTTAAAATTTATGGTTTCTACGATGAGTGCTTGCTTCTAAAGAAAGCTGGGTTGATGCTGTTATTTTCTTAAATTTACAGTTTTGTTAGGACTGAAATTTGGTATTATCTTTACAGAATAAAGAGAGGTCAATAATGTTGAAAACAATGGAAGATGGACAGGTCCTTCTATATTCGGTAAGTTTTTTCGTCAAGCTCTGATGCTAAATTGTGAAGTTGAATGCAGGTTATCTAAACAACTTTTATTTACTTTTTGTGTAGAATTCAGTGAATGCTCAAGAGCCTAAAATACCATATCCATGGCTGGTCTTTAACGAGAAGATGAAGGTCAATGCAGTGTTCTTGAGGGATTCAACAGCAGTTTCAGATTCTGTGCTGTTACTTTTTGGAGGAGACATTTCAAGAGGTGTACAGGTAAAATCTAAGATATTTTATTTGTTTCCATGTTTGAGACTGCAGAAATTTGTTGTTTCTAATTTGCTACTTGCTTTTCTTCAGGATGGACACCTACAAATGATGGGAGGATACTTAGAGTTTTTTATGAAACCTGCCTTGGCAGACATATATGTGTCCTTGAAAAGAGAACTTGAAGAGCTAATTCATTGCAAGGTGACCTCTCCAGATTTTTCTGTTGGTTGATTGCCTGTTTATCAAAAGTTTTTTTTGCTTTCATTCTCTTTTTTTTTTTTTCCCAATTTAAGAAGTTATCATCATGGTATAATTGTTGGCTTGATTATTCAACTAGTGTACTCTCTTAAGGTCTTAAATTCACTATTCATTAAAAAACTCGAAAGAGGCTACTTATGTTTCTTTCTGTATCATCCAGCTTGCAGAACCCAAGTTAGATATTGGCAAATACATGGATCTCCTATCTGCAGTAAGAATGCTGATAACAGAAGATCAATGCGAGGGTAGATTTGTCTTCGGTCGTCAACTTCCAACACCATCAAAAAAGGCAGCAAAAACAAAAAGTGCACAGCGTGAAAATGTGGGTGGTGATGATAACTCCAAGGGTCAATTACAAACCTTACTGGCAAGGGCAGGGCACGAAACAGCTGAGTACAAAACAAGGCAACTGAAAAACAACCAGTTCCGTTCGACAGTTAGTTTCAATGGGTTGGAGTTTGTGGGACAACCTTGTAACAATAAAAAGCAGGCGGAAAAGGATGCAGCTGGAGAAGCTTTACAATGGTTGATGGGTGATACCCCTTCATTCCGGGGTGATATAGATCAATTATCTATGTTTATGAAAAAAAGCAGCAAGAAACACGGAAAAAGAACTTGGGATAGGTAAAAAATTCCAATGAGAAAGGGATGTGGAGATCAGTTGTGGATGACAATGCCATTTTCCTTGGCTACTGGTATGACCTTCCCTTGTTTTGTATTCTGTCTTGGTGATGGCGTTTTGAAATACGAATTTTGGTCAAATCTTTCATCAAGGCTGATAAAATTAGGATATCACAGCTGATATATAGGATTTAATCGTGGGTTTATTTTTGCTGAGAATTTCTTCGTTGCTTGGATTGACCAATACAAGTTCAATGATGAAGGTGAAGAGCTCAGATGAGGGATGGTTCATTTGTATTAAATTGACTGACCTATATACCACATTGAATTCTTTTCAAGGATAATAGAGAATGTCTACAAAATAACGGCAGAGGATTGTCGTTGGATAAAGGATGTTCTCAGTTCTATCGTTGGATGCTTTTAACACGGACAATACCGCCGGGCTGGTGAGATAGGATTAGCTTAGGTTACAAGGTAAGATCCACTTCAGCTTTTCTAGAAGCTTTGAATTGGAGAGGGTAGATAGAGGTGTCCAAGGTTATAACATAAATCTTTCAGATGAGTTTCTAACTATAAGTAGTATATCTATTGGATCCATAATATAATGAGTATTGTAGATACGTGATCGGCAACTACCATGGGCGCTTGAACGAAGCAAATGAAAAGTGAAGAAATGGAGGTATAACCGAACTCTAGGGAAGAATATTTGTGTTACTGAACTGTATTCTGTCAGAGTTGATTTCTAGTTACTACAATCTGTTGTGTTGCATATATATACAGAATAGGGAAATGAGAAGAAATTCATCAGAATGTATGTATTTTTGAGTCTTAATCAAGTTCTCTTTTAAAAAAAAAGCAAGCATCCTGAAAACTTGCTATTTGTATTTTTTTTTTGCCACTTTTGCTATCTTAATCTTAGGTCTTACCTTATTTATCTCTCGTTGCTTTTTATCTTTGTCATTATATTTGTGTTTATGTTATGGGATTATGAGATACATTTGGGTGATATATACTTTTGTGTCTTTGGTGGTTTGAACTGTTTCAGTAACTTGATTAAGACAATAGAGCAATAACCTATTATATTAAATAAAAATAATCAATCTATTATCTCCTATGCTATTAAGTGGCTCCCACTTAGTGTGGTGGGACTCGGCGTTGAATGTATAGTAATAAAACTAATAGTCTGATTGACTTTTAATTAATAACATTATGTCCAACTTTACATAAATACAAAAAGTGTAAAGAAGCTTATTGGAGTATTATTTATTTGTTCATTTCTTGTTGCTTACTAGAAGCAAATTGGTGCCGATATCGCCAATTGACACCATGTAGTGCTGGATTTGTGCATATGGTTTAGGTTGTAGAACGCTAGAACCATGAGAGAAACTCGAGAGAGAAACCTTATGACACTTCATATATCTAGCTATCTTTTATCGAAAAAAGATATTTTGATAAGCATTGTTTACTAGATTAGTTATTATATTTTCTAATTTCCCTAAATAATATTTGAAAAAAATAATTTCTCAAAATAATCTCCCAAAATCCCCACCATATCGTTTATGTAGGATTGGTGTCTATGATTAAAAAACTAACTCATAGAGGATTATGTTTGGTAAAATAATTTGCTTGACAATTTTAACTTATGTAGGTATAAACAGAAAATTGTATATAAAATCATCTAATATAATGTTAATGTTTGGTAAAATAGCTACTTAAAAACTTATTGTTATGAAACAACTAAATTACAACAAGTTGCTTCCACAACATGCTCAAAACTAATTGGTCCAATTAGTTAGTTAAATAAGTCAATTAACCACTCTAATAAGTTAATCAACCATCAGTCATTTATCAAAATCCCTATAATAATTTTTGAATTTTGACTAAAAATTAGTTTCAAATATGACTTCTATTCATCACACTTTTTTAATATTTAATTAAAAAAAATCAAAATTTTTTTTGAAAATAAAAAAACAAAAATCAAAAATCAACAAAATACTAGTAGTAGAGTAACAAAAAAAGTGTCCAATTTGCCAAACTCCATTACTTATCAATGGCTTAAGCGGGATTCGGCGGAAATGCGTTTTCAAACTGCAGTCCAACCCTCCGCTTCACTCTACTCCACTCTTCTGTTTCTTCTTCTCTAATGGATGCTCCAAAAGATCATATGCTCAACCTTCTTGATCATGGCCTCTACAACTCCGCTGAAATCCTTGTATCTTTCTCTCTCTTTTTTTATGATATATTCTTCTACTATCTCTCTTTTACTTCGATTTATTGTAGTTAATTTTTATTTGTAGTTTTTTTGTCTTTTCTAATTGCTTGAGAAATTTGGCTGCGATTTGTGTTTTTGCAGGGTCAATTTCTTGTGTCTTCATCTTCAGTGAACTCTGAAGCTAATTCTAATGCCAAGGCTGAGAATTTGGTATTTGATTTTTACTATTTTTCATTTTTGGAATCTGTGTAAGTTATTTGATGCCCTAAGAATCTTTAATTATGTTGTTTGGTGTTAGCTTCTTTTGGGAGATGCATTTTTTCGGGAAAGGGAATTTCGGCGAGCTATTGTAAGTTCTTTGATAATTCTTCTACTGATTTTCGATTTTTTGAATTTTTATATTGCTTGTGGGGATAGAACTACTACTAGAGGTTGGAAATTTGTGTGGAAATAAACTGTTGAAATTTTGATGAGATTAGTGATTTTTTCACAGAATAATGTTGAAATTGTTGTAAATTTCTAAAATGCAACACTTGTCTACAATGTTCAGGTCAAATTACAGAATTCCGACCACATAACTAGAAATTCCGTCCACCAAAATAATCTAAACTATGTTATTTGGCCTGAACCGGTAGACTTTGATACTTTGGCGGCTGTAATTCGAAAAAAAAACACATTGAAACTGTAATTTGCAAAAGTTTTAAACTTTAAAGCTGTAATTCCCAGATTATCCAATATTATATTTGTCTATATGATTTTAAAGGTGACATGATGATGTATATTGTTTTAGAAAAAAGTTTAGGGGGTTCAGTCCCTCTTTAATTTTGCCTCCGATAATCCAAATTTGACTAGGTTTAGTTATTAAATCAATTCCTTTTATGAACTCTTTTATTCTTTCCATTTCTTTCTTGAATTTATTAAACCTTAAACTCCATTTGTTTCAAAATTGATGTGTAGTTTCTATCATCCTTTTTCCAAACTCAAGAAATAGATGGTGACATGGTGCCAATCATGGTAGTTTGATGTGATATTCTTTTCTATAAGAGTTAGGGAAGGGGTGGGTCAAGGTTGAACTTTACTCCACAAATAATTTAGAAACTCACCTACAAAGAATAGAATGATTAAATAGCTATTTTTGTTCACTAACCAAGCAATCAAATTAAGTGATTAATTAGAACATTTTGCTATATGATTATTAATGTGGAAACTGGTACCTTGTGTTGTTTTTCCACTGAAGTTGCTTTGATAGAAGAACAAATTACCATATCTTTGTTTTACCATCTTTGTATTCATATGGCAATAGTGACGATGTTTGGATTTCATATACGATCATTGTAAAAAGATAAGGGTAGTTGTGATGTGTATGTTATGATGGATGAGTGGATATATCCTAAATAATTGAGTTCAATTGAAGAGTGAAGACATAATGAAAGGTCTTGGAGTTGCAAATATTGAAGGTTTGAGAAATTGTTTACCTTATTTTGATCATGTGCAAAGAAGACCGAAAGAAACCAATTAGAAAAGTGGAAGGCGAAAACTTTTAGGAACTTAATAGAGGTAGACCAAAGTTGATATGAATTACAAGAGTAAGAAAATAATTATGAAAAATTGGAAGTTGCTAGAGCATATGACAAAAGATAGGAATGAATGAAAGAGGAGAATAAATGTATGATTAAAGGAATCAAGTAAAGTGTAATCTTTGTTAGTGACAATAACTTAGTTTCATTCATAGTGCGAAAACAAGGCCACGTTGTATCAAAGATTTCCAAACTTACTGAACCAGTTTACACACGCTATCAAGGTGTAAGCATTTTAGTTCAGCTCAAGGGATATCTCATGATTTCGCCTAAATTACGTTTAACGCATCAGTTGTGTTACCGCATCACTATACATTTTTGCATGGTTTAATGTGTTTAGGTTTTATGTAGGTGATCCCATAAAGGTATACGTGGTAGGATTTCCTGAGTTTTTAATGTGCTATAGGTGATTATGGTTGATCATGCATTGATTACAACATAAGTTCCTCTTTTTTATTGTTGGGCCAGAATATGTATAAACAAGCATTGCAGCATCACAAGTTCATTCCAAAGCAAATTGCTTCGACTTTAAGAAGCTCATTATCTATGCCAAACAGGTCATCTTCTCCAAGTCCTCTTAATATCTCAACGTTTAATGAAAATGAGGGTAGCAACTACTTTCCTTCTTCGCATCTTTTTACTCTATTATAGGAAATTTCAAATTTTAAATTTTAGTTTATTTTCTTTAAATAAATTTGAATTGCTACTTATTCTTTCTAAATTTTATATGACAGGTCAAATTCAAAATAGCATCTTGTCATGCAGCATTGAATGAAAATAAAGTTGCACTCTTGGAGGTTTTTCTTTATGCTTGTACATGAAGAGTTTTTTTGTCTGCAATGAAGTTGACATGAAATTTAGCTAACCTACAACCACTAGTACAAACTTATCATTCATATATAGATAACACGAACTTAATAGAATGCTAAAAAGAAATATAACACGTAAACTTTGATTCTATTTACACATAAAGATTGATGCCAAAAGAAGAAATATATAACACTAAAAAGAAATTTAATGCACGAAATTTTACTTCTGCGTTAAATAGCATTAATGTTTGTGTTAATTTTTTTACCCTTTTTATTACATTTATATAGTTTGTGTTATTATTTACAAGCATAATAACAATGAAGTTGCATTATCACTTCTTAGGCTGCATTGACATAATTTTATAGAACAAAAGTTATCCAATTTGTAATAAGACAACTAGCTAATTGCTTGTACGTGTTAGCCTCCATAGTATTGAGTTATTTACTGACCATGAGGTTTTTCTGCATGCAAAGTCTTCATTTTGGTGCTTCAAATTTTCAACACCTTATAGTTAATCATAACTTATACTTTAGATACTTTTCTATTTTGGGTTGCTCTTACAATCTTTGATCTATAAATCCATTTTCTTTTACTTCCTTACTTACCATAACCATTTCAATACATTCTGTCAGCAAGTTTACTCTTTAATAGTAAGAGTAGTCAATATGGACAAATACTTCGAATTTAAGAAAGTATTTAATACTTATTTATTATATGTTGATTAGACCTTAAAATAACATAAATGGATGTTTTTCTTTTCTTACAACAGATGGATGGAATTCCTATCAAGGCTAGAAACTTGCCAATGCATTTGATGATGGGAAAATTGTATCGAAATACTAGGCATACTCGTGCAGCTGTTTCTTGTTACAAAGAATGTTTAAGGTTTGTGATAACTAGGGATTGTGCTTAGAGGATCAATTAACTCTTTTATTGTTCTTGTGCTTATGAGTGCTAAACTATCAGATGATATTCATTCAAGTCCATTAATATGGTTTAAAATTGCACTTAATTTATTATCATGATATGTTGTGGATTGTTGGGCGTTTTAGATAGCTACATCCTCCATCCTTAAATAGTAATGATCCTTAAATATACCCATTTTAAATATTGTTAATATTGTCCAAATAGCATGCATGGGTGTAGATTCATATCTGCTAGATGATACTTGCATACTATGAATTAAGAATTTTGTAATATTTTTCTTTTCTAAAATTCCAATGTGTTAGAGATTTTGGAAGTGGAGGGTTACGATTTCGACAATGTTTAGTTCTTTATTTTTTAATTGTTCAGCTTTCATGTCTTGTGCTTTTACATGTTATTTTTCAAAAACAAATGACTATTTTTCAACCTGAAATAAGGTATTATGACCTATGTCAAAAGGGCAGTCTACTCTGGAATGACTTAAGAGAGTTCACAACATCTAAATGATTATTTATGAATTAAAGCAAAACCCTTAGTTTCTTTTCCTGTGTAATAATTCTTAGCTTATTTTTGTTATTCTGATCTTTCTCCTCACTTCCTATTTGTTGTCACATTTTCTGCAGGCAATGTCCCTATCTCTTTGAAGCCATAACCGCTTTGGCTGAGCTTGGAGCTTCTGCCAAGGAGATTATTTCTTTACTTCCTCAGGTTTATTGCGGAAAGCGTTTTATTAATTTACACTTGTTTTTAAAGAAAATGGTGTTGCATGCGTATGTATAAAATACTGATAGTGCTATTATGGTGAATTCTTTAGTAGCTTTCAGTGCTTGTAAACGTACACCTTTGGACTTGCTACATGTTGTTCTGCAGTACATGATGCCTAAATGAATATGATTCAATTTTATTAGAATTAACTAATACCCTCGTACCTGTATATTTCATATCGTATATTTTTCGAATGCCTTGTCCTGAAGTTCCTTTCCACTCTATCTTCTCATTTTATTTTATCAATGCCAAAGTGTTGTGTTGTAAGTTGTAACTTGCCATGATAAATCTGGATGTATATGAAGTTTGATGTACATGTTGTCAATCACAACTCATTTGTATTTTGTTTAAGTTTATTTCACATGAAATGGGAGCTTCACAAGGGATTGCTTGTGTATCTTGTTTCATGTTTTAGTTGTTTGACTGATATATCTTGTATTTTGAAAAATATGACTCAAAAATTTATATTGTTTTTTTTTGACATTTTTTCAGACACCAAGTAGAAGCGGGAGGCCTCACTCTGATCATAATGAATCTAGTCGGTGGCTACATGTAAGCAACATATCTTATGTTACTTCCATGCACATTAGTTTTTGAATTCACCATTACGTAAAACATCTATTATCTTAGTAACTTATTAATTTATGCAGCGTTATGCCGAGGCCCAGTGTTGCATTACTTCAAATGATTATAAAGGTATGCTTATAAGGTTAAAATTATACCTCTTTGTTTTAAAATAGTAAGGTCACATACCATCAAGGCATCAATTCTACCCAACCTCACATAGGTGGGTGTCATTAAATGGATTTAGGACAATATAATGTTTTTTTGTGCCACTGAATTTACCCCACTTTGTGGAGTTCCAAAAAATCATGAGCATGTTCCTCATGTCGAAGGAATTTCACTACCGTCCATGTCTTTAGAACAACCATTGTAAGCTCTTGTTATTTAAATGAATGTTGATACTTGATACTGACTTTGTCTTTTAGATAAGATCATAAGTGGATAGGTGATATTGACACTATGGTTTGATGTATGTCTTAATATCATGTGAGAATAGCCAAAACCATTATCTATCCACCTTTAGTTGGAGGATTTATGCATGTGATTTTTAATAATTGATGTTGTCTTTTATTTAGTCCTTTTAGATTCAATAATCATAATTAATCAAAATATCTTATGTATTTTATGAGATTCAAGGGCCTCTTTATCATCACTAAAAGGATAAGGTTGTATACAACCGACCCCTAAATCCACTTTGGTGGGAACCACTGCCATTAGGGTGATTGATGTCATTTTATTAGGTTTCAAGGCTCGCTCATCAATGAGTTGCTTCTTATATTCCGTTAATTTTTATAGATTAATTGATGTTATACCTCTTTATTATTTTACATATATGTAAATGAACCATGGCTTGAATTGTTTTTTTCTTCTTTTTTTAATCAACTCTAGATGTTTAGCACTGAATTTTTAAGTGTCTAAAGAAGAGAGTAGCTTTCTACTGTTGGGATTCTTTTCAAACGGTAGCTATAATTTCCATTCTTGATGGGGGCAAAAGATTTATTTTTCTTGATTTGTATAAAAATGGACTATATTATATTGACTCATTACTCATTAGATCATGTGCTCTTCTGATTTATGTGAAAGGGTTAAGTAGAAACATCCTCTTTGTTGTCACTAACAACTAACAAGGGTAAAGTTGCATATTTCAACCTCCAAAACCTTGCCTAGGTGGGAACCACTTATTGGCATTGGGTTATATAAAGGGAAAAAAAAAAAAAGAAATGGGTTGTGGCCTTGTGGGGCTTATGGCGGATATGTTGGGATGGTTTTTTGTAACTTTAGAAGGTTCAATAAGATAAATTGATGGAAGTGAAAATTGTTTCTTTCCCAATATCTGCAACTTATAAGACCATTCACCATCAATGTTAATATCTTTGTGGGACTCTTATGGTGGATGTGAAGGAGAGGGGGGGGGGGGGGGGGGGGGGGGTTAAGTCGTTATGGTCCTGAATAATGTGAAAAGAGTGGCATGCAAGGAATATCCTTATATACTTGCTATTTTCTACGAGAAGATAGGATGATGACCACAGGAATGTTGCCAAAATTCCAGCTGGTCAGAGAAAAAATGATGATATTTTAGACCAGCATCAATGAGATCTCTCAGTCCCATTGACTCGGTAGAATTGTACAGAAGCTCACTTCAAGAATTTGGGCTATGGGAAAGGAGAATTTAGAACGGGTGAAAGTTATGATACCTTTGGATTTTAGAGATAATAACTTTTTGTGTTTCCGAATTTGTTTTAACTTACGATACCTTGGTAGTTGCTTTTCTAATATCCTACTCTTCGCTCAATAAATCTCCTTCTGTTTGGAAACTTAGCCTTACTTAAAGTTTCATTTACTTTCTTACTCTTATTTTATTGTAAGCTTGCTCTTAAACCCCTCCCCTCTACACAAAAAAGGAAAAAAGGTATACCATCTTTATATGATTTGTATGTATCTGTTGAATATTGCAGGTGGCTTGGAAATACTTTCAGATATTTTGCAGCGATTCCCAAATAATGTACATATTTTACTTGAAATTGCTAAGGTATATAAAGCTGCATTTTCTGTCTTGATTTGTCAACAGAGTTGTTGGTTTCTACCAATTGCTTATTTTATTTATTGGGTGGTCATACCTGAAAAACACATCTTGAATTCACAACAGTTCTATGATGTCTTGGCTCTTTTAAATTTTTCTTTTATGGTGGCATCATGCTTTCAATAATGTACCGTTTGCATTATGGGTTTTGGCCATTGTGAGTAGGTAAGAGAGATATGAGGGAGAGATATAGGGGGGAGGGGGAGTGGTGTAGCTCAATTTTGACATACTTTGATGCTCTCGTCGTTTCATTGTCCCATTTAACTGATCTCCGAGCTGTGGAATTTTATCTGCTCTTGAGACCCACTTGTTTTCCTTTTTTCTCAAAAGTTCAATAGAACTTTCTGAACTTTCCTAAGACCTTTCATTTCTTTCACGTGTTTTGAATGATGAGAAACAATAATGAGAAACGTTTTGGGGGGTGGAAACACACCTACCTTGGAATTCATCAAATGCCCGCTTAATTTAGTTTGATCAAAGAATATTTTTCCCCTTTCTTTTGGGTAAAAGCACTTGCCGATTTGGTACAATAGGGGAACACAAATGTGTCTTGCTGATTCAGCTCATGATATAAATTTGATCAAGTCTCCATCTCCCAACAACAAATAAGATTGTATTTGAGATAGATCTTGAGTAAATTTGATGGTCACCACCTAGTTTCCAGCAACTTGCTACTTTATTCCTAGTACCTTTATGGGAATTTAATACTCAATATAATATTTGGGTGAAGGTTGAAGCCATTATTGGGAAGCATGATGAAGCTCTAGTGAATTTTGAAAAGGTAATTGCAGACCTTTGAATAAGTGAAGCTTTTATTTATTTTATACATATGTTGAAACTATAATGGTCTTGACAGGCTCGTTCTCTGGATCCTTATGTAGTTACATACATGGATGAGTATGCGATGCTTCTTAAGAAAAAGTCTGAATATCCAAAGCTAAACAAGCTGGTGCATGACTTGTTGAATATTGATTCTACCAGACCAGAAGTGTTTGTCTGCTTGTCAGTGTTGTGGGAAAGGAAAGATGAGAGAGGAGCCCTATCTTATGCGGAGAAGGTTTGATGTGCTTCTCTGTTCTTTATTTTTGCTACCATTTTTCTTTTCCATTTTTGTAAAAACTACTTAAAACATTCATCCAATTTAAGGCTTTTCATATCTCGTTTTGGCAATCAGAGTATTCAAATGGATGAAAGGCTGGTGTCAGGATATATCATGAAGGTATGCGTTGAATTCGATAGTAAGACGTTCAATGAATATTTTTGGTGGATTTTGTTTGTCTGAAGTGTGAATATCTCGCATAATTTGAATCTTTTAATTTCCTTTCTTATATTGCATAGTGGGTAGGAAATTGGTATTGTTTAATTTAGCATTGATTTATTTATGCAGGGGAACTTGCTTTTAGCAATGAATAGACCTGATGCAGCTGCTGCAGCATTCAGAGGTGCTCAAGAGCTAAAACCCGATCTTCGTTCTTATCAAGGTTGACATTCGTACACAAATCTTTTTTACATGTCTTATTTTCTAATACACTTAATTTGCCTGCAATTTGCTTACTGAATTTTTTTGTTTTGATTTTTCAGGATTAGTTTATTCTTATTTGGCAATTTCAAAGATCAAGGAGGCTTTATATATTGCAAGAGAGGCAATGAAAGCAATGCCTCAATCAGCCGTTGCTTTAAAGTTAGTTGGAGATGTACATGCTAAAAGCTCCAGTGGGAGAGAAAAGGTGTGTATAACCTCTCATAATAAGAATGTAATTTAATGCTTGCTCAGGATCGTCTAGCGATATTACAACTGCTTCTTTTGATATGAATTATGGTTCAAGAGGGATGGTAATTGCTTGGTTTCACTTCATGGAACTTAGAATTACCTAACTTTTCCAATGGTATACTGGTCAGGCAAAAAAGTTTTACGAGTCTGCTCTTAGGCTGGAACCGGGTTATCTTGGGGCTGCATTAGCACTCGCTGAACTTCATGTTATGGAGGGCCGAAACGGTGATGCTGTGTCTCTTCTTGAGCGTTACCTTAAAGACTGGGCAGATGATTCTCTTCATGTAAAGCTTGCACAAGTATTTGCTGCCACAAACATGTTACAAGAGGCACTGTCTCATTATCAGGCTGCATTGAGGTATAAACTCCTTCCAACAATTTTGAAGCAGACTTATTAAATTGCTCGAGTATCTTGAATTTTTAGACTTGGGAATGTGTTTCATTGCACTTTCTAATTCCTGCTTTAATCCTGTTCACACTTTAAACATCAGAATAAATCCCCAAAGTGAAGCTGCAAAGCTAGGGCTGGATCGATTAGAGAAGCAGATGAAGGTTCACCACTCACTCGAAATTCTTGTTGCTTATTTTTTTTGACTGTTTTCTGATGTCCAGATTTATGACTACCTCGTGATTCTTTAAGGAGGCTAAATTACCAATTTGGTGAAATAGGGGTTATTATCACCTTGAGTAATGAAAATGAAAACCTTCATAGCTTGTTTATTTATTGCTACTAATTGACTAGGGAAAGGAAAGGGATGGGAGGAACTAGAAAGGACCGGTAAATGTTATGTTTGGGCTAGTTATTTGGTTATTTCTTTCAGACTAGTAGTCTTCAAAAGATTAAAAGGTTTGGAAGGAAATTTAGTCTATGAAGTTAGTAATAGAATTGTATTAATATTAGAACTAGTATCAGTATTAGTACATTAGTATTATTGTAATTAGGATCAATGGAGTATTAATTTTAGTGCTACTAAAAAGTATTACTATAGCTATATTGTTTTCGGTATATGTATTGGTAGTAATATAAGTAGTTAGCCGACCCCAATCTTTTAGTAATTAAGGCTCTGACGTTGTAGTATTAGTATTATTAAGAAATACAGGTAAAATAGTTTTTGAACCTCTTTTGTTTCATCAAATTGGTAATTCAGCCTGCGAAGGGTTGAGTTATGGGGTTTTTACCACTTGGGAGTTCTTCATTCCATACTGATGCAACTTTCGACTCGCCCTGTTTTACTGCAGGGAGTTGATCCAGATGCACCTGATGAAGACGAAGAAAATGACGTTGATGATGGCGAAGGTGACCAGGAAGAAACCGAGCTTTTGTGAGCTACCTAAACTTATAATTCAACATCTTTAATCCTGGTATGGAAAGTGGCCATGTATTCTGTATGTATAATGTATAGTTCTGGGTGATGTTGGTATCCAGAATGTGTATCATATTGTAGCCTATTTCTTCTTTTTGTGGGGTATACTGCTAAACATTCTACTTTGTATTACTTAGGAAGTATAATGATCCTTAATTATTGATCATTTGGAATACTCGAGTCAAGACTACTACAACTTTTGACCGCTTCACTAAGCCCATAAATCATAGTTTGTCGCTATTTATTGATCAATTTTAATTTATATTTATTTTTATAACGGTTGGATAATAATTTTGGAATGAAAGAGGAAAAGAAGGGAAAGGAATGGGAGAGGAAATGCGTAGGAGTTTTTTTGTTTTAAATTTCATTCCCTTTATTTCTCTTTTGTTATCGGTATCTAAATGAAAAATAGATTTCCCTTCCTTTTCTCTCTCAAGCTCCTCTTATCCAACTTAATCTCAGTAAAAACATAATTAAGTATGAGTTTGTTTTATTTGCTAAAATTTTATTACTGATATCGAATTTTTAGAATATAATTTTACATAAGTAAAGACATTAAGGGTTAAATTAGAGGAGAATCAATGTTATTTTATCTAAATTCTTTTTTAAGATTCTTTTCTTTTCTATTTTAAAATTTTACCCTATTTGTTAAGGGATATTTTATTCATATATTTAGTTAATTTCATCCACCATTACATTTTTGTTCCTTGTAAAACTTTAGAGCCAATTTTTTAAATTGTAAAAGTTAACTTGTTATAAACTTCTCTATAATATCACTAGAGCTATTGATTTTGTATAAACAAAAAATCGTATCAAAATCAATTTTGTATATGAAAACTATGTCAAATTGAAGACTCCACATTGTATGTCGTATTAAACAGCGATGTGGATGAAAGTATGCAAAAGTCTCCTATCTCGCCTACAATATTAATTGTTATATTAATTAACTTCAACTTTGATTTAATTACAATTATTATGAAGTAATACACTACACTAGTATAGATGTAGCATCAAACCATTCTTATATTAGGTCAAATTAAAAGGAACAAATTATAGAAAATCGAATCTTATTTCAATTGAAATACGTATCACTATATCTAAAAAGAATCCGAGTTTAATTTCGAAATTCTCTTCTTAGTCCTCGCTCTCCTCACCACACCATATACTCGAGGAAAAGAAGAGAGAATTAACGTAGGATCTTGAACCCGTGATCATCCGTAGTCATTCAGTAAGTAAAAACTTAATAATATTGGTATAGTAAAATGAGATTATTACTACTAAGAAGAGGAAAGAGAATACTATTACTCAAATTTTACTTCCATTCATCTTCTCTCTCCTCTCTCCTCTCTCCTCTCTCCTCTCTCTTGCCATCAATTTTCTTCGATTTGTTGATCTGCTTCACAGGAATACCTGCTCTGATTCTCATCTTCTTTTCTTCATCTTTTCGACTTTTCAATGTATCGCCGACTAAATTTTAGATAAAATCAACACTTGTAACCACAACTAACTTCAACTTACCAGATATAATTGCTTGAAAAGGAAGATGAAGTTTGATTTTTGACATAGAAAATTAGTGATACTTGTTAGTTGTTTTTTGTGTGGAGTGACCTAGATTTGCTTCGATTTTTAATATGGGTGGGTGTTTTCCTTGTTTGGGACCATCCAACCAAGCTAACAATGGCGATAAAGAAGCAGCTAACAAGGATGCTGGTAAAGATAGCTCAATTGTTCCATCCCATCAACTGGGAAAAGTTAATTCAGGTTATATCAACAATAATGTTGCTTCTTTAACCTAGAATTTTTGATTTTGTTTCAGGGTTTTTGAAATTTTGGTTTATTATTGAGTTTTTGTTGGGCAAAGCTCTGCAATGTGAAATTTGGGGTTCCTTTTGAATTTATGGTGTTTGAATTATTATGCTAAGAACTCCATTGATTTGATCTGTTATTGTTATTTAGTTTCTTGTTTAATTTTGGTTTACTTTTGAATTTGCCTTCTATTTTGTTAATTTTTAAGTGCCTCAACTTTACCTCTTGTGACTTAGCAGTGGATTGTGTTCAGTCTGCCATTTCCTGCCCTAAGTTCATGTCGATAAACTATGTTGGAGATCTTTTTTAATAATGTAAGATTCAGCATGTTGCTTTATCTGTTTGCATTTCTGTTATGTATTCTAAATGCAAGTTATCTACAAATTTCATGTGCTTAAGTTGACCTAGATGCTCATTTGATGTTTAATTTTGTTCCTTAATTGATTCGAATGACTAACCGCTTAGGAACTATCAATTCCTATGGTATTTAGGGGATGGACGGATGGTATTGTTCTTATTTGTGTCGCATTTTTGGCACAATAGCTTTTTAGCCCTTATTTGAAACCTTTGCTTGATATCATTTAATAACCTTTTTTTTAAGAAAATAACCTTTAATTATGAGTCGTGAGGATAAATTAAATACTAGATTTTTCTTGAGGTCAAACGCTGTTCCCTAAAAAAGAAGATATGGTGACATTTTTGTACTACATGTTTTTAGATTTGGAGTTAATAGTGTAGTATTTCCCTTATCATTCCACCTTAATATACAGGTGAATCGTCTTTGATATGGTCGGTTCCTTACACTGCATAGTGTTTTCTGATGTGTAGATAAATCAAAGTCGCACAATGGTGTTGCTCCAAAGGAGCCACTTGTTTCTAAGGATGGATCAGCTCCTCATATTGCTGCACAAACATTTACATTCAGGGAGCTTGCAGCTGCCACAAAGAATTTCAGACCCGAGTGCTTACTTGGTGAAGGAGGTTTTGGACGTGTTTACAAGGGTCGCTTGGAGAGTACTCGACAGGTATACTAGATTCAATGATAGAGGAATGATGATTTTCTGAATATTGAATTTCTCGGTTTTGTCAAAATGATTGCTTGGTGAACGTTAGAAATTTTTTCTTAATTTTACTTCTAGGGAATAGAAACTTCGTGAAATCCCTAAATTGCTACTTGTACTACGTTGTAAATTTTGCTAGCCATTGCTTTGCCCAAATGATGTTCTTGGTTCGTATTGAATTTTGCAGGTAGTTGCAGTGAAACAACTTGACCGAAATGGTCTTCAAGGAAACAGAGAATTTTTGGTTGAAGTTCTTATGCTTAGTCTCTTGCACCATACCAACCTTGTCAATTTGATTGGGTATTGTGCTGATGGTGATCAACGGCTTCTTGTATATGAGTACATGCCATTAGGTTCATTGGAGGATCATTTACATGGTTAGTGGTGACTCTCTTTTGTCTATTAGATATATGCATCAACATTATTCACATATAACTTTTTGCTTAGGAGTTGGTGATGGTTACAGCTTACAACTTCTGAATGTATATAATGCTTGGACTAAAAATATATGTTCTTAAAACTTGAGATGTTTCATTTTTTGCTGGCTGGTACATTCATCTATGCTCCATGTTCTAACCACTTGAAGCATTGTTGTTCATTTACACTAGATGAGGCTAACTAGGTTGTTTAGTGAGAGTGACTTAGTAACCAATCCTTACATGCGGATGAATTCAGAAAGTACAACTGATCGATGCTACCTAGGTTTTCACTAGGTCGCTCCAACCAAATTATATATATATATATATATATATATATATATATATATATATATATATATATATATATATATATATATATATATATATATATATATATATATATATATATATATAGGGGTAGGATCAAGTGAAAACACTTAAAGTGGTGAAAACTGAAAATCAGACAGAGGTATACATATTATAGCAAATGGGGTACATATTATCTTATAAAGTGTACATATTTTTTGTGAAGAAAAAAGTTCATATTATTTACAAAAATGCCATTTGAATATGTACCCCTTTTAAGCATATATGTACACTATTTAGCAAATGTCTAATTATTTACAAAACTGCCATCCAAATATGTACTCCATTTGAGCATTTATGTACCCCTGTTTTCAGTTTTCACCATTTTAATTGGTTTTCACATGATCCAAATCCTATATATATATATATATATATATATATATATATATATATATATATATATATATATATATATATATATATATATATATAGAGAGAGAGAGAGAGAGAGAGAGAGAGAGAGAGAGAGAGTGTGTGTTAAGGTTCCAATGAGAACCTAGCTTATATGAGAACCTTGAGAACCAATCTCTCCGACAAAAGTGTTACTTTTTCACAGAAAAGATGTTACTTTTGAACAAAAAAATGTTACTTTTGTTTCCAAAAAAATCTGAGACTTTTAGCAAAAAAGTGTTACTTTCAAAAAAAAAATACAAAGTAGCACATTTTTTTCCAAAAAGTAACACCTTATTGTGAATTTTTTTCAAAATCTTTTTCTTGAACTAACACTTTTGTTTAAAAGTATCTTTTTTTTAAAAAAAACAATAGTAATATATTCCCTCCTATTCCATTTCCTCTATTCCCTCCCCTCTCCTTTTTGGTATTAATAAAAATACAAAGTATCATTTGGAAGGGAAGGGGTGGAATGTTTGGTGTGTTTTCTTTCCAAATTTTCTGATGTTGGAAGGATTAGTTTTGTACAAATTTGACTGGCTGAAGGACTTCTCCGCTCCTATTTCCTTTCCTCTATTCCCTCCCCTCTCTTTTTGGTATCCAAATGAAAGAAATGTATTCCCTCCATTTCCCTCACCTATCTTTCCCTCCATTTCCTTGCATCCAATATAGCTAAGAGTGTTTTTCTTGCCTAAAATTTTTCAGATTTAATAGTGAGACCTTTCTTTACAGATTTACCTCCAGGCAAAGAGCCTCTTGATTGGAACACACGTATGAAGATTGCAGCTGGTGCTGCCCAGGGCTTGGAGTATTTGCATGACAAAGCAAATCCTCCGGTTATATACCGGGATCTAAAATCATCTAACATCCTTCTAGATGAAGGATATCATCCGAAATTATCTGATTTTGGACTTGCAAAATTGGGTCCTGTTGGAGACAAGACTCATGTCTCCACTCGGGTCATGGGAACATATGGTTACTGTGCTCCTGAATATGCTATGACTGGCCAACTCACATTAAAGTCTGATGTGTACAGTTTTGGAGTAGTTTTTCTTGAACTCATCACAGGGCGTAAGGCCATTGATAACACTCGAGCACCCGGAGAGCATAATCTTGTTGCTTGGGTAAGCTTTATTTTAATTGATTGTTTTACACTGTTTGTGCCTCTAGTACAGTGATACCAGTTCATAATCTGCATCGAAAATACCATCCGTTGGCCCTCTAAATTTCTAGTTAGCTATATCAATATTGAACACATTTAAATGCCTTAGAAATCATGAGCTAAACTTACTAAGAAAAACTTACTAGCATGATATTCTTGCAGGCACGCCCTCTTTTCAAAGATCGTAGAAAGTTTCCCAAAATGGCGGATCCTCTGCTGCAGGGACGATATCCGATGCGAGGTCTTTACCAAGCTCTTGCAGTTGCGGCAATGTGTTTACAAGAACAAGCTGCGACTAGGCCTCTTATTGGCGATGTTGTGACCGCTCTTACATATTTGGCTTCACAAACCTATGATCCAAATGCACCTAATAGCCAGAGCAGTAGAGTGAGTTCTTCCACACCCCGGAGTCGAGATGATCGGAGAAGCTATGTTGATAGTCTAGATAGTCCAGATAGGCGCGCACCCCGTCTCAGTTCTCCTTCCGCGTTAAGGAACTCTCCGGACTTCAGAAGGAGAAACCATGTTCGAGAACTGAGTACAGGTGCTGAGTTAGGCAGGAGTGAAATGGGAGGTGGGTCAGGGAGGAGGTGGGGCTTGGATGACCTAGAAAGGCAGGAATCACAGAGGGGAAGTCCTGCTAGTGCAGGAAGAACTCCTAGGAATCGAGATATAGATAGAGAACGAGCCGTTGCAGAGGCGAAAGTATGGGGTGAGAATTGGATAGACAAAAAACGGGCAAATACTATGGGTAGTTTTGACAGCTCAAATGAGTAGCTCAACTAAAATTCACAGTCAAAATTTGCACGAGGCAAAGGATTTATGATGATAGGGAAAGGATAAGAAAGATCTTTTACTTTCTCGATTTCCATTTTTCCCCAAGCAATAAGAGTAGTTATTGTATACCACCTTCGACTGATGGCTGTTTATTAAGGAGGGAGGAAATGTGTATGCTTAGTGGTTAAGATGGCGGTGATACAGTTGAATGATTACAAGGGTTTAGGGACTGTCGATGGTCGTGACTTGTGAGCATTGACAGATTTCTCCGTCCTTTAAAACTTTCATGTATCTAGGGATTAGCACGTACAGTTTAGAGAACCACTTCGGGAAGGTGTTTGAATCTGCCCCACATAATATCGGTGGTGCATAATGGGGAGGAAGACAGACATAGACGTCGCGGGTCTGGTTTTTCGGGTGTCTCACTGCTCAATCACATCTGTGTATTTAGTACAGGTTTCTATTTTTTTCTTTTTCTTGTAATTCTTTCCGACAAAATTTATGAGTCAATCATGTTCTTGGTCGCTCTCACTTTCCGTGAAAACCACAGTTGTATGCCTGGACTCTGCATATATTCCTCGTTATTGGTTTATCGCCTTATCGATTTGCATTGCATTGTTTTAAATTCATTTGGCACTTATGTGTTATCTAAACGAGTAACCGCTCATTAGATCTCGTTAATCACTGGACTTTAGAGATCAAGTATATCCAAAAAGCTCTCAACCTTATTTGCATAATGTCGCAAATTTATGCAAATTCAAAGAGGCAAGAAAATACGAGATCCATTTAATGTAGTCCTACAACGTAGGATGTAGATGTAGATGTAGATGTAATTGCGGGCTGAACTCCAAAGTTCAAAAGTATTAATAGATCTAGACTATATAAAAGCTATGCTAATCAATTAGGGGACGTTTTGTATTCTGATTTTTCATCTATAGAATCTTAGCCTACCCTTTCATTCAAAAAAAAAAAAAATCATCATTTGAACAATTAATTTATAAAATTAACAATAGGTCAGTAATAATAAGAATCAAACTATATGACAAATATTTCCTTTAAAGGCATCACTTAAAACATATTTGTTATAAAGTAACTTCACCATTCATAGTTTTGGAATAGGAGAGATTGATATTTATCATCTACTTCAGCTTCGAATAATTAACCGCTTTTCTTTAGTATTTTCTCTCAAGGGAGTACGGGTATGAAATGTTCGTCACATTCCCTCACTCAGACCCTATTTTTCGAGCGGAATATTGAGTTGTTAATGATGATGATGTCGTTAACATTCAATACCAACTACCACCCATTTTCATGGAGATTCTTATTTGCATTTATAAATTTGATTTAGCATAATCATTCAAGTTGAATCTTAATTAAAATTTCACAATTAATATTTTAATAAAAGTTCAAAAACCATAATTTAGTTATAATAATTCAATTTTAATAAACCCTAATCATAAAAATAAATTAAATTGCAAAACTAGTCATCAATGCATAAAAAAACTGCTCACTTTTGTAAAGATAAATGATACTCCCTCCGTTCTTATATGTGTGTCCTATTTGAAGATTTCACACATATAAAGATAGTGGGAATCTTTGTTGATTGTGGGTATTATTTTATTATAATAGTGGTGTGAATTAATGATTGTATTGGTATTATAAGAGAGAAAATATAAATTAATTATTATAAATGGAATATTAGAAGAGAGAGGGGGATATTTTATTATAATAATGGTGTAAATTAATGATTGTATTGGTATTATGAAAGAGAATATAAATTAATTATTATAAATGGGATATTAGAATAGAGAGAGGGTGAAAAGAGGGTATCAAAACTTTCCATTTTAGGAAATGGGACAAACATATGAAACTACCCGTTATAGTAATATGGACAATCAAAAAAGAACGAAGGGAGTATAAAAAATAGGAAGTGAAAATTTACACATGACTTTTGTTAGAAAAACTTGTATGGTATAGATAAATGATCAACAATAGGAAGTAAAGCTTGTTAACTAAAATTAAAGAGGATAAGATTCTTTTAAAATAAAATCATTTTTGATGATGTTTAAAAAAATAATCCTTTACTAGTTAAAACAAGGAGTAGAAGATTAGAGTCCTAATTAGCCAACCATATTCTTGTCTCACTTGCTTTGAGTCACTTGGAAGAAAAGGCTTATGTTTTTAATTCAAAATGATGTAAAATGAGCATAAGAAAGAAATATATGTAATAACATACAAATTCTATGACGAATCAGACTTGTTTCACAAATAATCTCACATGTCTTCTGCGTCGCATATGACACTCTCTTCGCTTGTTTCTACAATGATCACTGAAACAACTTTCGAATATTACATCTCTAATCTCAGAATAACCGAAGCTATGTGTGTCGAATAGCGCCCCTGCCCCCTGTTACCATAAAAATCAAGGGTCCAACACTTATATTTCTAAGCGAGAAATGAGTACTCAGGAGTCGGGATCAGGGAGGAGTAAACTTAAAAACAAGATCATACTGAAATGGAGCACTGCCAGGCGCCAGCGAACTTAATACTGGTTTAGTGAGAAACTAGGACCCTAGGAGCTTGTCATTACAGTCGGAAAAAGTCTAAACCAACATCTAACTAAACTGACCAACATGTTATAAGTTGGGTTCACTTTTGTGCTATCGTTAATAGTAATACTATACATCTCGTCCAAAAGCCCTAATAATAAAACCGTCCCAACCCTAAAGAATATTGCAAAAATATGGGCAGGTTACTTCACAATGTTACTGCATCTAATCAGGATAAAAAATGATGTGCTCCTGTAACTACACAATGACGGTTTTACACCACTCCGCTATTTCCTTTTTTTCCCCTGCAAAGATTTTGATGCCTATGAGTGATGATGAAAAGTCACCGCCTGGAAATTAATGGAAAAAGTTTGTATGAATGGAGAAACATACCGAGCTACCAGCATAGTCATCCATTGTTAGCTGCTTCCTTTTCTTCAAGAAAGAAGTGGGGCTTTCAGCTTGCTGACGACTTATTCCACGCTTAGAGGGTGTGGCATTCTGCAGGAGATTTATAATAACGATGATGAATTGCTGAGTATTTAACGAGGGATAAAACAAGGACAAGTCCAAGCATGATTGATGTACAGAGAATTCTTCAAAGATATTTCACGAACCTTAGCAAGCTTCTTCTCCTTGCGTGCCTGTCTCTCCCTCTCATCGTATTCCTGATTCTCTCTCTCAACCAAACGAATAAGTGTGTCACATCTCCTTGCAAGTTCCTGAGTGGTGCGTGATTTAACAAACCAATCAAAACGGAACAGTGGAGATGTTCGAAAAGCAGCCTTCAACTCGTCCCAATTACCATATCCTAGTTTGTGAATCATGCAAATCTGTCCAGAATTACCACAATGTTAAGTGGGTATAAATATGAAGTCAACACAAACTTAACAAAGAAAATCAAAAAGACAGAAATAATTTTCACCATAAAGCGATCACACTCTTCATTGTACAATTTCCCTTTGTTCTGACCATACTGGATCTTCAGCTCCAACCACGGATTCTTATAGCGATCCAGCTTCTTCCCGATTCCCTTCATAATCTCATCTTTCCTGGAAATTCTGGCTTCCCCTCGTTCAATATTCTTGATTATTCTATCATAATCTAAAACACGACACACCAAATCAGCACAGATGATATAAGAATATAGATGTGGAAGAAGTCAAGGAGAAAAATAGTTGATCCTGGTCGGCATTACATATAAAAACACCATAGAAAAGGATATAGCTACATTAAGTCACAAAAATCAACCATAGCTGACACTCAAAACTTACACCAAAAACTAAGACTCATGGCGGTAGCGCCAGTCACCAGAAAAAGATTTCAATATTAAAGTTGAAATTGGTCCAAGTAGCATCAACAAACAAAATATGGTTTACAAATACCAATGTGTAAGAATTATAATTGCAAAACTAGAGAATGTAATCAGTTATCAGTTAGACAAAAAATACCATTTAATTCTTTATATCTCTCTTTGAAAACTTTAGCATATCTTTCAACCTCCTCATATGTTTTTCCTTCCATCTCAGCAGCAATGCTCTTAATATCATTTCTACCAAACTTTTCACAAGCTCTGATAAAGGTATTAAAATCTCTCCTAGCCCATGTTGAGAAACCCTGTGACAAATGGCAATACCCTTGTTAATTGTTATAGAGGCAAAAAAGCATAAGCAGTACTTCCAGTTTTTATATTTTTTAGGGGGATTAATAATATAAATTACCTCCTCCAACAAGCGCTCTTTTTCTTCTTGTTCTTCCGAAGTCAATGGAGGATCAGTCATTTCTATTTACAAAATGTATATTAGTCTAAGCACACAATAGGATATAAACATAAGGATAAGCTGAAGAACAAGTACCATCAGACTCATCGACATCTATGGAATCTTTAATCTGATTTTTCTGACGAGATTGCTGAAGAGATTAAATGGAAAGTTAGTTTATGTTCATACAGAGCAACTTAAACTCTTTAATTGCCCAACACATACTACTCACCGCAAGATGTCGGACTTCCTTCTCATATATTTCAGTAAGTCTTTGAGTGTTAAAAAACTGGAAGTCATGCCTAAAATCGAGAAAAAACAAAAGCATAACAATTTTGACCCGTCCAAAAAAGAAATGACCCAATTAAATAGAAACTGCAATACAAAAAGTTTCAATATTCTCCTTACAACTGAGGCATGCGCGGTACACGAGGTTCCTTGGGCCTAGCGGGACCACTTTGGCGCATAGTTTGCTTGAAATACTCTGATTCTGAATAACTGTACAGGTCACACAGATGTGATAACTGAATCAGGCATAAACCATAATAATTTTAAATATAAATAATTCAACAGCAGATCTTTTCAGTTCATGAATGACAAACAATTCACAAATTATTGGTTGCTGGAAAGGCTCTGCTTACTTGCGCTTTCTCTCTCGTTTTGGCGGTTCAATCCAATTGTCACTTGCAAGTTTCTTGAAGTCCACCTTATTTTCATCCTTAAACAACATACCAAAAAATTGGTATCAGTGTATAGCCCAAGGACAAATATATGAAGTCATGAATGAGGCATATGGTGTACCAACCTTTTCATCATCAAAATCATATAGATCAGTCGCTACAGAGAAGAAAAGAAGATCAAATCAGTTCAAGCTACTTACATTAGATTACAAAAGATACATGAATTCTTTATGAAATATTATCAAGTAAGCCACATACTGTCATCCATCTTAAATTTAATTGCATCCTCTGTGAATTTTTTCATTTTTGCATCAAGCTCAGCAGTTGCCTCTTCTCCCTTGGCAATAATTCGATCTATATCTTCATCTGTAATTGTGCTATCCCCAGAGCTAAAAACCATTTCCGCACCAAATCTCACCATTTGGAGTAGCTCATCCTTGTTAACAGCTGCACCAAAACCACATGTTTGAATTAACAAGTCATCAACAAGCACCATCATCATGCACCTGGAAACAAGGTAGCTTACTCTTTTGTTCAGCTAGTCGTCCTTGTTGAATAACTAAAGCATCAAGCGCAAGTTTCTTATAAGCTCTCTCAATCACCTTTTCCTCTATTGTATACTGTTGCAAGGAGATTATAACAGGAGCATAAATTTTAAATTATAAGCTAATCCTAGAAACAAACAGTACAAGCAAGTGAACACACCTCCGTGCAGAAACGAAACACTTGAACCTCCTTCTTTTGACCAATCCTGTGGGCTCTATCCTGTGCTTGCAAATCAACTTGTGGATTCCTATTAATTTGTGCAAGATTTAATACAAGACCTCAGGCAAGAAAACTAGTAAATACAACCAGTAATCAGAACAGAAGGGTAGATCCATTGTTTTGCAGAAGGAAAATCTCACCAGTCACTGTCATAGAGAATGACAATGTCTGCAGTTGCAAGATTGATTCCAAGGCCACCAGCTCGTGTAGACAGTAAGAACGCAAACTTTGTGCTTCCGGGCTTGTTAAAAGCTTCAATAGATGCATCACGATCATCCCCACCAGTATTACCATCTATCCGGCAATACTGGTGACCGCGGTACATAAGATAATCCTCCAATATATCGAGCAGCCTTGTCATCTGATGTATATTGCAGAACACAAACAGTTAAAGGGGAAATATGTACATATTTCAATAGAACGATGGAAATCTAAAGCCTGTTACAAAGGCTTTTTCGGACTGATAAGTGAACCAAAGCAAACTGGATTTTGAAAAAAAAAATCACCTGTGAAAAGATTAAAACCCTAGAGCCACGCTCCTTCAACTTAGGAAGCAACTTATCCAGCAAAACCATTTTTCCTACAATTAAGTAGAAACTCAGTCACTGATGTCTTAATAAATTAAGCCATGCACTATTACCTTTGGGATCCAAAACTTACCAGCATTAGTAATCAAGTGGTCTCCTGTGGTGTAAGGTGGACCAGGTTCAGCACCTTGGAATAAATATGGATGATTACAACATTTTCTCAGTTGCATAGCAATATTCAGAAGGCGTTTACGCTCTCCACCAGCATTAACAACTTCAAGATCCTTTTGCAGTAAAGCCCTATAATACTGCTTTTGCATTTGAGACATGCCCACTTTAAGGATTGTTTCTTTTTTTGGAGGTAAACCTTTCTCGACATCTGACTTCAGTCTCCGAAGAAGAAAGGGTCTAAGGACCTAAAAGATGCAAACCCAAACACTAAGCAATAGAAGAAAAGAGTGAGCAAAAAGATTCAACAGATAATTCCAACCAGGAACTTACCTTATGAAGTTGCTGAACAACCTCCTGCTGGTCATTTTCCCCAGATATCTGAAACCACTCATCAAAAGTTTCTGCAGAACTAAAAATCTCTGGCAATAAGAAGTTCAGAAGTGACCACAGTTCGTGAAGATTGTTCTGCAGCACAGAAAGAACATCACAAGCATCCAAACTCAGATTAAAAGGAATGATGAGCACCAGAAATAATTCCAACATCCATATCATTAGACAGCATCCCATCATGAAAATTACCAAAATAAAGTACATGTGATATTCCAGCATAAAAGTAAATGCGCATTCCATTAACAATTAATTATCTCCGAAAATCAGAATAGAACAGTTCATGTGCAAGCAAAATTAGCAGAAAAAGAAACTACTAATAGATTAAGTGTAACATTTGAGATCAAGCTATTAATGTTAGTTCTTTGGAAGCAGAATGAAGGTAATTAAATATGCATTATTCATAAACCGACAAGAAAACATTATCTTTTGCAAACTTGAACTAGAAAGGCTTTAATTTTCCATTCAAACAAACTGGAAAACAGCAGAAGTTCCAAGAAAGTTACCTGAAGTGGAGTTCCAGTAATGAGTAAACGGTAATTGGTATTAAAAAGCCTCATTGTTTTCGAAAGAAGAGAATTTTCATTTTTGATACGATGTGCTTCATCAATTATAATATATCGCCAACTAAAGCGTCGCAAACAAGTCTTTTCTTTAATAGCCATTTCAAAACTAGTGACACAGACATCAAATTTTCCAGCAACCAACAAATCTTCGCGTATATGTCTCTGCAAATAAAAGAAGAGACACTCAGCAACTAGTTATATGAAAACATTAAGCAAAGACAGATCACAACATATACATATCATTTTTACAATAAAAATTGCTTACCCTCTCCTCAGGATTTCCTAGAAATTTCACAGCCCTTAAAACTGGGCAAAAACGCTTAATTTCATTCATCCAGTTTCCAAGAGTTGATTTCGGAGCAACAACCATGTGCGGCCCAGTAATACCTCTAAATTCATGGAGATAGCCCAACAAAGAGATAGTTTGCAAAGTTTTACCCAGACCCTGTACGTTAGAAATAAGACATTAACATCAGAGCTGTATCATTCGCAGCACATTGCCTGATAGAGGGAAAAGGGGCTAGGGCAGCCTTGTAAATTCTACTATTAAAACGGAGAATGGGTAAAACATACCATCTCATCTGCAAGAATTCCATTTATACCATTCTCATACAATCGGATGAGCCAGTTCAATCCAGCAAGCTGGTAGTCTCTCATCTTTCCCTGAATACCTGTAGAGTAAACGAAAACAAAATGACAAAGAATAAATAAGAGATATTATCAAGAGCCACACTATAGTAGAGACCATAAACCGAAACAAACCATTCTAAAATATTACAAAACCCAAGTGACATCTTACAGTTCCTCAGACTGCAACACATTATTCTAAGTTAATTGGCCAAGCTAGAAAACAGAACTAATGTAACAATGTTAAAATTATACATAATTCAGATATGCTACACAGTGCTATATAAATGCTCATTCCAACTAACAAATCACAATGACAGATCAACACTTCAAATTGAAAGGAAAAAAAAAAGAAATACAAAAAATGAATAAAGCCAGATCAAAGCCTCATATCCATAATAATTAATTGATAAAAAAAGAGTAATATGGGATTTTGGTCCTAAGTCTTCATGGTATACTTTCAGAATATCAATGGGCATATAAAGTGATATACCCAGATGGCTCAGCAGAAAAAAATAAAATCACAGGATGCTCTCAAGAAGATATAATGGACATTACTAGAAGAGTGCTACATTTTGCAATTCATCAGAAAGAACTCTTAAATAGTAATTCAGAAAGGTAAGCGTTTATACACGAGAGAACAGAACTCACATGAAGGCTGTGTGAGAAGCCTTGTATTTGCAGTTCCAGCTTCTTCCTCCTTGAGATATTCCTCATCTTCCTCTTCTTCAGTTACCTTGGATGCATGTCGTCCTCTAAAATGTGCACACGAATAGCAGTTGAGAGACAGGAAAGAAACAATAGACTATTTACACAGCCAATTATTAAATGCTGAAAACAGTGCAAGGCACATTTGACATTTCATAAGATAAAAAAAATTATGAGAGCACAGCTAAACTTTACAAGGGTCAGAAAGGATTCCTCAAAGCTAACCAAATCACTTGGAAAACACGGCACAATTAGCAAGTGTTTTACGGACAAACATATTTCTCCACTTTCTTTTCATCTTCTTACAAGGAAAATCCATGGTTTTATGAACAATAAAGGGGACCCCAATTAAAATGCATATTTGAACATTTTGCACTCTCAAAAAACCCACTCTAGACTTGCATATACGAGAATATAGTTTTAACCATGGACTTTATATGCTGCAAAAAGTTTCTAAATTTACACAGAAGAATGTCATAGTTCTATGAATAAAACAAGCATACTTACAAGACACCAAAAAACAAAGAACTATACTAGTATCTATATAAACCATAGCACACATTAGCCAATACCTTCCCTTTGCCTTCTGGGTGGCGGAATGTTCGCCCTTGGCAAAATGAGCAAATATCTCAGTCTGCTGAAGAAGGTACTTCAAACGCCCCTTACCCTTGTTGTTCTGCCAATAAAATCAAAGAACAGATATTTTATCCATTCACAGGGAGAAAATAACACGTAATATTAAGAACATCACATACCATGTCAGCATCAACTGCAGCATTTTGTTTGTCCAATATTTCCTGAATTTTCTTCTTCTTTAGCTTTTCCATTTCTTTCAGCCTTGCCTTTTCACGCTTAGAAACTTCATTACCAGCAACATTTCCATCCTATAATTACCATTTTTGAAAAAAAAAAAAACTTCAAAATACCATACCAGACACCAAAGTTAAAGCACAACAAAGCCTAACAAAACCCTTTAACACAAATTTCCATCAAATCAATAAACAAAACTTATTCATCTTTTCAATGTCCCATAAGTTTATAAAGTTAAACCAAAATGTAACTCAAATATTGTACCTAAATAAAAGTAAAAAACCCTAGCTAAAACCACTTTTCGGTTTCCATCCTAAAATCACCATTATTAAGGAAAAAAATCAAAAAGCAAAACAAAACACAATAGACACTAAGCACAACAAAGCCAAATAAAACCCTAACAAACACATTTCCAACAAATCGAAAAGTTAAAACTTAATTTCATAATTTCAATCCCCCAAAAGTTCAAATTAAACCAAAACAAAACCCCAAAAACTAACACCAAACGAAACCCTAACTAAAACCAACAAACACAAACTCAAATGTGATAGATCTAAACCAATAACAACATAAACCCTAAAAAATTTTAACACAATAACAAACCTCAAAGTCATCCTCTCCATCATCATGACAAGGCACATCATCATCAGCATCATCGTCGGAATCAACAGGTCTAGCAACAGCTTCAAGTTCTTCATCGTCTTCTTCAACGATCTGATCATTGAGATGTTCATCTTCGGAAGAATTGGAAGCGTCTTCGGAAGAAGATCGCTGTTTTGAGGGTTTCGCCATGAATTAGTTTCTTTGACTGCTGTTTCTCTTTCAAGTTTCAAGGGTTTGTATAAGCGCTTTTTGAGAGAACGAAAATGATGGAAATTGGGAAAACTTTTATTTTGTGTTAATATTTATAATAAATAATATTTTCGTGCAATTACAATTAGGGATAAATTTTCCCGCCATTTAATGATGAATTATACCTTCCCTGTTCCCGCCTTTTGTGGATATACGTTCTGCTTTTTTTTTTTTTTTAAGAATTGTCTGTGAATTACAATTTTAAAGTTTAGTATTTTTGTGAATTAGTCTCAATGTTTATTCTTTGCAAATTACAGCTACCAAAGTATCAAACTTTGCAGGTTCAAGCCAAAACACAGCGTTTCGACCATTTTGGTGGTCGGAATTTTCGGTTAAGTGATCGGAAGTACGTGTTTTTGGCCTGAACTTGTAAACTTTGATATTTTGGTAGCTGTAATTCGCAAAAAATAAACATTAAGGCTGTCATTCGCAAAAGTGTTAAACTTTGAGGTTGTAATACACAAATTATTCTTTTTTTTTTATTTTGTATTTGTATATTCTTTACGTCCATTCAATTTGCATTATTTGTAATCGTTTTAGTATGTCTTGCTTAACTTACGTCATTTTTATTTTTAATGTTATTCTCTTTTAATCTCATTCATACATTTTAACTATATTTTAAAAAAATTTCACTTAATTCATTCTCTCTCTTCATTTATTATCATTATTCATTTTCTTTTTACATTTATTTATTATGAGACAGAGGGATTATATACTTGTCCAAAGGAAATAAGGGTAGGCATCCTAATATAAATACAAAGGTTTTATACTGATTTACTTCCGTTAGGGAGATGAATTGGCGGATGTGGTGGATATATGTATGAAAAATCTTATCCGTTTGTGGTTGTGGCCTTGTGGGTAGGTGACGGTATGAGATTTTACCCACCTCATATCCACATGCTCCACCCCATATCTACTTGACTCGCCCCTTATTTACAAAGTTATTTTATAGCAGTTTTGAATTTTTTTATTAAATACTAAAGATAATAAAAATAAAGATACTTATTTAATTTTATTATGTTGTATAGTTTTTTTAAAAAAATTAGATATACAATTAATTTTAAATAAATTGTGATTTGATGAAATATATGAATCGAACTTTTACAATGAATGTGGGGCAGGTATTGTGATACCCAGATTTAGCTTGAAAAGAGATTGATTGACTACTCATATCAACAATGTGCACCTTCTTTTCTAGGGAGCTTATTTGCTAAGAACTCCACAGTTAAGCGTGCTTGGTGGGGAGCAATCTTAGGATGGGTGACCTATTGGGAAGTTTTCCAGGTGCGTACGAAGGAGGCCAAAGTGCGCTGAAAAGACTTGTGTTGGTCTGTGGGGCTAGTCTACAGTCTCTATGAGTAGTCACCGACGGTCCGAGGGGCCGGGGTGTTACAGGTATTGAGTGGATATACCTATCATAGGTATATCCACTTGCCCATAGTGGGTGAGAATGGGTTTAAAGGCATAATCAGGTGGACAAGCTTTAGTATGAAAAATTTATCTGTCATATGTGATGGATCATGAATATGAAGCTTTTAAGTGAATATGGGTATGGGGGAGAACCGGAGAATATATTGCCCTCATCCCCTCACTTTTGCCATTCAGATTTGTCACATTTTGCCATTGATACGTGTCTAAATACATGTTTGTACACACATGAATTGGAGTCACGATTACGTAAATTAAGTCAGAGGAAGACAATTCATATAAAGTGTCAGTTTTACCTAAATAATATAAGTATAGGGTATAATATTTTTGAATATAACTTCATCAATTTTAGTTTTCACATTTTTCTTATTTTTAAATGTCTCACTATTTTAACCCATTATATCCAATTTTGTATTCTAATGTCAAAAACAAATAGGGTTAGATGACCCAACGAGTAAGTTGCATACTCAATATTAATTTTTGTTTATTTAATATTTAACACGTCATTTTAATATCAAATCCATATATTTAGCTGTCAAAGCACTCATTTATCTTTGAATTTAGGCCCTTATATGATTTTGTTACATCATAAGACAATACCATACAATAATTGCTCGAAAGAAAAATCAAAAAAATCACAGAATAAAACATTTAATTTTCATTTTAACTTATAATTTGATAAGAAAATAGTGGCTCGGTTGAATTTGTATCATTGCAATGGATTACCCTTAAATCATACTTGACACCATAACAAAAAAAAAGTGATCATACAAATAAGTGGTAAATAAGTACATGACTTTATTGAAGAATTGTTAAGTACATTAAGATTACACAACTAATAAAGGCTTCTTATCCTAGTTTTTAAAGAATGATGCAAAAAAATATCGGGGTATTTGGTGAAATAGTTTACTAGACAATTTTAGCTTATTTTGGAACAAATAGTTAGGTTGGTGGTCAAACCATCTAATGCTAGCGTTTGATAATTTAGATGGCTGAAACAACTTCTTGTCATATAAGCAATCTCTAAACAATCTGCTTGACGCAGCTTGTTTAAAATCAATAGGTCAAACCACATAATAAAATCAGCTTGCCAAATCAGTCATTTCAACCAGCTATCAGCTATCCGTCATTTGTGAAGCCCCCCACGGTTTTTGATCCATCTTTAGTTCAATTTTCCGGAGTTTCAACAGTCTGATCCTACCAAAAAAGTTTACTTAATTTGTGAGTCAATAGTTCATATTATTCAACAATTTTGATGAATATTTACTCAAACATGATAAAAACATAAGTTAATGATACCATGGTGGTCTTGACATCATCTTGATCTGGCTGAGCTTCAGGTATGGTTGCTTCTTCAATTGAGGCACTTTCAACTTTTGATTCTTCAGTGTCCTCATTTGTGTTCTCAACATTACCTGTTTACATGAGAAATAAATATGTGTTTGTTTACAAGTTTATAAAAGGAGCACTCACAAAGATTTTATACATGTACTTAAACGAAGAATCGGTCTAATGATTGAAGGCTTCCCCATATATCATTGGGGCAATCGATAGAGATTCGATTATCACTATCTACTAAAAGGATCACTTTAGTTTTACCCTTATTGTGTGTTGGTGATTCGGCGCTAATATGTTCTATACTCAATATGTTTACATATAAAACAAGATTGAAATGTTAAAAAATGGGATTCAATATATTTTGTCTCTAATTTTTGTTTGATATTGCATGTATATATGAATATTTCATCGTCAACATTATTCATATATATGCATTATGCAGTATAGGCTGGATGACGACAAAACATACCCTGGAATCCCGGACTTGCTGCTAGAGAGATACTTAGTTCGAGAAAGACTTGCAAATAAACAAAAGACCCAAAATGCGCCATAACCAAGACAAGAAGATTTTTAAAAAAAAAAAGACAAGCAAATAAATGGCAAAGGCTTTTTAACTAATGCTTGATAAACCAAAAACTAACCATTTTCAACAATTTCTTCTTCATTTTTACTTGATTCATCACCTTCTACAACCAAATCATCTTGTTTCTCTTCCTCATTTGCATTGATTACCTCCTCATTAGTTGTGCTTGAATCAACATTTCCTTCAACCATGCTATCATCTTTAATTACATCTTCATCAATCTTACTTGATTGATTGTCTTCCTCAACCAAATCATTTTGTTTCTCGATCTCATCTTCTTTGATTTCGCCGTTTTCTTGCTTATCTCCCTCATCATTTGAGACAGGTTTATTTTCATCAACTGATAATTGTTGCTCTTGTTCCTTTATATCTTTGTTTTCCTCCATGATTGGTTGCACATCTTCAACTTCTCGATTTTCGCTTACTATATCTTTGTTTTCCTCCATGATTGGTTGCACATCTTCAACTTCTCGATTTTCGCTTACTATATCTTTGTTTTCCTCCATGATTGGTTGCACATCCATAACTTCTCGATTTTCGCTTACTACTTCTCCTTCGTCTAACTTAGATGCATTATTTTCTTCCACTTGTTGAGCTACATTTTGTTCATTACATAGGTTAATGGAATCATCTTGTTTATCGACACTTTCCATCGTCGATATAGGGATAATATTGACACTATCATCAGCTTTTGACACTTTTGATGCATTATTCTCTTCCGTATTTTCAACTACAATTTGATCATTATGTAGGTTTATGGAATCATCTTGATTCTCGACACATTCCAATGACGATATTGGGATAATATCGACGTCATCATCTACTTTTGACACTTTTGTTTCATTTGATGTAGATGCATTATTCTCTAATGCATTTTTAACTACACTTTGATCATTACCTAGGTTAACGGAATCATCTTGTTTTTCAACGCTTTTTAATGTCGATTTTGGAATAGCGACATTATCATCAATATTTGACTCTTTTGTTTCGCATGGTACTTTAATACTTTCAAGTTTTTTGCTACTTTTAGAGTTGAATTTTTTTCTTTTTGATAATGACTCGGTGGTGGCAACCGCATGCTTTGATTCCCCACAACCCATTTGTTCTTAATATAAATGTATCGAGAGAATTTAATAAAAATAAATAAATAAATATATTATTATAAAGAGAGAGTTTCAATAAATATATATATAAATATACAAATATATAGAGGATCAAAAGAAAAATAAAAAAGATGATGAGAAAAAGAGAAAGACAATTATATGTTTGTCTCTCTAAATTTTTCCTCTCTCAAATGAAATGAGAAAGGAATTTGAAAAAAAGTAAAATATTAGAGAAACAAAAAGAAAGTCTTATACTCTTATTATTTACTCTTATTTAAATTAAGGTAATTGATATTTATAAAACTATATATTGATTCATGTTAATTAATAATAGGCTTAAATTTTTTGGACATGAAAGGTAGGCTAGGATTAATTTGCTTTATAAAATTTTAAAAACCGAAACCAACGAAAATGCAATATTATCGAACGAGACCTTAAATAGAGATACTATTTTTGCTATTTTTTTACGATACCAATTATTTGTTTCATAGTTGGATTTTTTAAGGTTATTTCCACTTAGGTTTTTATCTATGTTTAGCAAGCCAATAATGTCTAGTAGTTATTATTAGATGTTACCAACTATTTTTATGTATTACAAGCAAAGGTGTTAAGGTGGGCATGAATATTTGACTTGTTTTTATTGCCTTTTTCTTAGTTGTCTTTAAAATATTTATTTTTTTTAGGAAAGCCTATTAAGTTAATTACCTAAGAATATGTTAAAATGAATATCAATACGCTTGTTTTTAGGACACAAATTTAAGATGACAAGGACATTTTTTAATTTTATGTTTTAGTTGTCAACAAATGCATAATTCATGAAGGCATTTCAATTAATTATACTCATGTCTATTTTTATGCTATTTCGAAATAACTATTGACATTATTTTTGACGCTAAAGACTATATATTTCGAGAAAAAGATGATATTTTTGAGAAATCCATCAGAATAAGTATATGTTCACTTTTGAAGCACATACTTTGAAGTTTACCATAACATTTTAAGACCTCAAAATGCATGCTATAGAAAGTAATTAGATACAAAATATGTAAATAGGAGTATCATTTAAGATTACGTGAAATGATGAGAATCTTAGTTGAAGTACCGTCATTTCCGGACGAGGTCTTAGGATCGAATCGCACCTAGTCATCCCTTTCCTCGGCCGATCCTATAATCCAAAAAAGAGATTACATGAATAATAATTTAAAAAGCCACAAATTCGGCGCTCTATCAAAAAGTAATTTATTCAACCAAAAACAATAATATAAAAATTCTTATTGATTAAATGAAATAGCTTATAATCCTAAGTTCTAAGCAATAAATCCAAATCAAGCATTTTTTAACAATTTTCAACATCACTCTTAAACGGTAATAAATGAGGAAAAATTTTACATACAAAAAAATTTAGAGTAAGAAAAGCATGATTTATAAACTTTATCAAGTGATTTTCAAACTAAATTACATTAAATTCCATCAATAATCTCACCATACAAACCGTAAAAACGTTAACCTCTATTTATATGTTAGGAAATATATTTTTCCCTTTTGACAGACGGTATGATGGCAGGTAATGAAGCCAGTTCTTATGTGTACTAAAGATATGATATGTAAATTTGATTTACATAACCTAGATTTTTTCACATTTGCCAAATGAATGTTATGTAAAACTTGAATAGGCAAATTTAGAATGGAACAATTTCATGTCGTTCGAACATTCTTTTTACAGTTGTCGCATGTTAAAATGGCTATATATGTCTTATAACTACACAATACAATGTACACATACCTGGGAGTCGTTTGGTTGACGTAGGAATTAAATTCCAATAGGAAGTTAATTCATTGGAATTTACTTCCTTTGTCAATTTCCTAGGAATTACTTAATATTGTTTGTTTGACAATAGGAATTTTCATTTCCTTAGAAGTAATTTATGGGAATTGTTAATGACCAAGGGGGTACATGGTAATCTAATTCCTATGTCTCATAGAAATTAACTTCCCTTGGATTTTATAATTCCTAGGAATTTTAAATTTTTTGGCAACCAAACAAATTAGCATAATACTATTTCCTAGGAACTTAAAATTTCAAGGGTAATAGTGGGTAACCAAACAAGCCTCTGGTATCACTCATTATACTGAAGTGTCCGGTCTCCATGCCTAACTACATTTCCTTTACAATATAAGGTACAGGAGCACAGAAGAGCTCAAATATCATGAAGCATTTGCCCGGTCACTTGATAACACATCAGTAATGTGGACTCCTGGACAAGATTACGTTTCCCGCGTAATGGCGAAGCCACAATTCGGCAAGAATTTCATAATAACAAAAATGATCCAATACACTACTCCCTAAAACTGACCTACAAAACGTTATCAAAAAGTAAACTCAGTTCAAACAGAAGTATAACTGATGCTTTGTATAGGGCTCCGATTTGGTTTTTGTTTTGTCAGATTTTGTAGGGCGTTGCTGTTTTAGGCTCTCTCTTTGCAGGCTTTTGCCTTGTTCTACTTTTGCTTGTTTTGGAAATAAAAATGAGACAAAGCATAACCTAGTAACTAGGTCTCTCGTTTGAAAGCACTGATATTCATTCGCATGAATGTACTTCCTCTGCATGAATAAGACACTAACATGAGTAACAAGTTGGAGGTTGGAGCTATAAACCACCTTATGTATTATTCCAAACATGTTTCCCTTGCCAACTTTCTCCCTGTCATTCCTAGAGTTTATTTTCCGAGTTTTTCCACCATTAGAGATGTATTAATACATTACTTTCCCATATTTCAAAAAAAAACAAAACATTACTTTCCCATAATTGTCGCTCTACTCCATTACATTGTAGGACATTATATAAAATCAACATTTTATGCCATGAAAATGAGTAAAATTTACAATTTATGTATGTAAGAGACAAAAATGAGTTATAGATAGGGCCAAAACAATAGTAGGTGAAAAGGCAGGTAAAAATTGTGGTACTCGAGACAAGGTAGAAATCGAAATGGAGTTGGTATTATAATGGATGAACAAATATCTAAGATGTGGTAGAGAAAAGCAGGAATAAAGATAGGATTATAAAAGTGAAAAGTGAAAATTGTATATGGCAAAGAAAACTTAAATGCCATAGGTGTCTATGCACACCGCAAGTGGGGTAAGATAAATCAATTAAAAGGAGATTCTGGGAGGATCTCGATGATATGGTATAAAAAAACCAATTAAGAGAAGCTTCATATCGAAGGTAATTAAAATGTGCACGTAGGGATATGTCTCGCATTAGTTACGAAAACATTTATGGAGGTTTTGGCAGTGGAACTACGAATACAGATTGAGAATCCATTTTGGATTTTGCACTCTCAAGTGATTTGTTGGTTGCAAACACATGATTTAAGAAGAGAAGTAGTCACGTGGTGACTTTTAGAACCAGAGTAAATGCAATCCAAATTGACTACTTTTTTGACAAGGATAATAGATAGAGGTAGTCGCCCAAACTATAACGTTATCCCAGGAGAGTGTGTAGCCACCCAACATAAACTCCTTTTTCTAGATGTTTGCCTTTAAGCAAAACCAAAGGTAAAAAAAATGCCAAAAAATATAACGTAGTATTAAATGTTGGACTTGGAGATTAAAAGAGAATAATACTAAAGTTTTTGCCGAGAAAGTTATTGAAGTCACAAATCGAGAAATAACTTCGGATGCAGAAATATTTGGACAAAGATGAAAACTTACATCAATCGAATAGCTAAGAAAATTTTAGGAGAAAAAGGTGGTAATTTCATGGTAAAGAAGTATAGGATGTGATGAAATGAGAAGGTCAAGACAATTATTAAGGAAAGAAAAAAAATGTTATCTTGCATTAGGAAAATGCAAAAGTGATGAAAACTTAGTCAATGAGAAAATCAGAAGCAAGACAAAGTAACACTCTGCGAGGCGAAATTAAAAGCTTTTGAAGAGGTGTTTGACAAACTAGATTCTAAAAAAGAAGAAAAAGTATATACATATATAGGATGAAAAAGAGGATGCAAACAAAAACTAATAACATAGGTGTAGTGAAATGTATTAAAGATGATTGGATAAGGATAAGGACATTTTAGTTCAATATGAGAACATTAAGGATCGATCAGAAGAGTGTTGAGCCATATAGTATACCTATTGAGGTATGAAGATGCCTAGGAAAGATTGGAATGGCTTCATTAACTGATCTAATTAACAAGATTTGGAGCAAAAACAAGTTGCCAACTAACTGGAGAACAAGTACTCTATTGCATATTTTTAAGAACAGAGGAGATATCTAAAATTGCTCTAACTACCGAAAAATAAAACTCAAGAGTCATACTATAAAATTGTGGGAAAGAAATTGTGGGAAAGAGTGAGATAAATACATATGAGGAGATGTAACTCCATATCAGAGAACCAATTTGGATTTATGCTATGTGGATCTACAATGGAAGCAATCCATCTTATGAGACAAATGATTGAGTATAATAGGGCTAGAAAAATAGACATGCACATGATTCACGGTTTTTATTGACTTGGAAATATACGACAAGTTATCAAGAGAAATACTTAGGTGGGCAATAAAAAAGAAGGGCATTCTCAACAAATACACTAATATAATACAAGATATATATCAGAAGTAAAGACGAATGTTAGGACATGACAAACAACAAGGGATTTTCCAATCACAATTGTCCTTCACTAGGGCTTGCCCCTTCTTTCCGCCATGATCTTAAATGAGATAAAATGAGCAATGCAAAGAGACATGCATGTTGCTATTGATGACATTGTTTTGGTAAGTGAGACTAAGGTTGGGTTAAATGGTAAGTTATAAAGTTGGAGTCACCAAGTTTCAAACTAATTCACAGAGGGGCAGAGTACATAGTGTAATTTTAGATTTTAACACGAACACGATAACTAGTTACTAGAGACATTACAAAGCTATATACCTTAGAGTAGCAAGTCAAGCACGGCACTACAATTCATCATCATACCCGGTGTATCCCGCCAATAGAAAACTATGGCCAGGATCGGAAAGGACGGCGACAACTCATACCCATAAACGAGAGAACGACAAAAGAGTCCCGGCTCGGGGAAAGAAAAAAGATAAATTCTGCAGCTGATGGGACCTGCGGCTGAAGCGAATAAGCACGGCACTACAATTGAATAAACCAAATGCAACCAAACAGCATTTACTGGTATTACTACATCACAATTCAAATATGATTTTGTCCTCAAATCAAGAAGCACAATCTAGTTCATCAATAAATTTCTAATTCCAAGCGAAGTAAAACCATTACATGCAAACTGTAGAAAATTACGGCCGAGAATGCAAAAAACAAATCAAAATTGAGCTTACCTCTACCGAAAGAGACACCAAAGAAGCAGAAAAGCAGCAGCATCCACAGAAATCTAGATACCGCCATAATCTGACAGGAATTTAAGGAAAGGTTGAATCAAACAATCAATGAAAATGCAATTGGATTGACAGTTATATTAGGGCAGAAACATACAAGTATCTGTATCTCTCAAAATAATAAGTATAATAAGGTTGATGAAATTAAAAAGAATTGGTTGGTAATTTGGACTTGCATTAAATTAAAAGTTTATGCCGGTGATCGGAAGGTTTTGGTGAGCTATGCAATATACGAATTTATTAGTATAAAATATTTAAAAATATTATTTACTGTGTTTGACTGTTTGTCTTATACTTACATTAAAACTGGTTTCAAAGTTAAACGATAATAAATTGTATTTTTGATTGCGTAGACATACATCATCCTACCCAATGTATCATGTGCATAGAAAATTATGAATAGGGTTTGGGGAGGGAAGGACGGCGGAAACTCATACTCGTACAGGAGAGCTCAACCAAAAGGAGTCCCCTGACTCGAGGAAGATAAAGATATGATCTTGCTACGTGCGAGTTAAATACAACGCCTAAAAGAATCAAAAAAAAGGATAACAAAGGATGATCGTTAATGGGTTGACACACAAGGAACACGAGCACAACTCTCTTTTGGGACACATTATGATACGCAATGTGGCCCATAATGTCATCCCATCATCCATAACATTTCATGTATACCTACGTGCTCATGTTGTGTCACATGCTATTATTTAAAGGTGATCGTTATGACTACCATACTAGTTGCGGTTCACAAAAACACGTGGTTTGCTTCAACATGACCCATGAACACCATATACATCACTAGTCCCAAGTCCTGAGTCAAGCGCATGCTCATAGTTAATTCATTTTCAATATACGTAAACCAAACAACCCGAAGCTTAATTGTTTACTCCCTTTGTTTCTTAATGAAATTCCCACTAGAAATATTGACGGAAATTTTAAAAAATATAATCTTTTAGTTAGTGTATGTATTGTTATATTTTTTTTGAAATAGCTTATATTATTTTATAAACTAATAAATTTAATAGAGAAAAAAAGTGACCATATACATTATAAAAATATTAAAAGAAAATTAGTAGAAAATATATAAGGATCACAACTAGTATAAAAATATTTTTATAAAGGTAATGGGAAAATATATATAAGAAATATAAAACGCAAATTCTTGTATGAGACGATCTCACCGTGAAACCCGCCCCATACTTGGGTTACATAGCCCAATAATAGAAATTTTTAACATAATAAACCTTCTTATAGTCTCGTTTCACGGTTAGACCATCTCATACAAGAGGGACTGAATATAATAATGTTAACATGAAATTAATGAAAGATGTGTAAAGACCAAAAATATTATAAAAATATTAAAATAAAAATAAACAAGATTATTCTAGTACAAAACTTAGTAATACATATAGAAAAATTCATTTTGTAACAGGTGTTCAAAACAGACCCGATGATCTGATAGACACCCGACTTTATAATCGAACCTGATTTGACCCGACTTAAAAATGGATCTACAAGACTACAATAATGTAAAAACCAATGTGAATACAAAATTCGATTTTGAACCAACCCAAAATCAACCCGATGACCCGAACATTTGACAAACAGAGACAACAACTTAACCCCTAAAGCTGTAAAGCCTAAAACCCCAAGTTCTTCAGTCTCTCACCGCCATCCGGTGTTGTTTTACTTCGACGCGAAACTTTTTCGCCGCCGGCATACTTTTCCGTCCATCTTACGTCATGCAAATGGCTGCTATAGTCCGTCGCGTTTCTGGATCTTCTAGAAATCGCATCTTCCTTCATCACCTAATCGCTGAACAAGCTTCAATCGGTACGTATTGTAAGTAAATTTTTTTATTTGGTTCAATTATTGAATTTGTTGTTTTTCTAGGGTTTTCAATTTTTTGATTTCTGATATTGTTATGGAATCTAATTAGGGAATTCGTCCAGTGAATTGCGGTGCCAATGGCAGAATCCTAATCATTCATTGCCTCATTCGGCGGTGCCTTTCTCTTCGGCTATTGCTGTTGACACCAGTAATAGTAAGCATGTTATTGCTTTGAACTTAAAATTATCAATTTTTTTTTTGTCATTTTTCTGTATTTATTGTATGAAAATGTTAGATGGACTAATATTGTTTTCAAACTTTGTGAAATCATGTTTCTTTTGGGTTTATATGTGCTTATGTTTTGTTTGTGGTGATTATAATTTATTATTACTACTTCTAACTCTTATTCATAGTTGTGTCTTGGCAAAGATGAGTAGAGATACTCTCCTTGTGCCTCAATGAATTTGCTATATTTTTGTGTTTAGATGAGTTTGCTACATTGTGCCATCACCCATTACCCATATCCACCCTCCTAATCTCTTTTACAAACACAATCTTCCTATTCGTCTCATGTAGACATTTTTAAATCTGTTTGTCTATCCTACTAACAACCAACAAAACTCAAAAAGCAACTATAACAAATTCATTGGGACATAAGAGTATTATGACATACGGTTTTTCTGTTTTTAGTGTGTGTTTACAAATACTGTGAAGGAACTCTTATGATAAAATTCTCAGATTTATTAGGCAAAAAGCTCCTCTCGTCAAAATGCATTTATCATGTTTCTTTTGGGTTTGTATGTGCTTGTATTTTGTCATGTGGTGATTGTATTTTTTATTAGTTGATTTGTTTTGTTCAATACTTCCTAACTTTTTAATAGATGTGGCTTTTTGATGGGGAGTAGCTTGTTACCTTATTCATGTCTTGATGAGTTTCTACGTTTCGCCCATGACCCCACTGCTCACATCTTGATCCTGATTTCATCCACAAACTCAATCTTCCTTTTTAACTCATACACTTTTGAACATGTTTTTGTATTATTTTCTTGCTAACAACCAACAAAACTTTTAAAAGCTATAAACAATATTGTAACAATTTCATTGGGACTAACGAGTATTTATAAAGACGTTACTAATGTTTTTAGTGCATCTTTGCAGATACTGTGAAGGAACTTCATGATAAAATTCTTGAATCCATTAAGGTCAAAAGCTCTGCCCCTCCAAATGCATGGTTGTGGGCACTTGTTGAGAAATGTAAAAGCTCGGATGATATTAAGCTTTTGTTTGATATTTTGGAGAAGCTTCGCATATTTGTTAGTGTCTCATTCTGAATTTAATTTGTTTTTCCTTCTTAAAATAGTTTATAGGGCTATTATTTGCTAAGTTTTACCTTGTGTGTGCAGCGACTATCAAATCTCCGAATCCAGGATAATTTTAATTGTAACTTGTGTCTAGAAGTTGCCAAGGCATGTGTTCGAGCAGGGACTGTCAAATATGGTAGGTTCCTATATTATTTTCAAATTGCTATAGGATATGTTATACAGTTATTGAGTCTACATGAGCAAAACATTTTTTTTTGCAGGAAAGAGAACAATATGTAGGCATAATGTCTATGGTTTGACTCCTACAATTGGATCTGCAAACCAGCTATTGGTATAAACTCAAGCTTCTATATAGGTGTAGCATAGTTCATGTTCATTGAGCTATCTAGTAATTTTGAGTTAAGATTTCTCATGCAGTTTTATGCTAAGGAGCAGAAAGATGTGAAGCTCATGGTGGACATAATGAACCACCTAAAAAAGAATGATTTACCATTACAACCTGCAACCGCAGATATTGTTTTCAGGTACTTCATACATGTTTGCTTAATGTTCATTCACTTGAGGAGTTTATTGTACGTGTGTGCTATTTTTCTCTTAGATGAAGCATGCCCACAACGATGTTATTTTAGACCTTTACAACATGGAAAGTATTGGTTTGTTTTTTAGAATACTTTTACAACACGATGTGATGCGATGCGGTCATATTTTTGTATCATGCTTAGTAGTGGTCAACCAAATCTGCCTAAATCATCATCGTACAGTACTTTGACTTCAGTTTAGTAGCTTTTGTATGAAATATGAATTATGATCAGTTAATTTTTTTTTTTTAATCTTTTTTGGTAAATTGTAATATTGAAGTCCAAAACCTTTGGTGCTGTTCCTCAAATTGTCATTTTTTATTGCATGCATATTCCAACTTTCAACATAGTACGTATTGTTTCTTGTATTTATGGAACTCATTCTTAATTATTCATCACAAAGTTAACGTGATTAACTGATTATGCCGGGTAAAGGGTATAGGCGAATAGTCATACTGATAGTAAATATTTTGTTGCTGTACTTGCCGTTATAAAAACTCTTCTACCACCTTCATACAATAACTTAAGTGTAGGTAATTGGGTGTGGTCTGTGGATGCTTGTTCCTTAGCTCTACCTCACTACTTCTCATAGTTATCTACTGTTATATAACTTCTTAATATGGTCGGTTGATCTTATATGGAAAAATTTCATCAAGACTGTTTCTGATGTCAATGGATCTGTAGTCCATTTATCTTTCCCCTCATAACATCTTTAACGGGTTTTTACTTTACAGAAAGTGAGACCTGGTGGCTGGTAGGATGAATTCAAATTCTGCTTGTCATGCATGGTTCTCTTGTATGCTAGGTTCTTATATTTATCGTAATGCACTAAGTACAACCCATTACAAAGAAATAAAAGTGAACCTTAATATGTGGTGTTTATGGAGGAGTATATGGTTTTGTTGCACTACAACATTTTTAAACTGATGAGGTGTGTCGGAAATCATGAAGTCTTCCCTATTTTATCTCATTTTCAATTTCACTTAAAGTTAGTTTTTACGAATTCATATTTGTTTGAGCTTTTGTATAGGTGAATCGCTTGACTTTTGACCTTTTTTGGCTTCTAATGCTTTTAGTTATGAAATTGTGCCATCTAGGTTATTCTGTTATTGGAAGTTCCACTGCTTTTTGAATTAAGTTTGAAACAAGGTGATTACAATATTCATTTTGTAACATGTGAATGTTGTAGTGACAATGCGAGGGTGTGTTCTCTCGATTCAAAAGAATAATACCTATTCTGTTAAAATCAGAAATTCTGATTTTGTAATAAAATTCAGCAACTAGAAGAAAAACATAGTGAATCTGTAAACATCAGTTTTCTGTTAATGTCTATTTTCTTCAATCGATAGAAAGAAATTTTAACCAGTAAAAACAATTTTAGTTTAGATGAAACAAGACCTTTTTTGTCATGTTTTCATTGTGTTGTATTTTCTTAAGTAGAATATTAATGACCTCAATGATTTTCTTCTCTAGGAATGTGTAAATTCTTTGTTTGATGCTTTCTTGTATAACCTAATTCTTAATGCTTTCATCGATGACCTAGCTTTTTATGCATATCTGATTTATGAATTGTCCATTTGCAGTATATGTTATGCAGCTGATAATTGGGAGTTGATAACAAAGTATTCTAGAAGGTTTTTAAAGGCTGGAGTCAAATTGCGGAAAAGTGCATATGAAATTTGGATGGAGTTTGCTTCCAAGAGAGGTTCTTATATGTTTGTTTTGGATTATTTTCTTTTATCACTGATTCCTGCCTTTGTTGTGGTTTTTCCTCCAATGTCACCGGGTTATACTTTACATGCCTTGTAATGTGTGCTTTCCTTTTAAAGCACAATGTTTCTCATTTGCATAATCAACGTTATATTAGTTTTCTTTTTGGGGGTTATTTTCTTAACGTTTGAGATTATATCAGATGGTGGAACCTCTAGTTTTTCTAAAGTATCTTTTGTCAGGTAGAGGTATTTATTGATATCAGTTGTGGACTTGTGGTTCCTTCTAGTAGTGCTAGAACCTCGTCCAATTAGTAGGATGTCCTAAACAACCATTGATACCCGATGCAAGGAACAAGTTGGTATGGGGTACAAGGTACTAGAACACAGATTGATACCTTAGTGTATGCATGCAGGACAATAGGAGATGAATAAAGATACATTCAAAAATTCATATATTATTATAAAATTTAAGATCATAAATATTTTCTCAAAAGAAAATAACGCATAAACTAAAATTAATTCCTAGTTCCAAATGTCAAGACTAAAAGTTCACCATTGAACTACTGTTAGATAAAATGTTAAGGTGAAAAGGTCAACAAAGGAGAGGGACTGTGGGATAGTGAATTGAACAGAAGTCAAAGAGAGCTAGTGATAATAAGGACAACTTTAACATTTTGAATTAGGGCTAGGTCAATGAAGGGGATAGAATTAAGAGCCGCACACCACAATGCACACATTACCTACTCTTTTTTCTTATATTTCATTCTCTTTGTCCTTCTAATATCTTCTCTTGAACATTTGTTGTGCCATTTTATCTGGTATTCCTTTCCTTTCTTATTCACACTAGCTAATATTGACGAGGTCAAACACCACTCTGTGTGAGTTGGGTCATGTCTGTCGTGCAATCTGGATTCTGGGCGAGTCACTCCATATTTCTGCTACTACTACGACCAACCAGTCAACTACCCATTATAAGAAATGGATTAAGAGCTTGAGTACACACCTTGTTAGTCTCTTTGGCATCTCCACCATTTATACGCATTGTAACCTCAATTGCAACTTGATCCTCATCGTCTCGTGCTAACCACTTCATCTACACAATCTTCTTGAAATGACCACCGCTGCTGCCATTGTTGACAATGATTGAATCTTTGTCTTCTTCAGATGCTTCGTCATCATTTTCTGCTTTGCCGAAATGGTTTTGCAGAAGATTTATGATTTTGTCGGCCATCCTGATTCCCATGATGGTGGATAAACTTAGATGGCATCCCAAAACAGAGAAAATAAAACTTTATCAAACGAATTAAATCAACGTCAACATTATCATAGCAATAATTTTTTCTGTAATTAGTCCCTGAAGAATTGTTGAGTCCTGTGACATCCATCAAGTAATTTGTTCATTGAATCCCATAAATCTAAATTACATGTTTACAGATCAGTTGCAGAAATGTGATTTGAGAATGCAAAAGGAAAAAAAATATCACATGTCATATAAAGGATATCAAGATTTGCTAATTGTACATTAATAATGTCTTATGGTATGACTTATCTTGCAAGTATGTATTGCTGTACAATTTCTCTCTGCTCCATTGTATCATAACTTTTTTCCCAGAATTAGATGGACCAAGGTACCACATATATCCTAAAGTATCAATTTCTGTTTCAGGTGACCTTGAATCTCTGTGGAAAATTGAAAAATTACGATCAGATATGTACAATCAGCACACTATCAAGAGTGGGTTTTCTTGTGCTAAGGTAATTTTCTTCTTGTTACTAATGTTACTAATGTTACTAATATGTTTGTGGTGGTGAACATAAGGTGTGTGTGTGTGTGAGAGAGAGAATGATATGCGATGGTTGGTGGTGATGAATGATGAATCATCTACTGTTTGAACATGACAATGGTTACTTGTGTCTGATTTGGGAATGCCGAATGCATTCCTGGTTTTGGGGATTATTCATATATTGAGATATAGTCGATGGAACACAATGTTTTTTCTTGTATTAGAATTCTAAGAAAATTACTGTTGTGAATCATTCCTGTATAGTTTTGAGTTAGCCTATGGTCTTTAGATAGCAGAAGAACGTTTGTCAAACTACAGCTAGTTTGTCAAAGTTTCCAATTTCAGTTACGGAAGAAACTATTATTACTTGCTGAACTTTAAATGTATGTAGCACAGTAATGTGAGACTAGCTCCCTGCTGTTGCAACTTAAGGCTAACTGCTACTGTATTATTTTAGCTAAATGCCCCTTGGAAATGATACAATCGCCTAAATTTTGATGGATGGGCAACTTATTTTGATTGAGGCTTATGGGGTATCAGAAGATCACTTATTCATGGCTATATGCACTTGGTTATGATGCCTTTTCCCCCAAATTAATTGAATTTTTAATCAATGTGCAGGGATACTTGCTTGAGAAAAAGCCTGAAAGTGCTGCTAGTGTGATTCAAGCTATTAATCAGGTAATATACATATGCTTAATGTAAATGCACCTTTCACTTTTTCAGAACTGAGACAACAATATTGAAGCCAATGATATACCTACAAACACGAAGATTATGCCCAAAAAACAATTAAGAGTGGATTTGTTCTGCATTATTTAGATGTGCCTAATATTTCTATGCCTTTTATTTTCCGTAACTTGAGTACCATGTTTATCTCGATATCTCAATTTAAGGTCACATCTATTTGACTAGTATCTATCTCTTGAATGTAAAGTAGGTGCTGTAACAGGATCGTGTCTGTCTTAATATAATAGGAAGTGAGGCATCTATTCTTGCAGTGTCATCAAAGATCACAAAAGACCATATTCGCCTATTTTGTTGAGCTATAGAATCTGGTTTTTGTGTTAATTTAGAATAATACAGGATTCATTTGTGAAGATTTTTCATGCAAATACATTTTCTGTGTCAGAGTTTTCCTGATTCAAAAAGGCAAGATATAATTAATGAGCTACAAAAAATGGTCAATGAGTGGCCAGTGGAGGTCATAAAGCATCAGAAGCAGGAGCATAAGAAGGTAACTTTTATATACAAATTTTTTTAACTTATTTTTTCAATTTTATTATTGGCTTATATTGTACTAACTCTCAGTGTAGGTCATGCCTTTTATAGGGCATTGCTATTTTTTTTATAAAGAAAATTTTATTAATAGGAAACATTACTCCTCCAAACATCATTTAGAGTAGCGTGCTCAAAAAGACCATTTGCTTTTTGCCCATAAAGATGCTAAGAATGTAGCTTTCTCCCAAATGATATCCAATGCTAATTCCCGATCAATAAAAATTCGCCTATTCCTCTCCAACCAAACATACCAATGAATTGCATCGCAACATCTCCACAAAATTTTGAGCTCCCTCTTATGTCCAAAACCCCGCAAAATAAAGAATAAAAAATCCTCAATCCTTCTAGGTGCAACCCAATGATCTCCACTTATCCAAAAGAGTCTGCTTATAGCTCTCTCGTGAAGCTACAATGCAAAAAGAGATGATCATTATCCTCACCATCTACCAAGGGCTCAAAGCTTTATCTGGCCTTGTAATTTGGAGATTCTCCATAGTGTTGAGCTTGTGCTTCGCTAAAACCACCAACCACACAAAAACTCTTATCTTACAAGGAACTTTAACTTTCCAAATTAAATTAGCCGCAAACAGAGAATTAATGGACGAAGGAAATGATGCGAGGCACAAATATAAAGAAGCACAAGAGAAGGCTTTAGAAATATTTGGACTCCAAGACCAACAGTCCGAAATCTCGGAAGGGGAAAAATTTAGAAGAATGGATAACATTTCAATAATCTATGGAAGCTCTCTTTCTAAAGGATGATGTTTAAAGAAAAAAAAACCATGTAATTTGGTTATCACCCTCCATATAAGAATAGAAATCACAAATAGGAGCATCATGTTTAGTGAAGAGCTATATAATCTAAGAAAATAGATTTGAAAGGTTGTAAACCTAACCAAAAAATGTGCCCGAATTTCTTATAATAGACTTCGGGGGTCCTCAACCAAGATTTGACAATAGGGCATTGATATTAAAAGCCAAACTTGGGAACAACCACTATATGCCCAAATTTGCGAACATTCACCTTTATATACCCTAATCTGTGAGCAATCATCATAAAAATATTATTTGTTCACAACGACCTTATAAGGCATACATCACTTTTTTACATGAACCATCCATAGTGCAAACACAAGGCCGCATGACCGTACTGTGACCGTATCTTTAAGCTTTTTGAGTGAGCTAAAGCATTTCTTCTAATTATATAGTTAGGATGAATATTCTGTGCTACCTTAAAGATTTTCTTTCTATCCTTGTTTCTCGTACAAATTTACGCGGTTTGAAAGAAAAGTATTGTTTACATCGGATCATGTAATTGAAATGTTGTAGCTTCAATATTTTTCTGTTTCATTATTATCTGTTCACCACATTTGTTTCCATCATCTTTGCCATCCACACCCAGCCAAAACATATAAATTTTACACAAGAAATGAGTGCTTTTTAAGTTTTTTCTACTTTTCCTATTCAAATACTTTTAGGAACTCATGTTTTTCGTGTTTTGTTTTGTACGACAGGCTGTAATTGATTCTTTAAAGGCTGATATTCCTGCTATGCTTGGCTCCCTCTCTAACATGGGTGTAAAATCCAGTGTCAACTTGGAAGACCTAAATTCAGCAGAACCCTTGCTATCTTAAATCTGGTTTAACTTCTGACTAGGAAAACAAATTTTTCATCGTTATCATTGATCGCACAAGACTGAGATTATGGCAAATTCACTGCAGCGTTGATAAGTCTGAAACTGTTCAGCTATCGACATATTCTCAGCTCTAGCATGCTGCTCCGTTGATCTTGATAAGGTTTTACAGAACGTTGCAGCCCGGTAAAAACATGTTAGTTCACATTCATACCTCAACGTTTTCTTCTAGGCCTTTAATTGTTAAGATCAGGGCAGCTTCTTTTTGGTCTGTATTTCCTCCATCTCTTTGCACGTCAGTCACTTTATGCTGCATAAATATTTGTATGCGAAGTCTCTCCGATCTTTTTCTTCTTATTATTCATAAATGTTTTGCGATAGCCCCATGTTTTGGCGAGGCATTCGAGGAATTGTTCATTATGTTAACAGTGCTCTACTATCATTTATATAAACGCGTTGATCATAAAAAAACTTTGATGGAAATTATTTACACACTTTCATTCAACCCACCCGGAACTGCATGTAGGGGTGCTAATTGATCGAGTAGATCATTCAAGAGCTTATGCTCAATTTTAACGCACTATATTTTCAAGTTGGTCTTGAGTCCTGTAATCTAGTATTGAGTCTGTCTATTCGTAGCATGCATTATTTTTCTCGGGTTAGATCCTGTATTTGATTCTCGCCTCTTCCCTTCCGTATATACACTAAAAAAAGACGGTACAAATAGAATGTTTAAGAGACAAAGCACTCGACGATAGAAGTAAAGCATGAATACAACAGTAGTACCAGCGCTGGCTGACGATAGTAAGTATTACAACCAGAAGATCACTTTTAACACTTAATTCTTAGAAAGCTTTAATATTGTAAGGAAAAGTAGTATAAGAAAGGCAATTCCTCCCAAGATAGAAACACAAAGAGAAGCCATAACTTTGTGACAAAATGTGCCATAGATATGGCATACTTTGTTCCACCTTAAATGAGAATTGCCTTTGAATCCTATGACTCCGACGGCTCCGGCCGCTCCGATACCGGAAAACAATAATGCTACCATCAGTAAATCAACAAGAATTATCATCAAACGTGAAGCTGAAAAAGCTTTTCCACCTCCTTTGTTTGCCAATGCAATTGCTAGTGTTAGTGCTCCCAATCCACATGCTATGGAGTTTGCTACCACAAAGTACCTAACAATTTTTCATCAACATATTTTAAAAAAAAGTTAATTCACAATATTTTTGATGTCTTATTATGGGGGTGTAAATCTAGGCTCGGGTCTGCCTTGGCTCCGTTAATATTGATCGTATAATGTATGACACGAAAGGCTGACAAGCAAATCGGTTTAGTACACGTGGATAAATATGTGTTCGACTCACCTATGCTACATGGGTTCGTCCTTGGTCATTCCCTACCGGCAAGAGCAGAGAGGAAATTGATGTATCCATAGATAGTGAGGATCGAACTCGTATAACAAAAAATGCAAGAAAAACATTTATAGACCTTAACATAATTTTTATTATAAAAATATATAATTTTCATACTTCCTCTGGTTTTTATAATTGCTACACTTTTGTTTTTCACACTATCCAATGCACGATAATATCTTGAATTTTATATGATAAAAAATTCTAAAAAGTTATTATTATGAAAATACGCATTAAGACGAGTTAAACAAGATTCCACTCAACTATGCTTTATATTATACATGGAAAAATATATACCAAATAAGATGAGTTGATGAACAGTCGTTAGTGCATGTAATAATCGAAACAATATGTCTTTTTATTTATATATAAAAACCTTTTATCTGCATCTAATCTCTTAAAAGTACTTTCTCTATTTAAAATACTTGTAAAATTTTTATCTTTACACGTTAAAATCAAATTAATTCAAATATCGTTACTTATACGTAATTAAAAATCACAAAAATTATAATTATACTAATAATTTTATATTAAGACCTTATTATAAATTGAAAAATATACTCTATAAGTTGATAAATGACTTAAAAAAATAAAAAAACAACAATGTTTATGAAAGTGACATGGCCTTTCGAAGTACGAAGTATATTTCCATACTAACGGAAGTACATCCAACAATAAAGCTATGGGGCCTTTTCTATTCAAATTTGAATCTTAATATTTATTAATGCATATTATAAAATAAGTATTGTAAAAATTATATAATAAAAATTTATTTGTTGAGACTTGATGCAAATCTTATAAGGTCTTTTATAAATAATTTTTAACTTGTAAATATCAATAAAAAATTAAGTGTAAGTTTTTTTTCTTGTTAAATAGAATATTTTTTGTGAAAACATGTTGAAGTATCTATTATTATTCCACAAAATCTCACAAGAGACGGTCTATAGGATAGATCACAAAATTGGGCCAGCCCATTTCCCTTAACTGCCTTTTTTTATTATCATATCAATTATATTATGTTATAATCCTAAATGTAAGGTATTATAACCTCGAATATACTATTCTATAACCCCAAATATAAGTTATTATAACCCCAAATAATTTATTATAACCCCAAATATACTATGTTATATTTTGGGCTGGGCTTCATGGATTCCGTCTATAAAATAGACCGTCTCCCATGAGACTTACTAATTATTATTCACTGGATTGTACCATATCTGAGGTATAGAAGAGAATGTGTCACTTAATATAGTCAAGGACTCCTTCTACAGTGAACTTTCTTTGGGCTTTTCAAAATTTCTATCACGGTATCAGAGCTTGGTTTATTACTGGGTGTTTATAATTGGTCATTTTATTTTATCGGTGGTTAAGGGCCTTTAATCGGATGTTAATTTCCTTTTATCTACCACGTGGAAAAGTTGAAAGTTTAAGGTTACCACGTGGATTAAAATTTTTTTATCTACTACGTGGAAAAGCAGACAACTAAGGATTACCTCGTGAAATTTCCCAAAAAATGATTAAGATTGACAAACATAACCATTAAACTTATTTTCACCACGAGTAAATTAATATCCTACTAACTTACATCCATTCCCGATTCCCACCATTTAATACCACCAACGCGACAACCATACTTATTGGTAGGGGATTACAATTACACCCCAACAAACATTCTCTATATTTCTATAAATTTGCAACTGAAAATAATATTTCTCCTCCTAATACAAACTCAAAAGAAACAAAATACTCCTAATTATCAAAGAGAAGGTTTAGAATATATAACATATACTTGGGTCTCAACCATCAACTTAAGTTTTTAGTTGAGTTGGTTCCTTGACATGGTATCAGAGCCAACGTGACAAAAGGACACATGTTCAAATCCCAACCACCCTTCATTTAAAGTGTAAGTGGAATATTCAGCGCCTATGCGCATCCACACTTCCAGCCCAACAGACTCTTGTATGAGTGGGCGTGTTAGAATACATAACATATCCTTGGGCCTCAACCATCAGCTTAAGCTTTTAGTTGAGTTGGTTCCTTGACAAAACGATATATTTGCAAAAAAAAAAAAAAAAAAAAAAAAAAAAAACTTACACAAAAGCAGAAACATAGCTAGACTTAGCAGTAACAGGAACATTAAAAGTAGGAAGATCAGCAGAAATTTGAACAGGTATAATCTCAGTTTGTTTATCAACACCCACTAAAATTGCAGCAATTAGTGTTAATAACATTGCTAATCCCCTTATTAATATTTCTGCCCACCCAATTCCATGCCCTTTTTTTCCTAATTCTGTTCTCTCTTTTCCTCTGTCCATTATCACACTTTTTTTTTCACACTTTTTTTTTGACAATTTTTTTGACCCTTTTAGAAAAAATGCTTAATTTTTATTTGTTTTTTTATATATAAAAAAAGAAAATGAAAGATAATGCATGAGTGCCATGTTTAAGAGTATTTGTGTTATAAATATATATAAGAGAATGGAAGGACAAGGTGTGGAAACAAGAAGTAATGCATGTATAATGGTTTGTCATTGTTAGGCTTGCTTAGCTTAGCTTGTTCAGTTGGATATTTATTATGTGGGAAGTTGGTTCATTATGTTGGGCCCACCAGCCGTAAATGAATCGATGTTGTTCGATTTGAGTTAAGTCCGCGAAAATTTAATGTATTAATTTTGAGCGACTTTAAAACGACATAAATTTTTGTGAGAGACGGCTTTAATTGGGCCAGGCCATTAAATACTCAGAAGGTCTCCTGAGAGACCGTCTATGGTATAGACGGCACTCTCAGCAGTCCAGCCCAATGGAAATTTCAATTGCTTTTTTGGAAAGTGTAAAATGGGCTTGACCATTACACCCGTCTATGCTATAGACCGTCTATAGCAAGAATTTGTGTTAAATATTTTTTAAAATATTTATAAGCAGATATTAAAAATGATGTAAGTAGACATTTAAGGTTTTAGAAGTGGTATTAAGGATACTGTAAGTAAGTATTAAAGATAATGTAAGTAGGGATTTAGAATACGGTAAGTAGATATTAATCTTTAATGTGCTGGGCTTGAGATATGTCTTTCAAAGAGAAGGTCTCTCAAGAGATTAACTGTTAAAACAATATGTTAAGTAATTGTATTAGTTGGGTTATTCAGTCCATATTTGTGTAACATCTCGATGAGTCCATCTCACATAAGAATTAGTGAAATTTAATTTGTTTTTGGACACTTTTTTATACATCACTTTTGTCAACTCATAATATCTTGTAATTCTCATATTACATCCGTTCTGTAACAATTGCAACTGATTATGACATATTAAATAAAAAATAATGTTCCTATTAGTTGCAAGTAAAAATAGAATGAATGAAGTACACGATTTGAGATATGTACACTCAACAATCAGGGATTAAACAGAAAAAAATTAAATTTAGACCGTATTTGTTTACATTTTTCCGAATTTTTAGTGCTATAAAACTTGTAATTAAACTAAAACTTCTAATCAAAGTGTTGTGACAAACAAACTGAAACGAAGAATATTAAAATCTAAATTAGTGTAACCTAATTTTAACGGCCTTAATTTACGGGATTTTATACGGGATTTTATACGATCGAACATCTTGCACAAGTTTGCTCATTAATACTTGTGTACAGTTGCAATGACAAGAGAGGCGAAATTAAGCCCAAGACAGAAGAAGATGGCTTATTATGACTTTGGTAATAAACACATACTGTCATACTGATAAGAAATTAGTTGGGGATATGTTGAATTATGGATTTATGTGCATCATGACACCGATATACTAGAGCATCTGTATGTGAAGTGGAAGGTTTGGGCGGAATGTTTGGGGTTTATTTTTTTACTAGGCGCAGGTATTGATTGGGGGGTTTATTAACTGCGCGCACCTTATTGGGAGTATGGATATGATTTGTCCGCATCTTTCAGGAAAAATAAAAAACCCTCCACCCGGACCCTGCCTTGTGCGGGATACTGTAAGTCAGGAAGTGTCCTTTACCTTTTATGACACTGATATACTCTTTCGTCTCATACTATTGGTTATGTTTGAAATACTTTATACATAAAAAAATTGTTGGCTGTTTATTAGAGAAATAGTGGATCAATAAGCCAAAAACCAACAAAAAAAACTAATTGGAGTAGTTTTCTTATTATGGCTTAAAAACCGGCTTTTCAGTGGGTTTTAAAGCTATTTACCAATATTTTTTTGACTGTTGACCGACTAACAAGCCAAAATTCACACAAAAACTAAGCAAAAAAACGATAAACTAAATACTTTAAAGTGTATTCTACTTATTATGTCTCAAATTATGCTTGAAAATTGAAAAGTTGCAAATATAACCAATATTGTAATATAAATAGAATAAAGTAAATGTTTTAGATTACTGATTTTCTCTTAGATTACTTATTAGTGATCTTGTTCTCTTGCTTTGCTCATTTTTATTTTTTATTATTAGTATTACTGTTTTCAATTTTAGTTTTTTTTGTAATGTTTTACTTACTTTTTAACTACACGCGTTTTATTTGTCTCCCACATTGTAGGAACTTCTCTTAACCTTTCTCGAACCGGAGAACTCCTTTGGTCGCGCTCTCTTTTATAGGCATGAGTTGCCGCCGTTCTTTCCTCCTCAAACCATGTCCATATAATTTTCTATGAGCAGAATACACTGAATATGATGATAATGATGCCGCCTTTGAAATTGATATACTTTTTATTTTATTTAGACTTTTCCTAATTTTACTGTAATTTTCTTTTATTAATTTCCCACTATGTTTTTTTAAGGGTCATTTATATTCTTTTTAAATATTATCCATAGAAAATATCATTATTGCAATTTTAATATTTTATAAAGACAGAGCAAATAATAGCAGAAATTAAAATATTTTGGGCGACAACTCACTTTCATTAAATCGGTGTTTGAATTACTTAATAAAACCCGTAACTTGTCGGGAGGAGAATGGAGATTCTCTATCCATCCACAAGATTATGGTAGGAGTTTGTTTCAAGAGAAAATCTTATCATAAATTCCTGTGAGAGACGGTCTTTTTGAGAAATCATATTTAATCAGGTTGGCTCATTAAGAAAATATATAAAATAAATGTAGGCAATAAGTTTTAATGAATTGGGTCTGAGAGACGTCTCTCAGAAAGACTAAGGTAGCTGCAATCTTATATGGGCTTCATTCATGATATTTTAGTATGTGTTAGTTTTAAAAGATCATTACTTAGATTAATTTGATTTATTTATGATTTTCTTACAATAATTCCACTTATTAATTAACCATGAATAATCTCATTTTTGAGGGGTATTTTCCTAGAGTAAATCCAGCTATCGGATGACTTCTTATAGCAAGTTTTATTTTTTTAAGAAAAGATAAATTATAATAAAATATAGAAAAAAATGTTAAAAAACTATTCAAAAAATTTAATGATTTTTTTATCATTTAGAATTTTTTATGTAATTTTTCAAAATTTATTTCTGATTTTAAATTAATCTTCAATTTACTTTTTTGGTTGATTACCTATTACAGCAGTTCGTTGGGTTACTCAATTTTACTTTAGGCAAATACCTTCTAAAGTTGGGATTATTCATGGCTAATTAATATGTAGGATTATAGCAGGAAAATCATGAAAAGTTAAATTATTTAATGTAATTTTTTCTATTTTTATATGATAAGTATAATTAAGAACGATTATTAGGAAAACTTGATATTATTAGACTGGTGAACTATAAAGTCGTGTTGACTAAGTGACCAAGTATATGCAAAACTTTTACAATAATTTTACTTTAATAGCGAAAATTTTAAATCTGTCAATAAATCATCCATTTATTTTCACTTTAATGGCAAGAATTTTAATGACAATTATTTAAAATCAATCAACAATTATTCTTTTATAAAAATAAAAATTTGCTTACACTTTAAAGGCAAAAATCTTAAATCAGTCAATAAATCATTCAATTTGGTTTCACTTTAATGACATAAATTTTAAATCAGTCAATAATTATTCTTTTACAAACATAAAAATTTGGTTACATTTTAAAGGCATGAATTTTAAATCAGTCAATAAAACATTCAGTTGAAAAGTGTGAACCACTTAATTTTTATATAACATAATTAATTAATTATAATTATTCTTTACAAATATAAAAATATTAACGTATTTAAAAATCGGTGCATTATATGAGTTTCTATTAACTGAGGTTGGATTGTGGTAACCGAACCAGCAAAAATTGTTGTCCGTGACAATGGTCGTAAAGTCAAGCAGGTGCAACATCATATTCATCTCAATGTTCATATTCGGCTGTTTCAAGTTCTAAGTATTATATCCATCATCATCATTCGGTGTTTTACGCTTATAGATAAACTATGATTAGGATTTGGAGAGGAAAAATACACGGCAATCGGCAGCTGATATCCATATAAGAGAGTAAAGTCAGAGAATTCCTCGACTCTCTAGTCTTCAAAGAGAGAGAGGAATTCTAAGTATTATATCCACGAGTTAAAAAAGATGAATAATTTGTCCTATATCGCGGAATGATAAAAGTATTGGACAACGAAGGAGTATGTGTACTGCGTATTTTGTGTTTCTTCAATTATATGCTGACATCCACGAAAAGTTATACTTGATTTATCCAAAACCATATAAAAATGGGATGAAGTGCTCTAACGCCTCATAAAACTATGTACTTTATAATTTTATTTATCAATCAATGTGAGACAAATTATCTCAACACAATGCAAATTGACGTAAATAGCCGAACATGTTACATTCAGTTGCTCTTTTTTCTTTCCACACATAGTCCATACATCAAGGGGTGTTTGGCAATTTGGCTGTTGACTGTTTGTTTTTTAAGTTGACTTGTTTGACCAGTTGAAAATATTGACTGTTTTTATTGGCTTTTAATTTAACTGAAAAAACCAGCTATTTATGAAGTTGTTTGATAAATTTGAATATTAACTGTTAATTATTCATTATAATAAAACATAAGTTTTTTGGATTGCATACCTAATTCCTATTACAACCGTGCGGCCGTGCCTTTAGGATTTTTAGGCTTTACCAAAAAAATAATAATAACAATAATAGTAATAATGAACATAGTTATCAAAATTCAGATTCTTATCTACGATTCCATACTATACAATCTAATTAGACGAGCAATCCAAATCTAATGGTAGGATCGTACATCCTACCAAAATCAAGAATATAGATATAGAATCACAACACAATTTTATGATCTTTCAATTTAAGATCCAAATCCTACATAAAAAAAATTATACTAAAGCTTTTATTTACATAAAATATAAATTTTTTTTGAGAACACATAAAATATTAGTTAAATATATAGTCATTACAATTATAAAAGTTTACCAACTTACTAATTTTCAAATTCATAAAAGACCGTAAAAAGTATATATATATATATATATATATATATATATATATATATATATATATATATATATATATATATATATATATATATATATATATATATATATATATATATATATATATATATATATATATATATATACCTTTTTAATCATTTAAAAGAACAAGTAAAATAGATTTTATTTACAGCTCAAACCTTAAAAATGAACTAATACTCCCTCCGTCTTATAATACTTGCTATTGATATTGACATTTTCGAATAACCTTTATAGAAAACCAAGGCAATTTTCCGGTTACTCTCTTTTTATGCAAGTAGGTGTTATCTCAAGACAACGTCGCCACTCATACATAGGACTGAACACCGGTCCAAACCCGGACCGGACCGGACCGGGACCGGAAGACCGGAATCAAAAAATTTGAGGGCCGGAGACCGGACCTGTTTCATCCTGTCCGGGTCCGGGTCGACCCTGAAAAATTCCGGTCCGGTCCAGGTTCGGAGATGAACAAGGTCGTGACTAGGGATGGTCACGGGTCCAGGACCCTATTGGACCCGCCCCAGACCCGCCCCTTTTTTAAGGGTCTGGGTCTTATTTTTTGAGACCCATCGGATCCGGGTCGGATCTGGATCTAAAAAATATTTGGCGGGTCCGGATCCGGGTCCAATATCCGGACCCTGGACCCGCCCCTTGGACCCTTATAAATATTAAATTGTCTATTTTTATTTGTCTTCTAGGTATGAATTATGCCCTCAACACTTATTTTATTTTCATATAATCATAATATGTATAAATAATATATATGCTACTTGCTAAATGTTAACCCAATTTCCCTTATTTCATTGACTCGAACTAGTGTTTATAATAAAATTTAAGCGTATATTGGTGATGTTATGCGAGTTTAGATGTTAAATTAGTATTAAATTTTTGTAAAATACGATAATCACTCTCTTACAAATATACGAAAAATACAATGACTTACAAATGTTTCAAATTTGACAAATCAAAGAGACTTATTTTAGACCCACTAAGGACCCATTAAGGACCCTAGACCCATCAGATTCGGAGGGTCCGGGTCTGGGTCTGATAATTTTGGACCCTTAGGGTCCGGATCCGGGTCTGGATCCCAAAAAATTAAAAGGGTCCGGGTCCGGGTCTTATTGGACCCGCTCCAGACCCGCCCCATGACCATCCCTAGTCGTGACTTTGGAGAAGATGAAGTAAAGGCGTGAGGACTGAGGGTCGTGAATGGTGCGCCGCAGTTGTTGAGAAGATGAAGCAAAGTGATAATGAAAAACCCTAAAAATGAAAAGGCTATTTATATTTAGGTCAGATTTCAGAAATAAAAAAAGCTAAATTATAATTTATCCGGTCCTAACCGGGTCGACCCTGATTTTTCCGGGTTTGACCGGACCAGACCGGAAACCCGGAATTGAAGATTTTATAGGACCGGAGACCGGACCTGTTGCTTCCGGTTCCGGTCCGGGTCCATCCGGGTCCGGTCTGGACCGCCGGTCCGGTCTACTTTTGCACAGCCCTAGTCATACATATCCTCTTATGCAGGACCTTCTCTGTTTGGAGGTATAGAACATCGACCGCTTTCCTCTAGTTCTCTCTATAAAAGGAATACGGGTATAAATTTTTCGTCAACTTTCCTCACCCGGACCCTACTCTCGAGCGGAATATTGGGTATGATGATTTTTTTAAATGATCCTTATGCTTGGCTAACGTGGGTGTAAGATTGCAGGGTTTCGGATATTTGCAGGTCCTATCCTTGAAGACTCCGCTAGAGCCGAAGGACTCTTATGACCGCCCTCTCCTTATGGGTATGAGACGCCGTCGACCTTCCTTCTCCGATGTATCTATGTGTAGGAATACTGAGTATGATGATGATGATTTTTTTTGCCTTATTCATGCTGTAAAGTACTGTTTAAAAAAACGAAGCTTACTTGTTAATAAAGCTTTCACCTCCAAAATTCTGTTTATGGTAGTCTGTCACTACTCACTACATTTTCTTCTTCCTTACGTTTTACCTATTTCAAATCTTCATAATTTCATCTATTTTTCTATGATTTAACCCTTTGATTTTGTTGTTTTTTAATCGATTATACAATATGGGAAATTCTTCAACAAAGCAGAAAAAACCCAACAAATCCATACCAAAATCTCCATCATCAAATCAAATCCAGATTCCCCGTAAAAAACCACCATCATTACCACTCGTTTTCCTCTTCGGAGACCCGAAAAGCTCTTCCACTTCTTACTTACGTTTCGCTCTTCTTTACAAACCTCTTACTCTGCGTTTCGTCCCTTCCGATTCGCCTGAATTTAGGGTTCGTTTCGAAACGGAGGATGAGCCCGTTTCGGGTCCCATTGATGCGATTTTGGAGCATGTGGAGTCGAAACTCCCGTTTCCGCCATTGTTGAAGAGAGAAAGGAAGAAGTTGTTGGAGTGGCTAGGAGGAGATGATGAAACGACGCCGTGGTGGGAAGTGGTTAAGATGGTGGTGCTTCAACATAGGAGTATGAGGTCGCATTTGGAGAGGATTGCTACGTGGGGGATGGATCTGGCGACACGTGGAGGATCAAAGGTGGTTGATCTTGGTGTAGGGACTCCAAAAATGGAGGTTACAAAGCTTGGGAAGAGTTATGGAGATTTGTTGGAGGTATTGTTGGAGCATGCTCAAATGGAGGAACGTCTTATTTTTCCTATTTTACAATCTAATGATCCAGGTACTCGTTTTTTATATATTTTATTTATTTATTTATTTACTTATTTTACAATTATATAAAAGATTTTCATGAATTAATTAGGTAAAATACTCCAAATAATTGTAAAACATTAAAATCAGTTATAATCCATAAAAATTAGTTAAATCGGTAATATGGATATAGCTCGACAATGCTTCTTGTCGAGGAACCAAATCAAACGTTAAGCTGATGATCGACGCTCCAAGATATGTTATATACGAGAGCCCTTTGGGCAAGAAGTGTGGATGTACCACACGCCCTCCTCATACATGATGTTAAATATTCCCTTTTAAATGAGGGGTTGAGATTCGAACTCGTGACCTCTAGTCATGTTGGCTTTGATACCATGTCAAGGAACCAACTCAACCAAAAACTTAAGCTGATGATTGATGCTCCAAGATATTTTATATACTCTAACACTTCTTTCTAAATGTGTAATGCGGTCATTGTTGCAGTCGCAGACTCGCAGCAACATAATGCTGATGTGGTTATATCGCCTAAATATTAGTTGAAATTATAAGATATCCCATGATATAGTTCAAACACTATTTCTTTACATCTTTATAACACGGAAAATATTGGTTCATTTATTTGAAATCTTTTACAACGCTGCTTATACGATGTCTTGTTTTACTTTTATTGTGTTACCCAAATTCCATTAAGTTTGGAATGGGATCGTTAGTCGTAGGATACATGCAATCTAACCATGTTAGTGATGCTAAATAGATTATCATTTAATTAATCGTTGGTAGTATATAGCATCTGCAACTTCAAATTCACGTAATTTAATATTCATCTTACGAATATAATCCATTATAATTCGAAACGAAAAAACCATACTAAATTTTTAAACGATCGAAATAATATTTGTTAAATGGATGAATTATACAGGAGTATGTAGGGTTGTGAATGAGGAACATGCCAGAGACTTGCCTATGATGAATGGAATTAAAGAAGATATCAAATCTGTGGGAGTCAATCTTGGTAAATCTACCCATAAAGAGGCCTTTCATAGCCTTTCAACTCGATTGAAGACATTGCAGGTAATTCTCCTGATTTGATGAATTTGAATAATCAATTGATTTTTTTTTTCCGACCTCTTGAGTTTGCTACATGGAACCGACACGGGTCTAAGGAGTAGTCTAGTTGTTGAGAGAACAATACAAAAATTTGAATTGCGTAGATGGTATTGAATATAGGAAAGAAATTGGTGGATGGAAATTGTGAAACTAGTGGGATTATTTCTATGAATGGAAATTGTAACGAAATTAAATACAAAAAGAAATAAACAGATTAATAATAGAAATCACGCAAAGGTTTAGCGTCGTTTACTAACAATGTATTAGCTACATCTACGAGGGAGAATAGATATTATAAATGTGATGGAGAAAAACTGATTCAGATTAGGAGGATTGACGGGTTATATATACCATCTAAAAATAATAGAATTTAAACCCATTAGGTTTAGACTATACCTAAACTAATTATGTTTAGTCATTTAGCTCATATTATCACTTGAACTAGGGCTGACTTATCAGGGAAAAAGGGCCTATGCGGCCCATCCAAAAAATTAGGAAAACTGACAATTTAATAGTAAATAGAAGATATCCTGAGAGACCGTCTATGTCATAAATGGCTCTCCCAATACCCTAACTCAATGGCTGACATGACTATTCAGTTAGTCATTTAATAAATGGGCTGACCCATATTTACCCGTCTATGCTATAAACCGTCTATAACAAGAATTTGCGAATAGTAAATAGTTAGAAGAGAATGACATTATATTTGATAGAAGTATTTAGGAGCCACAGGCGGATCCAGGATTCAAAAGCATAGGTAGCACCATTCATGATTCACCAACGGGTTTTGGTTCTAGGACAGTTTTTTGGCGATTCGTGGTTGATTTTAGAATATAATATTAATGTTTTTAAAAAAAAAACATGGGTAGCCTATGCTACCCAATGCTACAACATAGGTCAGCCTATGTTAAAAGCTCAAGATCGGCCATCAAAAGGGAAATGTAGCAAACTCATGCAGAACAGAGAGTACACATTTTGGTGTTTGGTTATTAATTTGCTTGTTTTTACAGAAGAATTGCAACCAACACTTTGATGAAGAAGAAAAAAATCTCTTACCATTGATGGAAGCATCTAATTTGAGTGAAAACCAACAGAGGAAAATTATCAATCAATGTATCGATGTAATGCAAGGAACTCATTCTCACTTATTTCGCTTCTTCATCGAAGGGTTACTTCCTCACGAATCGATGGAGTACTTGGATGTGATCGGGAGTTGTATCGACAAGGAAAAGTTGGCTTCCTTGCTTCACTCACTCGTCGAGTAAGTTCAATACAATACAATGATCTAATAACTTCCTACGATATGTTACTGTCCTTCTAAGCTTTCGTTTCCTTTCTGCTAGATCTTGATTCGAAATAATTCTTATCAGCAGAAACGCGAAATGATTCACTTATGTTAGCAGAAGTCGAGCATTAAACTTAACTTTGTGAGTGTAAATATCTACAACATCCCTTTGAGCTTCTTTGGTTAAAAGGAAAAAGTTCAATTTACTCCTATAGTTTTTCATTTGATCGGGGTAAGGTTACAGAATCTCCGACTGATAATGTTGGAAAAGCCCTGGCCTACCCATGATTATGCATAGAGAATTTTTTCATTCATATTCCTAATTTTAGCTTTATAGTGTGGTGTGTGGATTGGATTGTAAAGTTTAGTACTTTTACTTTTGTGAAACACATGCAATTATGCTTTCTTTGTGCCAAGTTTTTTCTAATCAATTGATTCTTAGTGATGTGAATGGTACTCAATTTTACAAAAGGAATATTTTCTTTACATTTTTCCCATCAAATTTGTTTGTAAAGATCATTGCTACATATTTTATAATATCCATATTTTCTACGATTAAGGCTTTATCATTATTGTCGATTATGATATTTTCTTCGATCATTTGCATTCGAGTTGTTTCTCTGTAGAACTTGCCTCATATACTCACCAATGGTGTTTTTGCTTGTGAAGTCAGACACTTGGGCAAATATACGAAACTTGAACGCTTCATTTTATTTAAAATAATTGATTTTGTTTCATTAAATAGTCAAGTCAGACACTTGGACATATCTTAGAATTTAGGTAGGGGTCCTTTCGTCCTCCTTAGAAGTTTTGTTTTGTTGTCAGTATTGCTTAGGCAAGAGAAAAGAATGATATTAATAATCCAACCATTCGTTCATCCACTATGAATAATCTAAATTTTAAATTATTTTTTAATAATTTTATATTTGTCTTTAGTTTGCTGTCAACATGACATTTTATATTATAATAATTCAACATTTGCTCTTCGTTTGTCATCAGCATATTCTATTATAATTAGTATGCTGACAGCAAACTAAGGATAAATATTAATTTATTAAAAATAACACAAAGAATCTACATTTGGTCAAACTTCACCCGAGGATTTGTGATTGTTCCACCCAATACATGTTGTTACACTTCACATGAGGTCATTAAAAAGCTAAGAATAAATATGTGATTTGAATTTTTATAATGAAATTAGACTAATTTGAAAGTAAATTACACTAAAGGTATATGAATTATGATCCAAAATTAAGTAGATTTATATACGATGTAGTCTACAGATCAAACGTAACATCAAGCTTAATCATATTCAAAAGTAATTAAGTTGGATATAAAAATGTTTTAAAATTAACAACCTGAAATCCGTTAAACAATCTAGTTTTTGGGCGTAAGTAATCTCAACTTGAATTCAACTACCAACCAAGTTGATTCTCGACTAAACCCATTTCAAACCCAATTATACAATGAATATTTATTATATTAAGTTGTTTCACGCAAAAATAGTGTAGACTAAGTTCATACAAAACTTATGTAACAATAGAAGTTAACTCAAACCTAAATTTTATCCGATTTGATTTTCAAACAAGCCAAATCCAACCGATAAGTCATAAATTTGTTAATCAACCACTACATTATAAGTAAAAGTCTCATATAAACTTAGTACACAGTATGCACAACTTAATAATATAATTAATTATTATTTATTAATGATTGTAATTAATTGTATTTGACAAGTAAAAGTACTTATTACTTTAACACGTTTTAAAATGATTAAACTGCATACAAAACTTTCTCTTCATTATAAAGCTCTTTGCTTTCGATGTACAAATTTCACCTATATCAACTCCAATTTAAAAATGAAGTTTCACATACTTAAGCCTAATTAAATGAAGTTTCAAACCGATTAATCATTATCATTTCTAGTACATCCGTCACATAAAAACTATAACTAGAATATGAAGTATATATAGAGCAAAAGAGAACATATCGTACCCTCATTATAGAAGGTTGCAACTAGAGGCGATCATTCAGATTATCAGGTTGATTTCGGTTCAACTATTCATATCGGTTTAAAATATAATTTTATATCCACATTAGTTTAACAAAATTGTAAATCCATTTTCAAGTTGGATCATATTTAGCTCAATTATAAGATCGACTGGTCGAGTAAATATCAAGTCATCGGGTCTGTCTTGAACACGGTTTAAGCCATTGCACACCTCCAACCCCAAGTGGACATGAATTTTGCCGGTAGCGTGTCCAGTTTGAATCAGACAGCTCACAGCAGTGTTATCTAAATTATGTGATCATGTCATTACTGATCTTCATCCGCAAGAGGTAAACTCCAGAATTTATCATGATTTCTTGTAACCCTAATCAAACAAATCCATAGATTACGATGAAGCATTTGTCTACCGCCCCTAATTTTGATCTTCCGTATGATATCTCTTTGAGAATTGCATCTTTCCTTCCGGTAATTACATCCATTTCGTTTTTGATTCTTCATTTTTCTTTCTTAATTGTTGATTTATAACTTTAATTTTAAGTTTTGTTTGGTTATTGTTTGATTATGATTTAATTGCTAAATGGATGTTTATTGAAATGAATTATGTGTATAGGTACGAGATGTTTGTGCGCTTGGAAGTTGCTCTAAATTCTGGAGGGAGTTATGCGAGTCGGATCAATTATGGGTTTCTCTTACTACGCAAAGATGGCCTTCCCTTCATTTATCCCACAATTCTCCAATTCCTGATCAGTCTAATCCTCAACCCTATTCGGCCACTGGAGTGATTGTAATTTTCTTGTTTTTTTCTCATATTTTTCTTAAGTTCGTGTTTATTGTTGCACATATTCCTGCAAATATAAAACAGAACATGAAATTGTTTGATTCAAGTCTAGATGGTAATCAAACTGTGAGTTTTATGTATGCATGCTAGACATAAATAAGTGAAGATTCTTATATATAAAAATATTTCATTACCGCAAGATTGATTTCCATTTATTCAAGATTCAGTTGGGGTCGGATGTACACTACATTGCCCTTTAATAATGTTATTTTTGGTAGACCTTTGATCGCCGTCAACATATGCAACTTTACATACCAAGGAGTATAAGAAGAAGTACATATGAATTAAGCAAGTTGTTTTACTTATTCAAATCGTTGGTTTATCGAGAATGGACAAAACAATTGATTTTATGTGTAGTAGACTTGTGATACCCCAGATTTAGATTGAAAAGGGATTGATAGACTACTCATAACAACAAGGTGCATCTTCTTTTCTAGGGAGCCCATTTGCTAAGAACTCCACAGTTAAGCGTGCTTGGTGGAGAGCAATCTTAGGATGGGTGACCTCCTGGGAAGTTTTCCGGGTGCGCACGAGTGAGGCCAAAGTGCGCTGGAAAGACTTGTGTTGGTATGTGGGGTCAGTCTACAATCTCCATGAGTAGTCACCGGTGGTCCGTTGGGCCGGGGTGTTACAAGACTAATGAAAAAACTGCACCCTCTCACCTTATTGTAAGTCTTTTGTTTGAATCATGTTCTAAATTACTATTTTTCTTAAGACAAGAGGGGAATCCTTGAAATGAGTGTGATGTGGAGCCTCTTACACTATCCTCTTTCCTATTGTAATAGTGTGATACAACATATTGTATTAGGTTAGCCATTAGCTTGCTATCATGTACTTCCTCGGTCCCTTTGAAACTGCAAAAAGGACATTTGGCATAAAGATTAAAGATTGGTGAAGTCATTCACTTATTTTAATGGTATTCGAAGATGAAGAAAATGTGTAGATGAGAATTATAGAAGGTGGTGTTGTGGTGAGGACGTTTCCTTAAGAGGAAATTGTTGCAGGGTAAAAGGGAATGACTGAAATGGAATGTGTTGACAATTTCAAGGGATAGAGGGCGTACTTTTTGGTAAAATAACAAGTCTTCAATAAAATCAGACTCTAACTTAGGACTTGAAATGCTTATTCTTATAGTTGCTGCCTTGCTCGTCTCCTTTTAATACTTGGTAACAATTAGCATTCCCATACCGACTTAGTTCCGCCTTACATTTTATATGAATTGAATTTACCCCAAAATTCCTCTTTTACATTTTGATACGCTTTTGAGTAGCTTAAAATATTACATTATTTTACAACTTGTAGGTTTCTGACTTTGTCTTACTATTTATTCATCTAAATTTTACTTAAATTGCTATTCATTTGGTCTAAATTTCTTGTTAAAAGTTTCATAGGCATTTGAGTGGCCTTAAAATTATTATTCATTCTTGGTGCCTAGCAATTCAATTCCAACATAAAATATTAGTTCTTCCCCAACAACATTTCATTAAATTTCATTTTTTACTTCAATAAATAATAAAGAAAGAAATGGTCCCTCTGATTTTTACCTTACGAACAACTTCTTGTTAAATTTTATGCGATTTTGAAGAATAGTTGTGAAATATTATCGAAATAATCAGAAGTCAGTGTAAAAAGATAAAAGAGAATACATCTTTCGAGAATGGAAGCAGTTTAAGAATGTCACCTATTGCTTGAACTGGAGAGTAGAAGTTATCACTGGGGAATTCTGATATAATATAGTGCAAGTTCATTATTATTGGAGGAAATACCTGGACATTTTGCACATTGTAGCTCTACATCTAGTTCTATATGCTGTTTTTATCATGCATACACGTGCCTTTGTTAATTTTCTTTGAATTGAAGGTTTTTGAATATCATTGTTGACTATTATGGTTTATCATTATGTACGTACAGGGTTGGAAGGCCTTTTATGTTAGAAGGCACCTTGAGATGGGAAGCAAAGTTTTGAAATTTGTGGAGCGATGTTCTTTCTCTGTTTCGTTGGAGGTTCAGGATTATCGTAAAGCAATTGATGAGCTCTGCTCAATGCAGCTTGATTTTATGGATGTACAGATGTTTTTGTTCAAGCCTGAGTTGAACGTAATGCTTAACTTGGTTGGATTGCACTATGGTATCAACTGGCTTGGAGTGCCTGTAAGCCCTTTACCCTTTCTTTTCTTTATATGATGCAAATTGCATGAATTTTAGCCCCTATGGAATGTTAAGATGCTAACGACTTATGGGGATTAATAGATATTGATCCTATATTCTGTATTATACTAATGTTTGTTTAGTCTTTTTTCTGATCCTAATTTAATTACACTTTTGCCTGTAAGTAAAATTTCCTTTATTTTATTCATTTGTAACCTTTTTACTTATTCTTTGTCTCTATGAACAAATTTATAAATCTTGCATTAAAATGAATCAAACAAGATTTCACTTGACTATGTTTAAACTTATAGATTAGGAATAAAATACAAATTAAGAGTGATTAGCAAATAGCCGAATAGTGACCTTAAAGTAAATGGGGCTAGTAGGCCGAGTAGAAGGGAGTGGATTAGGAGTATGTTTTTGTGCCACATACATTCTTTATCCTGCTTCTTTTTTTACTTGGAAACATGTATGGCTGGCAGATGGGATTTGTGTGTAGCATGAGGACTTGAAGATGACTACTCTCATTATTCCTTCTCTTCTGTGTTTTAGCCTTCAAGAGCCTTATTTTCTTTTCATTAAAAGACTTTTGGGAGTTCATTCGATTATGAGCACATCATCTTGCTATGACGAAGTTTTTGCTTCAAGCAATAGATACTTGGTCGTACTAAAAAATTAAAAGGCCCTTTTTAATTGACCTCTGTAGAGTATTAGGTTACTTTAGTTCCCCAATGCTTATTCAGGTCCATGGAGCTATATGGATTATGGATTACGGATCAGGTTTTAGTTTCTAGTACATTGAACATGTAACATACATTATATTCTAACAACCCCCTTTTTTCCCTCCACAACCCCTCATTTTTCTGTCCTCCTCCCTATTCTACTGTCAACATGGTCTTGGGTCCTTGTCTTAATAACTTTGCTACCTCTTTTATGAAATTCTGAGAGCATAAGGTCTCAAAAGTTCTTGAATTATTTATGATTTAATTGACACTTCAAACCTCTAAGCATGGACTAATATTCAATAAGATCCTATACCTTTTGATCATAGACCATGATTAGTTTGTGTCAAATTTGTAAATCCTAACTTGAGTAACTATCATTGTGCTAGATTGGTAGTTCAAACCATCCAATATACTCTGTACATGTCTGAATCTGATGTGCAATCTTTGTCTATTTTAGATTGAGAATTTAGTTGCTTGGTGAAAATTTTCGGTTTATAATAGTGTAAAACTCCATCACTTTAAAATATTGACTTTTATTGATACCATTTATGCAGCTGCAGTACATTCTTGATTCCCTTAAAGGCTCCAACATATCTGAGAGACAAGTTTCAATAAAATGGTGGAAAGTAGGCCGATGGTCTCGTGGGTTTCGCTTGCGAGACGAAGCTCATCATCGTGTGGTCTCACTGGCAGATCTTGCAACTGAAAAACAAGATCTTTTGGTTGTGCTTTGTAGAGGTGCTGTGTACGAGGTCATACGTGTCCAAATCGCTGTTGCATATCCATTAAATGTTCCTTGGACATGCCAGAACTCCATGCTACCCGGGTTTGAACGTAGTTGATGCAGTTCTCGTGTGGTTTCCTGTATAGATAACTTATCTACACTCCTTCATGTATATATTTGGAAGGTCGGATCGGGTAACCTAGACCCCCCACTCTCAAAAGAAACCTGTATGATAAAAAATGGAAAAATTCGAGAAACCGAAAATAAAATTTTCAGGGCATGAGAAATATCTCAACTGGGATGCTGTACATTTGCACAGATGACAGAACTAAAGCTATTGTATATTCATCTATACTGTATAAAAATCGACAATTTACAGGCCCAAAAGAACAAAAATCCTCCTCATTCTTCTGTAATTAACGTGTTAAGCTGATTTATGGTGTCAGTTTGTTGAATTGTTATTTATCGATAGCATATAAGCACATATGCATATTGTACAGAATAATTTCATGTATTGCCTATTTGCTGTGAATAATTGTTATTATTGATTATTTTTAAATAGTTGATCCTTTTTATATTTTTGGTAAGAGTATCTCTTGCCATATTTAGATTGGCTATTATAGGTACTACTTTTAAAGGAGAGTAAGGATAAATCAACAAAGAAGCATAAAGAGGAAGTACAAGTGAGGAAGTGACTATAATGACCGGTAGATATATATAGTAGTTAATTCAAATGCGACATAGGTGTTGTCGCAAAAATATACAAATGTTAGATTATTTACAAGTAATAATAGGAATTATTCTCAACAGATGGACAATAATTCGACTTATTTGCTTCATTAATTGTATATTTTGGTTGAGTCTTCACCAAATATTTTGTTTAGACAATCAACTAACTAAAAGTTTAGAAGGCAATTATAAAATATTTGTCAAACAACATCATTTGTGATCATTAATATAATCGATATATTTTTTTAAACTAAGGCTCATCAATAAATTAGTATTTCATACATTTATTTATCATTTGCACCTTAATTAAAATTTTAAGATTTTTTTATTAACATGTAACAAATTATGAAAATTTAATATTAATAGTAATTGCATTAAGATGAATGTAACGGTTTTGGTTTAATCATCTAAATTAAACCAAACGCGCTTATAACTCAATGGATAGAGCATCTGCACGTGGAGCAGAAGATTTGAGATTCGACCCCTACTAGGCACAGGTATTAATCGGGAGTTTTTATTCCGCGCGCATCTCTCTTTACTCCCTCCTTGGGGGAACGGGTATAATTTATCCGTATCTTTCAAAAAAAATCATCCGAACCTGACCTTGTGCAGGATACTGAGACCGACCTTTACCTTTACTTTTTTTATTTAGTGAAGTATCCGGATTCAGAATAATGGAAATGGCGTCTCCTTGCAGAAAACCATCAAACTCTCGCAACAACTTGAAACATTCTTCATCTTCATCTTCAAAATGGAGCCGAATTTCGGCATCAATCAAAGCCAAATCCTGCGCAATCTGCCTTAATCAAGTATCCGGTCACCGCCCTGCCGTAATCAACCATTGTTTACACGCCTACTGCCTTGCCTGCCTTCTTCGATGGTCCAACTACAAGCGAACTTGTCCGCTTTGCAATTCCCATTTTGATTCCTACTTTTCCCCTTCTTCTATCTCTTCCTCTTCTTTTCATTTGCATCGTTTGCTCCCTCTCTCTTCCCCGCCCTCTCCGGATCATTCTAGACCCCGCCATACCCGTGCTGTTGATGTCTTTAGGTCTCTTTTTGATTATATTTATGTTTGCTTTTTTACTTTTGAGGGAGTTTTCTTGTTCTAAGAGCATATTTAACTGATTTGAATTGGTGGGTTTTGGGGATTTTTTACTTATATTGGTGGGTATTGATAATAGTTCTTACTTCCTTGAAATTATCAATTGGGTTGTTATGATTGTTTAGGATAAGTTTATATTCATCCCATTGATTTACTTTTTGAATTATTGGATGTTTTTTGACATTGAGCGGTGTTTGGCTGAAAAGCTTATGGTTATGAAGAAACCTGCATCTTAAATTGATGAATCTATGGGTTTATACAAATGTTGGTGGATATTGATGTTCATTGTACTAAGTAGTGTCACATGATTAGCCGGTCTACTCGCGAATCTCAAAACGAGAACATTTTGAGTGAATCGTGAATTTGAAAAGCTAATTAGCCTTGAATATCTCAATTGGGTTGTTAATGATAGTTTATGATAGCTTTGAATTTTCCCCATTGATTATATTTCTGAAATATTGAGTTGTTTTGTTTTCTCAAGGGGTAAGACAGGTTGATTTTGAGAGGTTTGTTTGCTGAAAATATAATGGCAATGTCCTATGAAGAAATTTTCATCTTTGTTAGTTTGCAGGGCACGTTGGAGAAGAAGGGAGCATAATGATGCAGTGAATTCGCGTTCAAGGCCTGTGCCACGGCTAAGATCATTTCGTCGAGGGGAGTCTGTTCCATCTGAGGTTATTACAGAAAGGATTCTTCAATGGCGTGCCAGGTAATATGTTTGGTTCTGTGTTTTCTTTCTCTTTTGCTAATTTGCTATATAGGAGTACTATGATCATATAAGTTTCAAGGTTAGAATATCAAATCATCATCACCATATTCGGTATGACTCGCACATTAAAGCTATGATCGGGTTAGAATATCAAATCATCATTGTCGTCATATCCAGTATATGTCGCTCGTAGGAGCTTTAATCAGGGTAGAAAATCAAATGTATAAGAAAATCTTTTGGGACGATTCGACCTGTTGAAGTGAATCCATTTATGTAATTGTTTCCTTAAATATCCATTTGCAATGTTGAAGTGAATCCATTTATGTAATTGTTTCCATAAACATCATGTTTGTTATGAACTGAGTAATTGGACAAAGAACAGTAAAATAGAATATAGTGTATAAAATGCCAAAAGAGAAATATACTATTGATTGGATGATAAAAGAGATATTACAACCCTAAAAGCATAACAAGAAACGATAGATCAAGCTATTCGAGACGCTTGAGATCTCCTAACGAGTATAAAACCCACCCACAATGTGTTTACTGATTTTCTTCATACCAATGATCCTCTCTTCCCTCTTATTTATAAGAAAACTAACACTTAAGACTAGATTATTCTCCAAGTTACCACTAACAAAGTAATGACCGAATTACCCCTTCATAAAGTAATTCTTCCAAATATCTAGTCATAGCAGATTAATAGTGTAAAATTTCATCAAAAGTTTCATGTCATTCCCATGGTAGTGAAACTTTGATCACAAAAAAGCTCTATTTTCAAATTTTCATTACCACCTAATACCACATCTCTCAATAGTAATGCATTGAAATGAAGAAAATGAAATGATTGAAGTTGGACAAGTATGGCCATGTAGGTAGCAAGAGTTTTTCAACCAAAATTACATTAGTTTTCATTTTCATTTTCATTTCCACCCTTTAATAACTGACCAAACGGGCCGTAAGAGACTAGTTTAAGGTTGTACATCTGACCCCTAAACCCTGCCTAAGTAGGAGCCAATGAATGTTATTGGGGTAATGGAATATTGTTGTTGAAGAGACTAGTTTAAGTGATGAGTAGGGGAATTGTTGTCTTCAAAATTTGTGTTTCATGAATCATGAACAAGAGTTGGACTTGTTAGCGGCTGAAATTGTTTTGGACAAATACTTTCTGGTTTTAATGCATCTCAACTCAGTGAAAGTCCTTATTAAAAAGTCTTAGACAAATTCGGTTGATGGATGGGAATAAATTATTGTTCTTTCCCCTCTTTCACATTATACATTCGAAGCCTTTTAAAAACTTCAGATTCATGTTGGCACGACCGAAGTTACATTTATTGTTGCACTGTTTATGTTTGATCAGACCATCACCAATTTATATCTTGAATGTGACAGCATATACAAGCGTGGTTTTTCGGCTGTTCCCTTTTCTTCTAGGAATCTTCAGAGCCCGGTGAGCAGCATTCTCCTGATATATCTGTGGATGTTAGTCATATTTACTTTTCCATATTGTTACTTAGTACTAAATAAATACTTTTATATGCCATTCAACTTTATCCTGATGTCAATTGGTATCAAATGAACTTATATTAAGTAGCTTAATAAAATCAATCTCAAAACTTCACTTGGGTAACCATGTACCTCACAAGCTCTCTCAAGTTTGTTAGAAACTTTTGAAACTAATAAATTGTACAACCCAAGTCCAAACAGGTTAAACTATGTCAAGGGCATTCTATGTTGGTTCCTAGGAACCTTACAAGTTACAATACAACTATCCAATAGTAAAAACTTGGCACACAATGCAGATACTTGAAAACCTTCATCACAAACTTGGTGAACTTCCATGTTCTACTTCTATTATAAGAAATAACATAGTCAAGTGGAGTTATATACTTATATTTGATTCATCTAGATGAATATTTTTTATAATATTAAGTTTATATAATTATAATTATGCTCAACTAAAGATATTAAGGATCAAAAGAGTCAATTGGATAGATAGCGTGAAAATAAGAAATGTAACAACTAGAAGAAGTATGATGACCACGATCTTGATCACAAACATCCATCTTTTGCGCCTTGAATTTGCAACTTGATAACTTTGAGAAGTTTGGTATCGAAAATTTAGATCGGGTCGATGTTACACGAAATTAAATTTGCTTCCATGCCAGATACAAAACGAGAAACGAGATATGTAAACCTAGTGTTTCGGAGACTTGAGTAAACGAAATATGATCCAATAGAAGCTAAGATACTGTCTTGGTGTCGTCCAAATATTTTTTTATTGTATGCGATTACATCTTGCATACTGAAACGATGTTACTATTGGACGTATGAGTTATGACTGTGTTTTTTCTTTGAAATTTCAGAACCTGTCATTGAGTAAAGAAAGAATACTACAAAGAATAGAACCATGGATCCAAAGGGAGTTGCAAGCTATACTTCAGGACCCGGATCCAACTATTATTGTTCATGTGGCTACATCACTGTATCTTTCTAGATTTCACATGACTGGAGACCTCTCAACTGCAATGGATAATATCGATGGCTTCCTTGACCCATTGCGACGATTTTTGGGTGAATGGACCAATATGTTTTGGCATGAACTTAGGTATGTAGTTTTTGTTCACCTATTTATTTCACCTTTTGTTTAGCCATATTTGATTTCCTATTTTTGGTTGTACAATTTACGTTGATTGCACATGGTAAATTATGATATTTTTTCTGTATCTCCCATTTCCTAATGCTTGGTAATAGCTATTACTCCAGAAATTCTTGTATGAGACGGTCTCACCGTGAGATGGGCCCATACAAGCAGCCCATACAAGATAATTGTCGTCATTTTAAGAGAAAAAATAATATATTATTTTTTAATTTGGCCAGCCCATATCAAGCTGTCTCACGATGAGACGGTCTTAATAAAGAATTTTTACTATTACTCGCTTCTGTAATGTATATTCTTGCTTGTGTCTTCAATTTGTGAAGCTTTTGTGATAATCAAGGATCACCCTATGCTACTCTCGGTTAAAAGTACTGCAAATGTCCATGTGTCGAAGCTTTTGAGTGTTGTATGGCATACTTCCTCCATTCCATTATACTTGCTACATTTGACTTTTACGCACTCTAATCTATTATTTTGATCATTTATATATTGAACTATGCACATCCAAAGTTTATAAAAAGTTAATATGATGAAAGTATGCGATTAGACGATTAAAACAAAATCCCACTTGATTAAATTTTTTTTCTTACACATTAGCTGCAATATATAAAATAAGCTTGAACCATGAATAGTGCCTACAACCGTAATGTAGCAAGTATTTCAGGACGGGGAAGTATTTGATAAATTTCCGATTAACCTATGTCTTTCCTTTAGATGCTTTGCAGAAAGCACTTTTTCGATGGCTACTTATGATGAAGTAGTCGAGTACAGAAGAGTGAATAACAGCTAAACAGATGGGTATCGTAGCCCGGTACTAGAGCCTCAAGCTGTCGTTCTTCAAAATCATCGTATTTAGAGGTTATTTTCATTTGATTATCAGTTATCTCTATGGCATATGATGCATTGAGGTGGAAACTTGCATGTTGTGGTTGTGAGAAGAGGATTTCAAATATTTTTACAAAATCATCGTGAACGGGATCTGGAAATGGTTGGAATGGTGCAATGCTGGCTTGCCATCAATCTTTACTCTCCATTCTAATAATTCTGAGAGCCTGAGACAGGTATCGTGTGTTCGATCTTGGTAAATCCTCATTGTTGTTTCTTTGTACGCTCTATAGATCTTATGTTGTTGATCTTCTTACTTCACAGGATTCGTGATTTTACTTTTGATATAATTATAAGGCTAGGTATCGGGGTATTGGCATATTGTTCTTGACGTATCACTTGTGATGCATAAGAAGCAAGAAAAAGATAAATAAATGGCCACCTTTCGGCTCTCTCTTATTGGCTAAATCAAGTTGCCCCGGCAACTTTGATGTATGTTATAAACTTGCATCATATCTGATGTATTTGCGGTACCACTATAAATCTATAATGTCCGTCTTCCTTATCCTTTTGCAGTTTTTCTAAGAACTTTTTTCAGTTATTGCAGTGTTTCGGAAACTTAGGAAACGAAAATTGATCAAATAGAAACCAAGAAAGGGCCATGGTGTTGTCCAAATACACTGATCTTAGCTAGAAAATATAACCATAACACTTGATCATAAATCATAAGGTTTGTATCACAAAAGTACGACACAATCCTAAACGTGATACGGAGCATAGTGTTCCAAAACTCGGTTCGGGTGTAGCTTAGCGCATTTCGCACTTTAATGTTATAAACGTAACTTTATTGTTTGTCACTTTTGTATGAGTTTTTAATTGTATCATTAGCACAAGCTACTAAGAAAAGTTACAAAATAATCAGGCCGATGCGCAAAATAATTTGTGTTGTTGATTCCCCCATAAACTTTCTTGATGTTTCTTGTTTCACAATGTGCAGAAACTAGCTGCTGTTGTACTCAGATTCTTAAAGCTTGGAATCAAATGGCTTTTCTGTGTATGGGAAGTAAGCGATTCATCAATTGGGGATTCGTGCAAGGAAAGCTGAGATCTTGCTAGCTAGCCGTTTTCAAGATTCGTTATTTGCTCTTAAATTAGTGCGTCCTTATATCGATGTTTTTGGTGACTAGAGTGCTTGACATTAAGTGTATATATCAATGGTGGGGCTTCAAGAAGGAGCTTCAATGGCGGTAGTATCACTGCCAAAGCTTCAATAAGGGAGCTTCAATAAGGGAGCTTCAATAATCAACATTTGGATTTTGCAAGTCTTTTTTGCTTGGTAAGAAAAAAGCGCCCGACAGTTTCAGATCAGTGCTTATTCAAATGAAACGGAACAATTTGATTCACGAACGAACCCCAGTTTGAGGTCGATATAATCATATCGGGGTTCGGGGAAATTGAGCAAATCACTTGATACCGAAAGATTGAAGTTTACTAAATAAACTAACATATCAGTCTCAATTGTCATCTCCCGAAGTCTGACACCGACTGTTTTTGTTCACTTGATTGTTCATTGATAAATGACGGAATGTACAACGTTTGCTTAGTATATCGTATCAATATTACAGACTACAGTAATGTGATTACATAAAATGTTGGCTTTCAATCATCATAAAATACATACTTTCATCAGAATAACATATAAGCTAACGCTGATTTCTTTCATCTAACATAACAACCACAACACTCCGTTCTTAACAATACATACAGCAGACTAACCCACCTGCCATCAGTTTCTCGCCCTCCAAACTTTAACCCTCTTCCTCCGGTTCCTCTTCCTCTTGAAGCAGGTTTTCTCTATTGTCATGAGCCCAGAAACCACGGACGTCTATTAGCATGCTCGCAACTGTACCACCTTGCTTGCATACCAGTAAATCCTGCAATGTGATCTTCAAGGGATCCGTAGGCTTTACCATGTCCCAAATCTCATCCCTTACGTCTTCAATACATAATTCGTAATTTCCTCCCTCAATCCATTTCTGATGTACATCTCTGATAGACAAAAACAAAGGAACGGAGACAAATGTCGAGTTAGATAGGCAAAATTCATTGCTATGAAAACCGAATGCAATATTTTTTTACTGCTAAGAAACTGTCTCTGTCAGTTTGAGACTCACAGGCTTCACTTCAGTTCTGCGAGAAGAAAAGGACAGAAATTTTTGTAGGAAGATTGTATCGGATAACATCTCGCTCACAGATGTCATCCTTCTTTTCTTCCATTATCTATCTATACCATACCGGTTTATAGAGCTGGCCAATTGGGTCATTCTAACACGATTCAAAGTAAAAATCATACCGAAATGACGGGCATGCAAAACCCAAGAATGACTCAACAAAAAAACACATTTGAACCACACCCAACAATGAATAGCTCTATAGCCACTTGATAGAAAATGGGTAACGATAAGTTAATGCAATGTGAAGGATTTTTCAAAAGAACCTAGCTTGCAACAGAAAAGTATAGCCAAGCTAATTATCAGAAAATTTACTCGGAGAAAAGTATTAACAGTTAAAAAATAGGAACAGCAGACTACTTCAGCCCAGGATTTCAGTAATTTTGCATTCCTATTCTGTGAATCAGGTTGCTTATAACTAGTTCACCAGAATTGGTTTAAAAAATTTGGGGGCACAGTCGCACAAAAGTCACAGTTCCAGCCAACTTCACGTGCTCCTATGAAAGAAATTCTTGCGAGATCGGAGAAATCACTATAAGTTCATAAGACATATACTGTACCTGAAAAGAGTGTGGACATCAGCCGTTGTTAGATGACCCCTTCCTTGAAGATCAAGACACCTGAACAAGTAGGTTAAACCTTCAGGAGTGTCTTTGTTCTCGAGGGCAAGAACAAAGTCCAAGAAGCTCTCAAAATCCATCTCCCGATTATTGCCTACACCACTTTTCCCGCGGCGTACATGCTCATCAAAAACTACAACAAAGAAAAAGTCAGTACTCAGTACTAAACAATTGCCAGCTAGGAGACATGAATAAATTTTAATTTTTGTTATTTTTACTTCCCACCAGGGAATAGGGATGCAGGAATGAATAACATTTAATGCTTAATTCAATACAATATGATTTCTAAAAATTTTCCATAAACATTTGTGAAACGCATGGTGTAAAATGTGGTAACGGTCGCGATCGCAGTAACGGAACGTTGATGCAGTAATGGGAGTGATGCGGTTATCATATCGCCTAAATATCAGTCGAAACCATAAGGTATCCCTTGATGCGGCTCAAAATGCGGTTTTTTTACACCTTTGCAATGTGGGAAATATCAATTCATTTGTTTTGAAAACCTTTATAGCGCAGCCAATGCGATGCGGCCTTGTTTTTACTATGAGATTTTTCACTGAAGTATCAAAAACTCGAGCTATGAAGCTACTCTGAAAACATTTACAGGTAGTCTTAATTTGTACCAAAGTCAGAGTCCTCGCATAAAAAAAGCGAAAAGCAAAAGAGGAATTCGGCATTTTCATCCTTTTTTAGTTTGCATTAAAAAATCAATGAAATGGAGCTCATGAAACACATCTCATAACATAGATGATTTAGTTAAAAGAAATTGGTTCATCAAACATTATGGAAAAATAAATACTACCAAAGAATGGAGCCTGCACATTATGATACCAAATTCAAGTAGAAAGATATGTAAAGGAACTTCAAAATAATGGCATTTGCTTGACAGACCACATGATGTTAAAATTAGTTTCATACCCCTCTCAATAAATATATCCGTCAGAGTACCATCTGCATATTCTCGAAGTTCTTGCTTGCTCAAGGTTCCATTCATATCTTTGTCAAGTGCTAGAAACATGTCTTCAGAAATCCACAGTAAATCAAGTTGTCAGACTAGCATAAAATTTAACAAAGCACATAACTAAAGATCATCAAAATCACACATTTACACATGTAAACAGTATAGTGTACAAGCAGAAATGCATTTAACTTGCATAAAATTACAGGAAAAAAAGAATCCAAAGAAACTCATTTTCCAACATATGGATGGATGATCCCTTCAACCATACATATGTGGACATGCGCCAGAGCAATAAAAAAGACACTGATGTTAAACAAAACTTGAGTACTATAAAAAGTGAGAACCTTAGATAAAGCATAGATATCCATAGTTACAGCCTCCTGGAAAACAAAGATACTACCTCTATTGATTTCTTTAATAAAACCTTGTAGCTTGACGCTTTACACCACTACAGAAAAATGTCAAAAAATGCAATAGTTTCGTTTTGAGATATATTTATGATAGCAGTTGTGCATTATTGCATAAGATATGACAAATCATTTGAAATATTCTTTTTTTCAAAATAAGGTCAGAAATTGAATTTTGAAGGCTCGAACAAACGTAATCAAAAAACAGGACAATTTGTCATATTCATGAGGAAAAACAAAGACTTGATCTAAAAAGACCAATTACAACGTTCTATAACCCCAATGCCACTAAGTGGCCACCAGGGCAAGGTTTAGACGAATTGATGTACGCAGTCGCAACCTTCCCCTTTTGATAACAAAGAGATTGTGGTCAGCCCTAGAGATAACAAAAGATCAATTGACAAGCATAAAACTAGTCGCCTCCAGCATGCGAATTGATACCACGGGTAGTTTAAAGAAGCAACAAAGCAAACCATAAAATAAATCAACAAATTTACCTACCACATATGCGCTGCGCAGAAGTCAAAGAGAACCAATTCTCAGCTTGTTCAGTGTCAGTGACTTCTTCCTCACTTTCCTAAAATACAGATAATATAAAATAGAGCACCAAGTTGGAGAGTGTCAGAAGCTTCAAGTAACTTTCAACTAATATAATTCACTATAGAAGGTCAAACTGTAGATTGACACTAAACACGACTACACGAGTCACTTTTTAAAGAAGTTGCACATAAAAGACGCACAGAAATTTAACAATACTTAGCCAAAAGAGGTTACAGTCACGTTCGAAAATAGTACAGAACCTTAACTGATGATGGAGATAAAGAAAATGCCAAGATACCTGATGTAGTTCCATTAGTTCCTGCAAACAGTTGCTAAGAAGAACTTTCTTTATGCAAGCCTTCCCTGCATAAGAAAGACATTATTACTTTATGACAGCTCGCAAGGCGCTAGGAAAGAAAAGGCTCATAACTTATATCTACAGCAATGTCAGTTATCAAGAAAGAAAATGCTTTTCAAATGACTTAATTAAGTTTCCTAATACAACAATCATAGGTTTTATGTGAGATTCAAGGAGTTATGTAAAAATATCTAAGGAACTTTTCTTCTTTTGAAAATTTGTTCAATCAAAAGCGCCTCACGCTTTATTTACTCCAGCCCCTTAAAAGACATTATTGCACCCCGAAGTGCTAGATTAGTTAAGCAATGTTTAGAATACTCCTAGCAAACTAACAACACGTATTCACCAATTTAGCCTACTCCTAAGGTCATTAATATTCCATTTCATCATCCTCCGAAGTGCTAACATCTAATAACAAAGGTGACAAAGGAGAGACATAATCATTATTAAAACTTCAAGATTTGGTTGATCTCCCTCATGCTTTTCTGGCTTGCAGAGTTGCAATTATTCAGGACTGCATATTCAAGCCCAATAAAGTTTATTTCACATTGAATTAGTGGCTTTGTGCATCATAATAAGTGCTCCCAGCTCAAACTCGGTCAATCTAACATTTGGCAGTCTTTGAGGTCTCTAAAGTCCAAGTCATGTTCTATTCATATATGAAGCATAAAATACATACACAGTAATACACCCATTTTACAAGACAAATAATCATCCTCCATTTTTCTCAGAGGTTGGCATTAATTAATAAATCAAAATAACTTCTAACATCTTTCAAAGAAATTAGAATTTCCTTCTCACTCAAGTTTTCCAGAAAACTGTTGGCTTCAACACAAGTGCACATATGAGAAAAATACAAAACTACCCAAAAATGCAGAAAGAGATAAACAAAAGTATAGAGCAGCAAAGCATAGCAACCTCGTCTGTGTGGATCGCAGAAGAAAAAGAATTTATGAGCAGCTATTCTACAATATGTTTGCATGAAGGCAGTAGGCATATCACGCAGTTGTGCCAGGTTAGGTATGAGCCCTCTAATGTAAGCCTCCATTTCCTGAATATCATCAAAACTTATCGTTCAGCAAATTAGATATACTCCCCAAGTGTAGAACAAGGGAACCAGAAATAGTCGCAAATCGCAATAATTTGTAGAAAAATGTTATTCGCCCCACCCAACCTTTTGTTCCTCCCTCTCGAAATCCCTTTCTCCATCTCTCTCATTATCTCTCTATTGTGCAGATAGATGGAACAGAAGAAGACAACAAACTCCTTCATAATTCCAGTACTTAACCCTCCAACCCCCTGCTTCCTTAACACCCTGTAAAATGAACTGAATAAGGTGAAAGTTGAATCAGGACATACACGAGGTTGAAGAAAGCCATCAGAATCCTCGTCCAGCTCACTCATATCTATTCTTGCTTGAGTTAGTGAAACCTGTATAAGCACAATTTTTTTAGCAATGGTGCTATAAGAAAATGTGAATAAAAGAGAAGCATATAGATTCATTAGAATAGCCACAAAGTATAGAAGAACAAAGCAACAGATCTATAAAAGATGAAATGTAATATTTTGACAGCTGAATTCATGACCAAAGGATATACCGTTCGCATCACATAAAGATAGAATGGTAGGATTGCTATTCGTCCTTGTTCATCTTTCTCAAACTTCATGAAATTTGAAGGACTAAAGAAGCGCCTGCATTTAGGGCCAATTTGCTCTGTACATACTGAGGCAATATGACAAAAATCTTCGTAATTCATCTGCAAGATTACGACATTTCAATAAGTCTACCATAACAAAGGGACTTTAAATTGGAAGGCAAACAAAACCATTAAAAAATCTGATTCATTAATAAATGTTTCGATTACAGCATATAGTTCCAACGTAGCTTTTTACTTGCACTATAGACCTACCATCCCATGAAAGAAAATGGAGGACCCATGGTGCAAGTTAAAAGATATAGGAAAGGCTAATTGCCCAAAAAAGGAACTCAAAAACAAAATATTTTAACTTTTACAGTACAAATATTCTTAAAAGAAATGATAATGTTTTGTATCAGTAATAGAAAAAAAACACTATTTAGTTCACAATATGGCAAGGGAAAGGAATAAGATAGGAGAAAAAAGATGACTAGAAAACACAGAAACAAGGAAAATTTGCTATTAACAGAAGCAAGATTACCTTTTCAGCACCAGTGGTATCATCAATCACACAGTTCTCTCTTAAGCAAACCCACATAGCATCCAAATCATCAGCGTTCAGCAATAAGTCTGATTGTTTCTGTAAAAAGATTGTATATCACTAGTAGTGAGAAGTTAACATTAATGGTTATACCACCACTGAACAAATATTCATATTTTTACGAGATAAAATCTAGTGTTGTATCAAAAAACATTTGACAACAATTAGATCTTCTCAAACTCATTGTCAGTCACTGTCACCAAGAATAGCACCATCATTACGGGCCTGCTCAAAATAATCTACAGATCAAGCAGTATAAGCCGTGTTCAAACTCATAGGGGAATATCACCAGATCAAGTGTTCAAACTAATAGGTCATTATAAATCACTAAAAGTGTCTTCATTACATAACGCAGTCATAAAATTGTACGGATATTTCGTTCATCTATAATTCATATAGCAGCTCAAGTGCACGTGACAAAATTACAGCGTTTGTATGCCAACCTTCAGGAAATAATCAGATTACGGCACTCAGTCGACAGTCTCTAAACACTATACATTTTAAACAATCAGTGACTACTGGCTATATATCACCCAGCTTCTGAGCATAACTCTTTTATATGGATCTTTCGAAGTCACAACTCACAAGTCTAACAACTAGTAAGTGATAATAAAACAATTTCCATTGAAAAAATACCAATAGAAAATTAGGATCTAGCTGTGTGGCCTGTGCTCGTTGTGCGAGCATCGTAACCTTGGTCATTACCCCTTGACAAGCAACAAAACGTTTTGCAAACAATTGAACGACATACGAAAATAGAAAATGATTTTGTGGGAAGTTTATTTAATACCTTTAGAAACCGATACTTTGCCAGCCTCTGAACTCTATAGCTGATAGATCCTTCTTCTGGTTTCTGAGATGCGAGAAGATAAGTGAAGAATGATACATTGAAAATCTTTTAATCTCAGAAGGACATCAAAACAAATGACTGTTAATGACTTATCATGCTCCAGCTCGTGTAGTATACGGTACACCTAGCTTCATATATTGGTTGAACAAAAATAAAAAGTTCATACATGATATTCTCACTATATATCACAATCTACAATTATACGAAAAGCCAAACTTAACTGTATAAGTCAATGTATAAATCATATATTAACTACACTACCTTCTTGTAGAAGCTAGGAATTGCACCAGCTTCAGAATTCCTTTGTTGCTTCTCTTTAAAAATATCAAGCAAGATTCTCTTTGTTTCAAGCTCTACAAGGACACAGTAAAATGAAAAACATTAAACTTAAAACCTACAGAGACATTCAATTCTAGAGTCTAGAGTACAAAATAATGCAAAACACCATGAACCAAAACAACACCAACTAGCGTTAAAAAAGTAACCAACAAAGATTAACCAACCTACCAAGTACTAATACTAATATCAAATATCAATCTTCAATAAAAAAAACATTCTAATAATCATCTACAATTCTACTTATGTTCTTATACTCCAAATATTCCTATCAATAGTATTACGTTTCCAAAAATATCTTCATGTTACTTTTTATGTGTCTTCAACATACCTCTTTTTCTATTAAATTCCTCAATGTTTCAACCTTGCACTCTTTTTCGATTTTATTTGCACATGACCAAACCAACAAAGACAAGTTTTCATTTTGTCTTTCGGATTTGCAACTCCAAGATCCCTTTAATATGCCTTTATTTAAATTATATACTTATAGAGTATGTCATCCATTGAAACATACATATCTCAGTTTCCTCCATTTTCTTACAATGATCTCTTTAAGAGTATGGCTTGTAGAATTTCTTTTTGGCCTTAGAGGTACACCTTAATTGCAGCTCCCCATATTCGGAATAAACTTTATGCTCAACATTTCATCAAAATCTTCTTTCTAGTAGGAAATTGAGCTAATCCTACGTAAAAAAAATAAGAAATAAAAATCTAAGACCAATCATGTTTCCTATATACATATACAAAGATACCCAACAAGCGATAAGTAAATTGTTGCGGCCGTGATTTTATCTAAATCCAACTTGACTAAGAATGTTGCCGCTTTCGTTAGCTGTATGACGTATGTACATAATATGGCCGGACTCCAAAGTGTTTCTCCATCTACGCGAACAAACAAAATTATGTTGAAGATGCAATCATTTTCTTTCTACAAATTTACTTAATAAGTTTAGTTTTTCCCTTGAAGGAAATATATGGCGGTGAAAGACATTATGAGATGGAGGTTTCTTGAAACTACATGATAAGTTCTTGAGCCACAACAAGAATGGCAAAGTCTCACTCAATCCTAAAAATATAAGGTCTGACACATAACATAATAAATCAACGTGAGAGATCAAATTATCACAAGTATCCAAGTACGTCCCAAATAGTATTTTAATCCAAGAATAAACTTTACACAAGAAATTCATAAATGTAACTCTTCTATTATTCAAATTCGAAAAGCCCCCTCAATTCTAAACTTAAAACAAGGTTGAGTTCGCTAACAAGATCGCAAAATTAATACTTCCTCCAGTTAGCAAAATTTCTCAATTCTATATTAGTTCAATTCATTAACAACATTCCATTTCCATTTTACGCAAAAGTTTTTTAACCATTTTGGGTCCATTCATTAGGGCAAACGTCATATCAATTCCTGCACAAAAACCAACTCGAACGTGCATTTCTAAGCACATAAGAAGCATTCCTCAAGAATGTCTTTCCAAACTTCAAACTCAAAGTCCATTGATGATAAAAAAAAATAACCAGTTCACGTATCACAAATTGCCTACCTCACTCTCACCTTATAACACCCAAAAGTAAAACAAAAAAAAATAATCACATCCAATTGAAGAGTAATCCCATCACCTCCATAGTCTATTGTGATCCCCTAGAAACACCTCAAAAGACAGCAGATAACACTTAATTAAAGGTACATTAAACATAAATTAGAAATGGAGACAAAAAATATACAATATCATGGTTTTTAGCCTGCTACCCATCTCAACGTAAACTATTTCATTGTATAGTTCTTATCCTTATCAAAAACAACAACACCAAATACCATAACTGTCAAAAATTGAATCAGCAAAAAGTGGAAATCACAACAAGCTAGAACAAAGCAGGTAAAGATAACGAATATAGAAATTTGAGAAAATGACAACGGAAAACAGACCCATCAAAGCTTCAGACCCAAGACCCGCGCCAGATCCAATAAAACGACGAAGATTTCTGACCCACAACATAGACGAAGCTGGTGGGATCTTTTTCTGCACTGACCCCTCATTCCCTTCGCCATCGCTTGAACCACCGTACATTCTCTTCGATTAAATTATAGGCAAAAACCCTAGAAATTAAATCAAATCAGGGAAATTTCGCCAGAATTATCACTCAAATTTGTGCAATGCCTGATTTATTTACGTAATTAAGTGACAACTTCGTTCATGTTTTGGGCAATTGGAAAAACTTTCTCAATCTTTTTCGCTAGAATACTCGAACTCTCAGTGATGGTTGCGAGTAGTGTGGAAGCAAAGCAATGGCGTTCCGCTGATCGATGGTGTTTGCAAGGTAGTGGTGGGTGCGAGGTTGCTGAGGCAAGTGGTCTGTGGAGGATGTTCAGACTTAAGCTGTTGGTCGAATGATTAGGTCAATCCAAATTTTCGCTTAATAAATTATGCGATTAAAATTAGGAAAATTTCATCATATATCACTGAGTTTCTTCATAATTCACCATAGACCATATCAAAAACAATATTTAAAAATACTTGGTTTGTATTTAACTATATTTTGTGTAAAATTTGGTTTGTACTTCCTCCGTTCTGATTTACTTGCTACCATTGCATGGGCACAAAGATTAAGGAGCTACTGTGCAATGATGAGTAATAGGTGGAAAGTTGTTTTTTTGGAATTTTTTAATATTATTTGTTGAAAATGAAAAAGAAAAATAGGAGTAATTAAATATATAGTAGCATAAAAATAGGAATAGGTATAACTTTAAATGATTGTTTTTTACAAAAAACGAAATGTAACAAGTAATATGAAATTTTTCAAAATGGAAAATGTAGCAAGTATTATGGAACGGAGGAAGTATATAACTATATTTTGTTAAATACTTCGTTTGGATGACATTTCTTTTGAATATAACTATATTTTAAAATGATAGTATTTGACGCGAAAAAACAAAAAAGTAATGGTATATGGTGAAATAATAATTACCACTAACGGCAGACTAACGGAATTTGTCATTAATGGTATTATGTGCTAACGGACTAAAACTCAATGGTATAAGGTGATCTACAACATTTGATGTGGTATATGGTGAATTATGAAGAAACTCATTGGTATATCATTAAATTTCCCTTAAATTTAATATAGGTAAAAGTATGATTTTTTCTTTTGAATTCTGTAAAAGTATGAATTGAAGCGCATTTGCTTTTTTAACTGTTTGAACTTTTGTTATCTCAAAAAGAAAAAAAACAATTTGAACTTTTGTTTATTTTTTAAAGGGTTCAATTTTGGGTGCATCCGATTCTAAAGGTTTCTCCGACCTTTTTTCCTTTGTCAACAACCCTAATGCAATCAAAAGTTAGAGAAGATTGGAATGGATTTAAAGCTTATTCCCAATTTATTCTTCAGTCAGTCTTCTGATTGATCGTTTTTTTCGACAGACGTCTCTCAGGTCCAATCTATTAAAGCTTATTATCTATATTTACTCTACATTTTTCTAATGGGTCAACCCAATGTTGAAGGGTGAAGAGTTTGAGATGAAAAATCATACCTTTTAGCAAGTTGTGAATGTCAGAGACTCAAAGAAGAGAGAGAAGTGATGTAATGATGCTTTTAGAGGAAGGGAGTTTGAGATGACTCTTTAAAATCCACCCGTTTTTCAAACAAAATAATGAGTTTTTTATTTTAGACTTTTTTTAATTTCAAAAATAAATCTATTTGGGCTGGCCCATAGAATTACGGTCTATAGTATAGACCGTCTTTTGTGAAAATCTATGATAGACAAAATGCTATAAATTTTAGGGAAATTCTACATGGTAGCATCAAGTTTTGATGAAATGCCAGTGGTAGCACTTTTTTAAGAAAATTCCACATGGTAGCATCTAGTTTATGCACTATCTAATTGCCGTAGCATTTTCCGTTAAGTTCTTGTTAAATTCCGTTAAGTTCATCATTTTGTAAGTTTTTTTTCCACATGGTAGCATCCAGTTTTTGTTAATTTACCATTTTAACTTTTAATTCACTATTTTAATGTTTAATTCACCGTTTAATTCATTAACGCTCATAAATATTTAATAATTTTATTGAAAAATTATAAGAAACTATCTAATCGGGTCGAAATACGTTCTTATTCGCCTATTTTTCGATACGTAAACCGAAAAAGATATTCGACGTCATACTTACCTGTCGTAACGATTTTTTTTCAAAAAACGGACGTTGCAAATATCCTTATGGGGTAACTCTTTTGAAAATCCGGTCGAAACAACTACTTATACGCCTATTTTCCGATACGTAAGCCGAAAATGATATTTGACCGATGAATTAAACATTAAAATGGTGGATTAAATGTTAAATATATTTTTCCGTATAATTATTCAACATTTATAATTTTTTTCAATAAAATTATTCAACATTTATGAGCGTTAAGGTGTTCAAAACAGACCTGATAACCAGATAGACACCCGACTTTATAACCGAACTCGATTTGACCCGACTTAAAAATGGATCTACAATTATGTAAAAACTAATGTGAACACAAAACCCGATTTTGAACCGACCCAAAACACCTTACCTAAAATCAATTCGATGACCCGAATGAACACCTCTAGCGTTAATGAATTAAACGGTGAATTAAACATTAAAATGGTGAATTAAAAGTTAAAATGGTAAATAAACAAAATATGGATGCTACCACGTGGAAAAAAACTTACAAAATGATGAACTTAACGGAATTTAACAAGAACTTAACGGAAAATGCTACGACAATTAAATAGTGCATAAACTGAATGCTACCATGTGGAATTTTTTTAAAAAGTGATACCATTGGCATTTCATTAAAACTTGATGCTACCATGTGGAATTTCCCTAAATTTTATAACACAGGGTTACTGTTGATCATTTCCCAAATTAAACCACAAAAATTGGATCCGCTTGCTAAACCCTGGAAACCAGATACCTAATTTATATATATACACAAATTCTTATTTGAGACCGTCTTTTGTAAAGACACTTTTCAAAAGCCCAGTCTAATTTTAAATATATATTGTTACAACTCTAAATATAGATTTGGGCTGGACTTTTAAGAGTCGTCGTCACAAAAGACGGACTTTTGGGCTGGACTTTTGATACCAAATAAGTTTCTCCTTCAACTCGGTTATTAACCGCCGTCTGCTCTTCCTGCCACCGAATCGAGAAGAAGGAACCACTAGAGAGAGAAAATATGGGGAAGAAGAGAGGAAGAGAGAGAATTGTAAATCCACAGCCATTCCTCTTTACCGAAGAATCCATGGCTGTTTCTAGAAACCGTTCTAGACGTCCCAAGCGTCACCAAGAACAAGAGCAGGTATTCTTTATTTCTTCACAGGGTTTAATTTTGTCTAATTTAGGGTTTTAACGATTTTGAATTTGAGTTCTGTTGTGTTTCAATTTTTGCAGATGATTTCGAATAAATTGAGCGATAAAATTCTCAAGGAAGCTTACAACCAGCAAAAGGAAATTGTAGATGAGCAAAACGATGAGCTTAACGTTTCTGCTGTTCAAGTTTCTGCTTCTCGGGATGATTTGGAGGACATTGATGATTTTGCTGGGTTTTCTAAAACTGGAAGCCAATTTGATGATTATGAGGTATTTTTTTTAAACTGAATAGTTTATTTATTCCAGAGTCTGGAAAATGAATAAATAAATTTTGTCGAGCATATTACTGAGTTCGGGCTAAAATGTTATTAAGTATTAACCTTCCTGATTGTATGCTAAATTTCTGATTGTATAAACTTTGTATGCAGATGCAGTACAAAACTATGGTTTCGATAACGATATTTCGGTAACTTTGTATAGGCGTTCGCAGTCAGTGGCTCAGTGCATTAGTTTTGCGTATGTCTGGAACTATAGTTTGATCGCTGCAAATTCAAAAACCTTTAACAAACGAATGTATATATATGTTGGTGTTTTCCCTATCTAGTCCAACATACCAAACATGGGATATGATAATCCTCTAACTTAATCCATAAATATTCCAAACCTGAATAAGGTTTTTATATTATGAAATTAAATCAGTGAATTTCCCAACTCATTTCCACCCTGTTGTCTATATAATTACTAGCTCACAAACACATATAAACAACTTGTTAAAGGGTTTACAAGTCATGAGTAATCCTATGTGCTGGAGGCTAAATTATAGAATGTAGTTTTATTATTCATCTCTTTGTCTTATCACATAATTGAAAGGTAATGACAGTGAGAGTTTCCCTATTAGTTCACCCCTTCCCTGTATCAACTCATTGCAAAGCCATTTTTTTTTACCAACAATAACATCTTGAAGTGTTATTTTGCGATCTACTTTAGCTAAGTTTACTTGTTACGTTATTTTTTGCTTTAGAAATTATTAAATTTATTCAAGCTTAGGATTTTCTGTTTAGTTGTATGATGTTAGTCACTGATGATTATTGTAGGATCAGATAAATGAAGAGGATGAAAAATTGCTGGAGGCTTTTTTGTCAAAAGATGTAGGACCACAGCGTACACTGGGCGATGTTATTGCTTCTCGTATAAAAAAACTAGATATTAATATGTCATCCGGTAAATGTTGTGCAGACTAATTAATTTTCTTGAAATTCCTTCCATAGGCTTTGGGTCCTTGCCTTTCCTGCTTACGTAATATGTATTCATATTTTCCTGACACATTTGTATGTTTTTCTCTCTAGAAGCCAGACCCACACCTAAATTGGATTCTAGTGTTATAGAGCATTACAAGGCGTATGTATCTTTCCTTTTTTTTTTTTTATGGCGGTTTATCATCTTTGTTTTTACTTGTACTCATGCAAATGAATACTTCCGTTTCAAAAAATAACAGGATGGGGAAGCTTTTAAGCACTTATACATCTAAAAAGTTGCCAAAAGGATTTATACATATCCCCGCTATATCTTGTTGGGAGGAGGTTCTATATTTAACTGAACCTGAGAAATGGTCTCCTGTCGCAGTCTACCAAGCAACTAGAATATTTGCATCAAACATGAATAGTAAAAAGGCTGAAAGATTTTACAAGCTCGTGCTTCTACCTCGAGTGAGGGAAGACATCAGGAAACATAAAAGGCTGCATGTTGCATTATTTGAAGCATTGAAGAAAGCTCTCTACAAGCCTGCTGCTTTCTATAAAGGGATCCTATTTCCCCTTTGTAAGGTGTGGAGCTCTTTAAAAAGCCACTATATTGTCATATAGTTATATACTCCCTCCTATTCACCCTACATGTCCCATTTGTTTTTTCACACTTGCCGAGGCAACATTTTAACCCTTAATATCTTAAGTTATTTTTAACTAAAAATTATAAAAAGTTGATATTAATAATCCTTATATTAGACGAATCAAACAAGATCCCACATGACTATGTTTTAACTTATAGATTAAGAGTAAAATACAAATTAAGGGTGATAAGTGAATAGTGTCAAAAATTAAATGGGACAAGTAGGGTGAATAGGAGGAAGTATATTTTTCTACTTAATTTTGTTATTTTCATGTAATAAGGTTGATCGAGCATACCACAACCTCTGTTGAACTAGTTTATTTTTTCTGATGGTTTTGACCTGAATTCCTTTTTGCCTATGTAGTCTGGGAATTGTAATCTCCGCGAAGCAGTCATTGTGGGTAGTGTTGTTCAGAAAATGTCCATTCCTAATGATTATTCAAGGTATGTTTAGTATATTTTGACCAATTTAGTTGCATGTTTGATGTACAATTTGTGGCTGCATTGTCGAAACTGTCTTGAGGTGTTGTACATGTTTACTTACGTAAGCAATTAGGATTTAGACTCTTAGCTGATCTGATTAATAGTGTTGGTGCTTTAGATTAATAATTCTGATACAATGTAGTGTCGCTGGCTCAGGGCTCCTCAAATAACTAAAATATTAGATTACTGATTCTGATGCAATGTAGTGACACAGGCTAAGGGCTTCTTATCTTAAATAACTAAATATCATTATGTCATAATGTAGTTTGAATGGTGTTTTTCATATGTTTATGTACTATTACAGATAATACAAGTTGCACAAGACTAATGCTCTGAAAAATCTTATTATGGAAGATGTTGCACATGTATAATGTGATTTAAATCGGAACTGAATGGTCATAAATTTAGTACTTCTTTCCAGCATTTCAAAATCTGATATTGAACGATACGAATTATTAAATTCAACTTCCTGATTCATTTTTAGCTGAACAAATGACAAAAATGGGCGTATTTGTTTAAAATATAAATATATTATTCTGATGTAGTATGTTCTTTTTTTCTATTGAACTTGTACAATAAAAGATATACATGTTGTGCAAGACTATTTTTCCTTAATATCTTTGTTGTGGTAGTAAGATTGTTGCAATGCATGATGTGAGTGTCGGAATTGGGAACTGAAAGGTAAATAAACACTTCTGTTCTACATTTTTTGAAATCTACTTTTGAAGGAAGAATGAATAAATTCAAGTTACTAATTCAATTTAGTTGAACAATCATATATTCCCTCCTATTATAATTAAATGTCCCATTTGCTTTTGCACACTTGTCGATTCACTAATTCAATTCAATATCTCTAATTATGCATAATTAAAAATTTATAAAAAATAATATCAATAAAATTTACATCAAGAGAAATCAAACAAGATCCCATTTGACTATGTTTTATCTCATAGCTTTATTAGAACTAAATACAAATCAAGAGTGATTTGTAATTAGTGTCGATTAAACAGATGAGAGATTAGATTAGAATAGGTGGGAGCATTTTATTTGTTAAATTCTTTTAGCATATTTGTTAAACAAGATCCCATCTGACTATGTTTTATCTCATAGCTTTAGAACTAAATACAAATCAAGAGTGATTTGTAATTAGTGTCGATAAAACAGATGAGAGATTAGATTAGAATAGGTGGGAGTATTTTATTTGTTAAATTCTTTTAGCATATTTATTGATCAGTGATTTGTGTTAACCAAATGATGGCTAAAGATCAAAATGGAGCAATGTGTTTGTCTCCTTTTCGATGAATGGGGCAAAGTTTTTGTTTTTTCTGTTTGAATAAATCCTAATATTTAAGATGAATAACTTCATGTACTTATATTTGACAATGAAGATATGAATGATTAAAACTTCAAATTGAATCTGACCTTTCAGTCATCTCTAGTTCTCAACAGTCGAATTACATGCTCTATTCATATCTTTGTATCTTTTGTTTTTTGAGTTTTAGTGAGCACATAATCCAAGGCACAGGAGCAAGGAAAAAAGGGTTAATACATGTACACTTACGTTTATGATGGATACTGAAGTAAGTATTAGGCACGATAGGACTATTAGTGGAAAAAGGTTATGACATTTAGAAAGTGCCAAGGTTAAAAAGAACACCCATTTTAGAAGTTGCTAATAATGGAAAAAAGGGTTGTTATTACATGTAGAAAGTGCATAGAAGAAAAGAACACCCTTTTTTCAGAAATTTCTGTGAACAATATGTGGAAAACTTTTATTTCAATCAATCTTACTGAAGTGGAGTTTGCAATTCAATGTTTTTCAATAAACATTCTTTGTGTAAATCAATCATAGTAAGTGCAGCCTAAGATAGAGGAGCATAAAAGAACCGTCACACTTGTTAGCTTAAGAGGTTTTTATGAGCTACTGTATATGCTTTTTTTTTTGTTAGGATGTGAGGTTTATTAACATTTTAACAGTCTTAAAAGAATTCAGTTATTATAACTTTCTGTTTTGTGTTAAATGCCTGCCTTACGCCCTGAAATAGTGCCGTTAAATGTATGGCATTTAGAGTGGGTGTCGGTTAACATTTAGGTAGTTGTATCCTCAAGAACTTTATTTTTTGAATATTTTAAACTAGTATATTATAATGTTGGCCAGTTGCAGTATTTCAAATTTTATGTCTTGTTTAGTGTGTGTGGATTCGTAATTTACGTATGATATATGATTTTATGCATATGCAGTGGAGCGCTATTGATTCTAGCTGAGATGGATTATTGTGGGACTACTAGGTAATAATTATATCAAGTTCTTATAAGTTTTGCATTTCTTTTCTTTGTGTTCATTGCATATAGGATATGAGCTAGTTTGTGGTTTTGGTATAAGTTTCATATGAAATTACGTGACTTGCTTTCACAACTGTCTTTCCTTGTTAAAATTTTAGACAGAAAACACCTTGAATACAATGTGGAACCTCTTATACATTTGTAGTTAGATTGTTCAAGTTTCTAGTAGAAAATAATTGTTCTGTTATCTATCCACTGGGTGAATTAAGCACACTTCAAAAGTCAAGTTTGTCTAAGATGTGAATTCTACATATGTAAAATTTGATACTGACCTCAATGCAGCTATATAATGAAGGTCCTTATTGACAAGAAGCATGCTTTGACTCATCGTGTGCTTGATGCTTTGGTTGCTCATTTCATGAGATTCCTAGACGATTCAAGGGTAATGCCTGTTATCTGGCATTTAACTCTTCTTGCATTTGTTCAAAGGTTAGTATAATTAGTGATTTTCCTTCCCACCCATCCCTCTCCTTGTAACCATACAAAAGAAGAACAAGACAAAGAAAAATAATTTTACTATGGCGTGCTGCTTGAGCAAGTGTTTTCCCATTTTTGTTTGCGAATAATTATATAGTCAGTTTGGTGGCAATTCTTTTAAAACAGGTACAGACATGATTTACGGAAGGAAGATAAAGATAATCTTAATCAATTAATGCAAAAACAAAGGCACTATTTGGTAAGAGCACTTGCATCTCTGCAACATGGTAAATGTTTTATATAGTACGCTGAGGTATATTCTGCTATTGTGGTCATGCAGATAACACCTGAAATTCTAAGAGAGCTGAACAATAGCCGTAATCGTGGTGAAAAAGATAATGACAATCTGTTGATGTATATCCTTTACACTATTGTGGTTATGATTTTTCTCATCATTTGTGCCCCCATTCTCAAATGCACCATGTGTATTATCTTATTCGTTTGTTTTGGTTTATATTACGGATAATTGGACCCTAGATGATATTTGTGACATCTTTTCTCACCATTGCTGGGTTCAAGAACCTTTTTCTTTCAATTATAAGTAAAATATTTTCATCCTGGAAAATGCGATAGTTTGGCCTTTCTACGAGTCATTGTTTGCTTAAGAGACCGATTTATTACTCCCGTGTTGCTTTACCTCTCTATGGTGCTCTATCCCAGAGATAACCATGCTATCTTTGTAGTTTATTTTGTAAGCTTAAAAACATGTAACAGATGGGAATATCTGTTTTTACTTATAATTCTCATCATTCGTGCGATATGCTTGTCTACCTTAACGTGGCTTTACCATCAGTATCTGTTATCAATAAAACAGTCGAGGAGGATAGATTTGATATTCCGGAGGTGCCAATGAAAGAAGATGATTAACTCAGCTGGTAAAGTTTGGTGGGCAAAACATTCTGTGTTCCGGGCTTCCAGCTTCGGTGGTTTTGGAATTGTTTTTACACAGGTATTTTGATTCGGTTCAGATATGCAACAATTCGACCACCCTCCGAGATAGAAGTGCTTATTCATCTTATTTTGATATAAAATGTCAGGTAATTTGATTCGGTTCAGATATGCAGCAATTCGACCACCCTCCGAGATAGAAGTACTTATTCATCATATTTTGAGATAAAATGTTAGGCTCCGCAAGTAACTAAATACGGAGGAAGTGTCATTTTTGTTTTGAGGATTTAAATTTTTTGTACTTATAACTAATATTTTTTTGTTTTTTCTTACATAAAATATAAGTTTCATACTCAAATTATTTTAACATTTATTTATTGTAAAAATTAAATCAAAAACATGTTTTTTTATTTTATGTTTAATTAATATCATAATTATATATATTTGACGTATAATACTTCGTTTTAATTTTATTCATTTATTATTACAAATCTATAAATTGAATTATTTGATTATGTTGAAAAATAAAAGTTTATCTTTCACGAGAATTTGATAAAGAATAAAACCCTCGAATCCCCATGAAAACATAAGGCTAATTGCATAGGTAAAAATGTGTACTTTTGTCATACATATATTGTTTATGCAAATTTGAAGATATATCTTTTGCAAAGCGGATAATTTATCACATCTTTGTTTTCTGCAAATCACTTTATTTTTCCTCAAATCAAGAGCTTCTAAGAAATGAACGACTAGAATTGAAGAAAAGTAGAAGACATTTTTTTTTCACTCTAAAATAATTTTTTATATTTAAATGTTTTTTATAGGGCATTTCTTTATACTACGATCATGTTAGCTAATGAAATAGTATTTGCAAAAGATTTTTGTGAATAAATCTTTTAAAATAAGTTTAATTATTTTTATATTGCTAAGAGTACATTGAACACAAAACACTATGTTCAATATCAACTAAAATGCATACACAATAAGGTTTTTATTATACCTTAACAACAATATTAAAATTATCAATAATAAGTTACATAGTAATTTAAATAAAAATTGTAGATTAACAAAAAAAGCTTATATTTTTTAAAGTAATTAATTAATAAAATTTATTATGTATTTGATTTAAAATTTATTAAATAAAATAAAAAAGTGTGATATGCATGCCAAAAATATAATAAATATTTCAATTGAAATTAAAATGAAAACTAATATGCAATGGTTTTAAACATAAGATTTTACAAGAAAAAAGTTAATAGAATTAATTGAAAATGAAACAAAAAATTTAAGAAGGAAAGCCATTTATAAACTTAAGAAATTAAATTTGAAATATTTTCTCCTATAAAAACAAATCATCATAAAATATACTAATTCAGAATCCACTATGACATGTGGCACCTTTAGAATGAGATTTGTGGAATTTTCTCGATGATTCTTTAATTAAATATTATTTTCTTATTTTCTTAATTATTATCAATAACTCTAGAGTGTAAATGTTGTTTCTCTTTTACTTCTTCATTTGCGTAATTAAAGTGGATTTCTTTTAAAATATAATGTCTTTATAATATATTAAATTTTATTTTTTCTATTGTTGTATTAAGATAAAAGTGTCAATAACTTACATTATATACATAATACTTATTTTAATTAAGTATGTAAATATTTTTTTTCTATAATGATGAAATATTTTTTATGCTAACAAAAAATTATTAAAACAGTTAAATTACTATATATATGAAAGTTTTTAAAATTCCGTGCAGTGCACGGGCATTATACTAGTGTTTATAAAAACAAATGTTCACTTAAGTTTAAAGTTATAAGTCACCTCTTCATAAGTATGAAAACTTTAGACAACTTAAGTAAAATTTAGCTAAACCTTTTCAGAAGGTCTCCTGAGAGACCGTCTATGGCATAGACGGCACTCTCAGCAGCCCAACCAAATAGAAATTTCAATTGCTTTTTTTGGAAAGTGTAAAAAATGGGTTGGACCATTACACTCGTCTATGCTATAGACCGTCTATAGCAAGAATTTGTGTTTTTGAATAGGTTCATTCTCATCCAAAAATGTAAAATCTCATAGAGAATCAATTCAAAAAGATTTCTTAAGTTTATTTAAGAATTTGTTTGATTGTTAAAGACAAACCTTTCTTCTTCTTTTTTTTTCATTTAATCATTTAATATCTCATTTTCAAATCTCAGTATTTAACTATGTGGAACTAGAATATTTAAAACAAACCTTTAAACTAATAAAGTTTTTGAATATTATTTAATGGATGAAAATGAAAAAATGAACAATCCCGATTCATGCGATAGCCGATAACATCATTTTGAATTAATTGAAATTGAATTGGTGTTTTTTTCAATATAATTTTGTGAAGAGACGTCAAAAAAATTTATCTATGTTCATTATATTTGCGAAAATGGCTATATGACACAAAAATAAACCATACTTAATATCAAACCAAGTTCTAGTGTTCAATTTGACTTCGTAATAATAAGATTGGCTAATGCAAAAATGTAACCTTGATTTTCTATTTATAAAATGTAAATAATGCGAAATTCATGGCCATTATAGAGAAATTATTTCTAGGGGGATACATTAGTTACATTTAAGTTTGTCCACATTACTATAATGAGCAGTTTCATAAGTTTGTCATATTATAGAGAAATTATTTCTAGGGGGATACTCTCTTTATCCCTTATTTAACTCTCATTTCTCTCTCATAATACCAATACAATTATTAATTCACACCACTATTTTAATAAAATAATACCCACTATTCTACAAAGATGTCACCTTTCTTAATAAAATAATGCACACTATCTACAAAGATTCCACCTTTCTTAATAAAATAATACCCACTATCTACAAAGATTCCACTTTTCTTAATAAAATAATACTCACTATTTACAAAAATTTCACTTTTCTTAATTTGTGTGAAATCTTCAAATAGAACAATCAAAAAAGAACAGAGAGAGTATTAGTTACATTTTATATATGAAAAATTAAGGTCTGATGACATAATGCAATTTATTCCAAAGGTGAAACAAGTTTTAGAAGTTCCTTCCATTTATTCGATGTGTATGAATCTAGATAAGAGGATTGATGATTTAAATAAAACTATAAGACGACTTTTTGGAATTCCTTAAGAATTCTTGATTGGGTTGAGCTAATAATAACGCAAATTTGCATCTCTTTGGTTAATAAGATCCAAATGGATTGTTGATCACAAGGGTTACAAATTCATTATAGGCATATTGAAATGATTATACCGTTATACGTCAAATGACACTAACGGCCCGTTTGGTTAGTGGTACTAAATGGTGGTAATAAGAATGATTTATAGTGTAAATTTCATCAAAACTTTCATGTTATTCCCATAGTAATGAAACTTAGATAAAAAAAAGTTTTTTTGTTCATAAATTTTCATTACCTCCTAATATCACCTCTCTATTAGGCTGTGACAATTCGTCACATAATCTCACCATGGCCCACTCGTGGGGACACGGGACACCCGTGGGCTCGGGCCCACAAACCCACGGGTCAAGAGCGTTGACTTGCACATACACTCGGTGAGATTCATTGTTTCCTAAAACCATATGGCAATAGGAGGATTAGCTCACCAAGTATATATGCAAGTCTACAACCCACTTTTTTATCGATGTGAGATCTTGTCTCACATGTGAAGTATTTCCAACACTCTCCCATTGGTAATGCATTGGAATGAATTTTGAACAAAATGAGATAATTGAAGGTTGTCAAGCATTGCCATCAAGATAGCCAAAAAAAAAATTAACCAAAATTACATTAGTTTTTCATTCCCATTGCTACGATTTATTACCAACTACTAAACGGCCGAAAAAGTCATGGCTTTAAAACCGTTTCTGGTCACTTTAAGATTGTAATTTGTAACTGATCATTTTAAGGACTATAAAAAGTTATCACTTTAAAAATATAAGCAAGCACTTTAATGTTATAATAATTAATTAATTTAAAACTGTAAGTGTATATTAGCTTACCCAATAAAGATAGGTTGATTCGGAGACCGTCTCATTTGAAAATATCAATTATGCATAATAGGGATAAAATAAAATAAAATGTTACAGTTTTTTAGAGCATTTTTGTAATAACCCTGTTTTTAAGCACCTCTTATTCTAGTTTAAGTAGGCTTAATCATTAAGTAGGAATATTAAGCTCTCTAGATATCCATTATTAAGTTTATCGTTATAAAACTTTATAGTCTTTGTATAAGATTTTCACAAACTATGTTGACAAAAACTTATCTTATGTACTTAATAAAATGATTTATAAAATACATATCCCTAATTTTAAAACAGAAATTCTCGTGAGAGACGGTTTCTTTGTGAGACAATCTCTAATAGGGTCGACTCACTATATAACTTTTTAAAATATGGTAAATGGAGATTAAGAATGATGTAAATTGACATTTAAAATATTATAAGTAGGCATTAAGAATAATATAAGTAGACATTAAGAATAATATGGTAAATGGAGATTAAGAATGATGTAAAGAGACGGTCTGTTAGAAGACTAGCTGATTTTAAAATATTTTTTTTTGAAGGTAACCTGATTTTAAAATACTTTGGTTTAATAAAATGGGTTTAAAATATTTTTAAAAAAAAAGGTTTTAAAATCTAGAAGGAGAGCCGTTAGTAGTATAAATATCTGTTTGGATTGTTCATCAAGAAATACTAGTTACTAGTGTTACTCGCTCTTAAATCTTGGTAAACACCGAAAACTTTGATTGTTGAAAAGAATCCATATTATTTTGATGTTGATGATCTAATCTTTATAATTTCACCATTTTTGCAGGTTTGAGGTTTGACTGAGTAAATCAATTTGTATGATGAATAGGTCTGGGAAAAAACCCCGAAAATTTTACGATAAATGTAGTGGGTGTTATATTGAACCTGAAAATCGCAATTTGTTTGATGATTATGCCCAACTCACAGAGATAAGAACACGACCTAGTGTTACCGGGAAATTTGAGAAATGGGTTTCGACTGTGAAAATGTTGTCTGCTCGTGAGAATAATTTCACGCGAAATTCCCAATTTTCAAAAGCAGATGCACGTCATATTCTTAGTAGATATTTGCCGGTCAATAAACATTACTTGGTTGATCAAAACGAAAATGCTCCTTTCCTTTGCGAATTTTCATCTGATGGGTCTTGGTTAGTTGTTGGTTATCAGGTATTCGTCAATCGTCATTCATTGTTATTGTTATGCTTTCTTTTTATGGGTATTATTATTACTATTGGATGTATATCAGGTATTCGTCAATCGACATTTATTGTTATTGTAATGCATTGGAATGAATTTTGAACAAAATAAGATGATTGAAGGTTACCAAGCATGGCCATCAAGATAACCAAAAGATTTTGTAACCAAAATTACACTAATTTTTCATTCCTATTGCCACAATTTATTACCACCTACCAAACAGGCCGCAAATGTACACTAATCTTGTAAAATAATCATACTACCGAAGATCATTTAGATAAATTTTAAAAGAAAACAAGTATAGAACAAGAGTACTAGGTAGATTAGTTGGTAAAGTGCTTATTAGTCTAAACTAGACATCCCAGGTTCAAACCCTAGATTCCACATTTTGCATTTACAATTTTTCCGTTTTCGGAAAACCTTAACCCAATTTGTTGTCGTGATCTTAACATTCAACTTATGAAGTTGTGTTTTGCTTTGGATTTAACCCAGTCCCACTATTTTCATAGTACATTAGGATTATACATTTATACCCGTGCTTATGCACGGATTTCTTTCAAAATATTTATATATAAAGTGCAAGAATATATAGGATTGTAAATTAAGTGGTGAGGAGTTGTTATTTGATTAAATGAAGGAGTTGAATTGTTTAAATTTAATTTGGAGAAATATTATACTACTATATCGTATAAAAGGCACACAAGTTTATGAATTACTATATCGTATGATGGTATATAACTTTTACATATTCTTATTATACTCTAAATATTCAACATTGGAATTACAAAAAAAATTACAAGTATTAGGTTTTGAATTAAGGGACCATCCCAACCAAAAGCTTAAGCTGATGGTTGAGGCCCCAAGATATGTTATAAGCTGATGGTTGAGGCCCCAAGATATGTTAACATTTTGAACTTTTGATCAGTAGAAAAACTAAAGTTTTAATGATTTTCTATATTTTTGTTACATAGGGAAGCAAGATAGTGGTTTATGATGTGGACAATGAGTGGAAGGTTCACAAGGAAATAGAGGCTAGGGGCGTGGAAAAGAGCATCGTTGATATATCTCTTTCCCCTTGCAAACAATTCTTGGTAAGTTTTGTCATTTAGATTCTAATAAATGAGATATATAATTTATTTGTCATATAAGTAAATTCTAAATGGATACTATATTTTCATGTGTAGGCTTATTCAACTCATTCAGCTTATGTTCATGTGGTTGATTTGAGACCTTCATTTGACACAGTATGTATCCACTAATTTCGTTGTGGCAATGAATATTCCTCAAGTAACAACTAATCAATCATAATTCAAAATGCGATTTCAGTCATGATCATGCTAATGCGGAGATCATGAGATATCCCTTGAAGTGACTTAAACTGACGTATTTAATACGGGGCACATCACTTCAATAGATTTGAAAATCTTTACGACTCGACCAACGTCTTATTTTGACACAATTCTATCGATCTACACGGAGTAATATTAATTTGGCCTCTTCATTGTTAATTGTTGTCTTTTTTTAAAACTATGTTTATCTCCTAAACTAAGTTTATTAATTAATATAACTATGAACTATACGTTATTCAGGATTTTCTTAAAATTTTGGACGTATCAAGGTATAGTCCTCACAATGAGGATGAGAATGACTACATTATCTTTGCGGTTAATCATTCATGGGATGGTAAAGAAATTGTTTGTTCAAGCAATGATAACGATTGTAATGATTCCATCTACATCCGCGATCTTTTTACAAACGGCCTCGTTCTCCGAATAGTTGCACATCAGGTATTGTGATATCTCCTTGAATAAGAATGAATTTCAGCTTCTCCCATTTATCATAGAGTGGAAATAAAATAAATATGTGACTTCGAACTTGTAATTTCTTTCATATTTTGTGAATTGTGCGTGTATTTCAGAGTCATATTCCTGCAGTGTGCTTTGCCGATGAAACTGGTTATATAATATACACCGGAAGTGATGATTACAGCTGTAAAGTAAGACTCTATCATTGTCTTTTACGTACTTCATTTACAGCCTTGTGGACACAAGTTGTAATCTAGATAGGCTTGATTGTTTTAAAATAATTCTAATCTACGATTGCTCACGCTAGTTTGTTTTAGTTCATGTTAGTCAATCCTATTTTTTGGTCTCGGCTTTAGCAATATATGCTAGTAACAATGTTATTAGGATTGAGATTCTACCTAAAATCGTTGAGAGGGTAGAATCGAAATCGGTAGAATCGGATTGTAGGATCGTGTGATCCTACAATGTTATTAGACAATTTATTTTTCTTCATCAATTGCAATTCATCTTTCATGGGTTTTTCAGGTGTGGGATCGACGTGTAAACAAATATTACCGACCTATTGGTATTATGAATGGCCATGTAGAAGGCGTTTCATCTATCGACAGTCGTGGTGACGGGCGATATTTCATATCTAATGCGAAAGATCAAACCATCAAGCTGTGGGATATTCGAATGATGTCAACCTCTTTTGGGTAAGTTCATACAATTCACCCTTTGTCTTCATTTTATGTCTTTGATTGGGTTAATGTAAATGTTTAAAAGGTAAGGGTCCCACAAAGCAGCTATTGAGAATGAAAAACTATGAAAATAAGCTAAAAGAAAGATAGCAAATAATAATTAACACCATATATCAATTTACTCTAATTATTCGAGTTTTAATGAGGATTCATATACTCTCATTAATTTGGACTTCATAACAAACTTTTTAAAAAGTGGGAGAATCTAGACTTCATAACAAACTTATTAAATATGTGGGATTACAGAGGCGATAATTCGGTAGCAACTTATAATAGGCGCGAGATCAACTTGCGCGGTGACTTGTGCCCTCGAATTATACGTAGTTACTTCTCCCCAGAGTACAGGTACTTAAAGAGCTTTTCTCCATATTGAAAACTTAATTGCCTCACCATTTAGTTTGTTGAGATTGTAATTAGAAACTTATTTTCTTGTAGCACTGGTCAAAGATACATATACACTGGATCCAACGATGGAAGTGTATATATCTATGATACGGTAAGTGTTGCATTGTTTGAACAGTAGGTAATTGTCGAAAATAAATCTTTGTATATGTAGAATATGTTTCTCTTAATTAAAGTTGGTTGTTTTGTATATGTAGGTGAATGTTGAATTGGTTTCAAAGATGGAAATTCATTCGGATATTGTAGGAGATTGTTGCTGGCATCCTTTTGACCCCACTATGATAACTTGTTCATGGGACAACACCGTCCGTAGAAGTGAAATTTAATGTTCTAAACTCAGTAATGATTTCTTGTTAAACGAAAAAAGAAAGAAACATTCTAAACTTAGTGATTTTAGAGTTTATAGTTTGTACTTGGTTGTTGTTCTTCCTACGCCATAGACGCTTGTTTTTTTTTTTAAAGTTGATATTCTGTGTTTACGTTTGTACTTGCTTAAGCCGCCAATGTCGATATCTTGTGTTCATCTGTTTTTTTCAAGTTGATATTCTGATTCATTGTCGATTTCTTTGGTTCAACTGTTCAAGAAGATTATTTGGTTTTTTTTTTCATTCTGATAGTCTGATTTATTAGATTCTCTATTTATTTGATATTAATTTGTAGCCAAAAATTGTTCTTTGTTGTGCTCTGTTTTTCATTGTTGTTCTTTGTTTTCTTCACCATTTCTTTAGCCCATTCACAACAATCTCGAATTTTGGTAAAAATATGTTTCTTTGCAAAAAAAAAAAAAAATACTAATAATTAATATTTTTTGCTTTTTCTTACGTAAAATATATGTTTCATACTCAAATTGTTTTAACATTTATTTATTGTAAAAATAAAATCAAAAACATGTTTTTATTTTATTTTATGTTTAATTAATAATATCATAACTACATATATAGTTGACTTATAATACTTTATTTTAATTTTATTCATTTATTATTACAAATCTAAAAAATTGAATTATTTGATTACGTTGAAAAATAAAAGTTTATATTTCACGAGAATTTGATAAAGAATAAAACCCTCAAATCCCCATGAAAACGTAAGGCTAATTGCATAGGTGATAGGTCTTTACTAAGTATAAAAATGTGTACTTTTGAGCTACTTACAAGTGTTGATAAATCACAAATTGTTGTGAGAGACGAGTTTTTTTAGAGACGCATTTAATAGCCCAATTAATACGAATTAAGAGAAAAGAAGATTGTGAGGCTTTTTCGAAGATTGTCTTTTTGAGAGATGGTCAATGCTGCTAATAAATTAAAGGGAAATTATGGTACTCTTGTATTATACTCCCTCCTATCCAGCTTAAGTGTCCCATTTGATTTTTCACGGATTTTAAGAAAAGTCAAATGAGACCACATGTACTAAGAGAAAATGTAGAGTTTTTGAATCTTTATAGGTGTAAAGTGAGGTTAGTAGGTATAAAGGTGTAAAAAAGTTAAGTATAGTAGGGATATATTGGTAAAGTTAACATACCAAAAATAGAAATGAGACATTTAAGGTGACTTGACCCAATAAGAAAATGGGACACTTAAGCTGAATAGGAGGGAGTAGCACTTTATCAATGGTATCCTTGTGTTTTTTTTAATTCCAATGGTACCCTTACCTTTTTGAGCTACTTACAAACGTGACACTTTTCACATTTTTTCCGTTAAGTTGGCGTTAAATGTTATTTAAAGGTACTATAACACAAGGGTACCATTAATAAAATTGCTATAAGTCTATAACACAAGAGTACCATTGATATCTCCTTTGCTTTTAAATGATATTTAATGTCAACTTAACCGGAAAAGGTAAACAGTGTCACGTTTGTAATTAGCTAAAAAAAGTAGGAGTATCATTGGAATTAAAAAAAACAAGGATACCATTGATAAAACACAAATTCTTACTTGATACGGTCTTTTGTAAAGGTGGCTTTCAAAAGCCCAGTCCATTTCTAAATATTTGTTTACAAAAATGATCTCTTAAAAAAGCACCTAATTGATAATTAATAAAACAAAAATTATTACTTGAAACCGTCTTTTGTAAAGACGGCTTTCAAAAGCCCAGTCCAATTCTAAATATATATTACACAAAATCTCACAAGAGACGGTCTATAGGATAGACCACAAAATTGGGCCAGCCCATTTCCCTTAACTGATTTTTTTTATTATAATATCAATTATATTATGTTATAATCCTAAATGTAAGGTATTATAACCTCGAATATACTATTCTATAACCCCAAATATAAGTTATTATAACCCCAGATAATTTATTATAACCCCAAATATACTATGTTATATTTTGGGCTGGGCTTCGTGGATTTCGTCTATAGAATATACCGTCTCCTATGAGACTTACTGTATATATTATTATTACAACTTTAAATATAGATTTGGGTTGGGCTTTTGAAAATCCGTACAAAATATGATCTCTTAAGAAAACACCTATTGATAAAATGCGAGTATAAATTATAACACAGGGCTACTGTTGATCATTTCGCAAATTAAACAACAAAAATTGGGTCCGCTTGCTAAACCCTTGAAACCAAATAAGTTTCTCCCTCAACTGGGTTATCAACCGCCGTCTGCTCGTCCTGCCGCCAAACCGAGAAGAAGGAACCACTAGAGAGAGAAAATATGGGGAAGAAGAGAGGAAGAGAGAGAATTGTAAATCCACAGCCATTCCTCGTTACCGAAGAATCCATGGCTGTTTCTAGAAACCGTTCTAGACGTCCCAAGCGTCACCAAGAACAAGAGCAGGTATTCTTTATTTCTTCACAGGGTTTAATTTTGTTAAATTTAGGGTTTTAACGATTTTGAATTTGAGTTCTGTTGTGTTTCAATTTTTGCAGATGATTTCGAATAAATTGAGCGATAAAATTCTCAAGGAAGCTTACAACCAGCAAAAGGAAATTGTAGATGAGCAAAACGATGAGCTTAACGTTGATGGTAGAAGATTTTCCGCTGTTCAAGTTTCTGCTTCTCGGGATGATTTGGAGGACATTGATGATTTTGCTGGGTTTTCTGAAACTCGAAGCCAATTTGATGATTATGAGGTATTTTTTTATACAGAATAGTTTTTTCTCTCAAAATGCATTAATAAATTTTCTCGAGTTCGGGCTACAATGGTATTTAGTAATAACCTTCCTGACTGTATGGCGTATGCTAAATTTCTGATTGTATAAACTTTGTATACAGTACAAAATTATGGTTTCGATAACTATATTTTGGAAATTTTGTATAGGCGTTTGCAGTTAGTGGCTCAATGCACTAGTTTTGCGTATGTCTGGAACTGTAGTTTGATCGCTGCTAATTCAAAAACCTTTAACTAATGAATGTAGACAATACTTAGCATATGCCTATAAGGCTATGGCCACAAAAGATTCATCTTTTTGACTTTAGCATGTTTCGAAAGTTTGGTATTGGCTAGTAAAATGTTGGTGTTATCCTAGTCCAACGTACCCAACATGGGATTTGATTATCCTCTAACCTAATCCATAAATATTCCAAACCTGAATAAGGTTTTTATATTATGAAATCCAATCAGTGAATTTCCCAACTCATTCCCACCCTGTTGTCTCTGTAATTACTAGCTCACAGACACATTTAAACATGTTAAAGGGTTTACAAGTGATGAGTAATCCAATGTGCTGAAGGCTAAATTATAGAATGTAGTTTCACTATTCATCACCTTGTCTTATCACATAATTGAAAGGTAATGACAGTGAGAGTTTCCCTATTAATTCACCCCTTCCCCTGTATCAACTCGCTGCAAAGCCATTTTTTTACCAACAATAACATCTTGAAGTGTTATTTTGTGATCTACCTAAGCTAAGTTTACTTGTTACGTTATTTTTGCTTTAGAATTTATTAAATTTATTCAAGCTTAGGATTTTTTGTTTGTTTGTATAATGTTAGTCACTGATGATTATTGCAGGATCAGATAAACGAAGAGGATGAAAAATTGCTGGAGGCTTTTTTGTCAAAAGATGTAGGACCACAGCCCACACTGGGCGATGTTATTGCTGCTCGTGTCAAAGAACAAGATATTAATATTTCATCCGGTAAATGTTGTGCAGACTAATTAATTTTCTTGAAAATCCTTCCATAAGCTTTAGGTTTTTGCCTTTCCTGCTTATGTAATATGTATTCATATTTTTCTGACACATTTGTGTGTTCTTCTCTGTAGAAGCCAGACCCACACCTAAATTGGATTCAAGTGTTATAGAGCATTACAAGGCGTATGTATCTTTCCTTTTTTTTTTTATGGCAGTTTATCATCTTTGTTTTTACTTGTACTCATGCAAACGAATACTTCCGTTTCCAAAAAATAACAGGATGGGGAAGCTTTTAAGCACTTATACATCTGGAAGGTTGCCAAAAGGATTTAAACATATCCCTGCTATATCTTGTTGGGAGGAGGTTCTATATTTAACTGAACCTGAGAAATGGTCTCCTGCCGCAGTATACCAAGCAACTAGAATATTTGCATCAAACATGAATAGTAAAAAGGCTGAAAGGTTTTACAAGCTCGTGCTTCTACCTCGAGTGAGGGAAGACATCAGGAAACATAAAAGGTTGCATTTTGAATTATTTCAAACATTGAAGAAAGCTCTCTACAAGCCTGCTGCTTTCAATAAAGGGATCTTATTTCCCCTTTTTAAGGTGTGGAGCTCTTTAAAAAGCCACTTTATTGTCATATAGTTATATGTATTTTCTACTTAATTTTTGTTATTTTCATGTAATATGGTTGATCGAGCATACCACAACCTCTGTTTTTATTTTTTCTGATGGTTTTGACCTGAATTCCTTTTTGCCTATGTAGTCTGGGAATTGTAATCTCCGCGAAGCAGTCATTGTGGGTAGCGTTGTTCAGAAAATGTCCATTCCTAGAGATCATTCAAGGTATGTTTAGTATATTCTGACCAATTTAGTTGCATGTTTGATGTACAATTTGGTGGCTGCATTGTCGAAACTGTCCTGAGCTGTTGTACATGTTTACTTACATAAGCAATTAGGATTTAGACTCTTAGCTGATCTGATTAATAGTGTTGGTGCTTTAGATCAGTAATTCTGATACACTGTAGTGTCGCTGGCTCAGGGCTCCTCAAATAACTTAAATATAGAGTACTGATTCTGATGCAATGTAGTGACATAGGCTAAGGGCTTCTTATCTTAAATAACTAAATATCATTATGTCATAATGTAGTTTGAATGGTGTTTTTCATATGTTTATGTACTATGACAGATAATACAAGTTGCACATGATTAATGCTCTGAAAAATCTTATTATGGATGGAAGAATGTTGCACATGTATAATGTGATTTAAATCGGAATTGAATGGTCATCAATTTAGTACTTCTTTTCAGCATTTCAAAATCTGATATTGAACGATACGAATTATTAAATTCAACTTCCTGATTCCATTTTAGTTGAACAAATGACAAAAATGGGTGTCTTTTTTAAAATATAAATATATTATTATGATGTAGTATGTTCTTTTTTCTATTGAACTTGTACTATAAAAGATATACATGTTGTGCAAGACTATTTTTCCTTAATATCTTTATTGTGGTAGTAAGATAGTTGCAATGCATGATGTGAGTGTCAGAATTGGGAACTGAAAGGTAAATAAATACTTCTGTTCTACATTTTTTGAAATCTACTTTGGAAGGAAGAACGAATAAATTCAAGTTACTAATTGAATTTAGTTGATCAATCATATATTCCCTCCTATTATAATCAAATGTCCCATTTGGTTTTGCACACTTGTCGATTCACTAATTCAATTCAATATCTTTAATTATGCATAATAAAAAATTTATAAAAAATAATATCAATAAAATTTAGGAAAATTTGCTCAAAATAATCCCAACTATCACTAGTTGGCCAAAAATAATCCCAACTATCAATTATTTTTTAATAATCCCAACTATTCTCATAATTTGTTGAAAACATACCCACCCCCTTGTTACCGACCAGAACATGTAACTTTTCCACTTTTTTTCTTTTATTTTTTAATATGATTTGTAATTTACGTATGATATATGATTTTATGCATATGCAGTGTAGCGCTATTGAGGCTAGCTGAGATGGATTATTGTGGGACTACAAGGTAATAAATGTATCAAGTTTTTATAAGTTTTGCATTTCTTTTCTTTGTGTTCATTATATAGGATATGAGCTAGTTTGTGGTTTTGGTATAACTTTCATATGAAATCACGTGACTTGCTTTCACAACCGTCTTTCCTTGTTAAAATATTTAGACAGAAGACAACTTGAATACAATGTGGAACCTCTTATACATTTGTTGTTAGATTGTTCAAGTTTCTAGTAGAAAATAATTGTTCTGTTATCTATCCACCAAGTCAAGTTTGTCTAAGATGTGAATTCTACATATGTAAATTTTGATACTGACCTCAATGCAGCTATATAATGAAGCTCCTTATTGACAAGAAGCATGCTTTGCCTCATCGTGTGCTTGATGCTTTGGTTGCTCATTTCATGAGATTCCTAGACGATTCAAGGGTAATGCCTGTTATCTGGCATCAAACTCTTCTTGCTTTTGTTCAAAGGTTAGTATAATTACTAATTTTCCTTCCCACCCCTCCCTCTCCTTGTAACCTTACAAAAGCATAACAAGACAAAGGAAAATAATTTTACTATGACGTGCTGCTTGAGCAGGTGTTTTCCCATTTTTGTTTGCGAATAATTATATAGTCAGTTTGGTGGCAATTCTTTTAAAACAGGTACAGACATGATTTACGGAAGGAAGATAAAGATAATCTTAATCAATTAATGCAAAAACAAAGGCACTATTTGGTAAGAGCACTTGCATCTCTACGACATGTTAAATGTTTTATATAGTACGCTGAGGTATATTCTGCTATTGTGGTCATGCAGGTAACACCTGAAATTCTAAGAGAGCTGAACAGTAGCCGTAATCGTGGTGAAAAAGATAATGACAATATGCTGATGTATATCCTTTACACTATTGTGGTTATTATTTTTCTCATCATTTGTGCCCCCACTCTCAAATGCACCATGTGGATTATCTTATTTGTTTGTTTTTGTCTATATTACGGATAATTGGACCCTAGATGATAATTGTGACATCTTTTCTCACCATTGCTGGGTTCAAAACCTTTTTCTTTCAATTATAAGTAAAATATTTTCATCCTGGAAAATGTGATAGTTTGGCCTTTCTACGAGTCATTGTTTGCTTAAGAGACCGCTTTATTACTCCCGTGTTGCTTTACCTCTCAATGGTGCTCTATCCCAGAGATAATGCTTACTGCATCCATTAGACGAGGGAATGCAATTCTTGGAATACCATGCTATCTTTGTAGTTTATTTTGTAAGCTTAAAAACATGAAACAGACGGGGATATCTGTTTTTACTTATAATTCTCATCATTCATGCGATATGCTTGTCTACCTTAACGTGGCTTTACCATCAGTATCTGTTATTAATAAAGCAGTCGAGGAGGATAGATTTGATATTCCGGAGGTGCCAATGGAAGAGGATGATTAACTCAGATGGAAAAGTTGTCACTCTTGTTCTCCTGAGCCTTAATTAACAAAATGTTTTATTTTGTATTTCTATATCTTGTAAGTGATCTAACACTTAAATGCTGGCAGGCAAGTAAAAATCAATTTTGTCACCATATCTCGATCACCATTGTAGTTTCCGACTGGATTCAGAATTATTGTTTGTGCTATCGGGTTTATTTACCTTATTCGTTCACTTGGGTAATTTGTGATGCCTTGTATTATGCATTTCAGTCTTTTAGAGATCACAAATGGGTAATTTTTCTAGTTGAAATTATACAAATAGCAGTATTGTTTATCATCCGCATTGAGATATTGTCGCGGCATCAGTTTTTCCGTCTGTTGGTGAACGTTTCTACCAAGTATTCTAGTTTTGTTTGCCATTTTGGTGGGCAAAACATTCTATGTTCCGGGCTTCCAGCTTCGGTGGTTTTGGAATTGTTTTTACACAGGTAATTTGATTCGGTTCAGATGTGCAGCAATTCGACCACCCTCCGAGATAGAAGTACTTATTCATCTTATTTTGATCTAAAATGTCAGGTAATTTGATTCGGTTCAGATATGCAGCAATTCGACCACCCTCCGAGATGGAAGTACTTATTCATCATATTTTGAGATAAAATGTTAGGCTCCGCAAGTAACAAAATACGGAGGAAGTGTCGTTTTTGTTTTGAGGAGTTTTTAAAATTTTTATACATTTATATTTTAACTTAGTTGGCTTCTTTAAACGAAATTAATTGCCAAATCATTTATCATTAATATTGCATTTTTTTCAAGAGCAGAAGCTAAATAAAGTAGCAATTTATCAAATTACATAAAATAAATAAACAAATGAGACGTTTAGCGAATTTGTCATTCAATGTAAACCTCATGTTGCCATTTATAAGCACTGTAAGTAGCAGTTTCATCTTCATTTGTTAAAGGTATTTACGCTTATTAAAAATACACGATAAAAAATCTTGCAATTTATTATAATATTTAAAATATGTATGTTGTTTTTATTGTATGTAGATTTTATTTGAGAATTATGTTTTGTATTGTTCGTAGATTAGAATTTACTTGATCATTATAATGGAAATATGAAGAAACCCTAAGATAAATTTTTTTAAAAGGAAAAATTACTATGAGTAATATAAATTTTTGTTTGTTTTTCTATAATAATATTAATTTTTGATTAATCATGAATAATATCAATTTAGGGGTGTTTTTTCCTATAATATCCCTAACAAGTTAAAAATCAAATTAAGGATATTATATGACAAAAAAATTGGTAAATTAGTTAACAAATTAAATTTGGTATTATTTTTGGTTAGTCAAAAATTGTATTGTTTATGGTAATTTTTTCTATTAAAAAATAACATTTGAGAAGTTTATAATAACTATCAATTAACTATGTTGATTGATTCCACTAAGGCTAAAAAAACATAATTCAATCATAACCCACAAAAACAAATTGCACCAAATAAAAAAGGTAATTAAATTATAGATCTAATTTTTTATAGTAATTACAAGGATATATCACTTGGAAATAAATTGCATGATCCCATGACATCAATTGAAACAGTTGTGTCGGTCATCATCATCATCCATCCCAGTATATCCCACTCATAGAAAACTACGGGCAGGGTCTGGAGAGGGAAGGACGGCAGCAACTCATACCCGTAAGGAGAGCACGGCGAAATAGGGTATTATTTTATCTATCAAGTATCATTTTGCGTGAAAAAAAATTATAAAAATCTAATTAATATAAAGAAATTGGTGGGTATCCCTCATGGAGTATATACTTGAATATATCAATCAAACGACAATTATAAAGAGTATACTTGTAAGTTGTATCAACTATTAAAGTTACAATTTTAAGTTAGCTAGTAATTAAGGGTTTCCATTTCACTTTTATACCGAAAGTTTATTTATCACTTATAAAAATGTTTATACAAATTCTGTAGCCTACCTCCGAATCGAAAAAACTATCCAAGTTAATCCTTCATTTCCTCTAGGAGTTTTCCTACAACATTTTGCATGGAATACACACACGAAAAAGAGGGAAAAGGTGAACACAACAATCTAATGAGCTATAAATAAAATGAAGACATATTGATTTGGGTGGGAGTGTAGGGATTATCATAAAATGACATTCTCAACAGAGTGCAATGGGTAGAATCAGTCTTTAATGGACTAGATTAGGTTAAAACCTCATTAACTAAGCCCATTTTGTCGCACTTTTAACGTTCATACTCATATCCACCCAAACTGGAGCGCATACAAAGCAAAACAATCAAAACCTTAATAGGCCTTGGCCCCGCTGCACAAATCTCGTCACAATCAATCTTCGTAACACCATGAGTGAAAGAGTCTAGTGATTTAAAAACTCTAGTAACACCCATCGGCCATCGCCCATGGCGATAGAGTAGCTCAGTCATCCAAGGTGTTTGTGTTCAAAATATAGTGTCAGTTATAATACTATGGCAAATTGACAATATCATAAATGGCCACCATCTGCCCATCCATACATCATGCAGCATAATAAAAAAGATGAATAATATTTCCAAAAAAAAAGATAAATAATAAAGTCTGTAAATGTGAACATCCATCCAATAAAAATGAAGTTAAATTCAAATATATGAACTAAAGTGATAATTTATCAATGAACAGTTTTAATGGTAACATGTTTCTCTATGTATCTTAATCTTATATATCAGGCAGAAAGAGATTGCCTGCTTACAGGTCCTGAGGGCTGAGATCGCTCGTTTTTGCAATGTTCATTTGAAATGTGCAGGAAAAAGAAAAATATTAAAGTGAGGAACAACAGAAAACTCCCAATATACCCACTTCTAAAGTTGGGCTGGGAAGCATGTTCCATGTAGTAAGGAACCAAAAGATAGACGCGGCAAAAGTCCGTCAGCAGACGAATAAAAGACTACCTACATACAAAGATGAGCCATTTCCCGTACTTTTTGTGGGGAAGCAAAAGACAGGGGAAGAAGTAGAGGGAATGTGGGATCATGTATAAATTATGAGTAAGCCCGAATAATTGGAGGGATAGTTTGTGAAACGGAGATGTTTTTTGGTTTTACTGTTTCCCTTTATTATGAGGATATGACAATTGAGAAGGTACGGGATGGCTTATTAAAGACGAAAAAAAGGATGGCCGTTGAAAATCTATGAACATATATATATAAAGTTGTGTGTGCTGAAGTGAATTCGAGGATAAGGCAAGGAGGAAGATTTTGTGCCTCCGTTTTGTTCAAAAGAATGAGAGTTTTGCTGGTTTCCTGAATTTGTCATCTACAAAAAACTGAGAAAGGAAGAAAATATATAACTTTCCTGATTCGGTCTTAGTTAGGAGCACGACCATCACCAGTATCCCCTTTGCTGCTACTAGAAGTAGCGGAAGCAGAACTCTGACCAGACTGTTGGAGACCAGATTGAGTGGACCCACTTTTTGATAATATCGAGCCAACGGAACCATTTGCTATGCCGACAGAGGATGACAAGGTAGTAGCAGACTCTTTATTGGACCCTGTCATTGCTTCAGCGTGCAAATCTGAAGATGAGGACGATGGAGCAAGAGTTCCAATGGAAGATCCCACAGGATAAGGAGCTACGGGCATATCAGAAAGAGAAGACGCAGAAGGGCTGTAACTCAGTGTTCCCATTGGATGATCAAACTTGCATGTGGGACCAAACTTGCATACTCCATGTTGTGCATAGTAATTACAAGTTGGAGTACCCTGAGGTCAAAGAAAGACATAATATCATGAAAAATGTTAAACTTCCAAAAGTTATGATCATGGTATTAGGTCCAATCGTTAAGAAGGAAACCCTTTTTTTTAGCAATATAGACATTCAAAGTCAGAAGTCAAAATACGTATAATATCCAAACAGGAAATGTATAAAGCAAAGCACTCCGAAATGTATAATATCCATATTCCAAACTATTGTCTAGCGCAAATGTGCAACACAGCCCAAACTTCTTGAACTAGAACTTATTCAAACTGGATTTACCTGCACTCAACCCTTTAATATCCATATTCCAAACTGACAGGACTAGTAAAAATTTATGTGGACTGGACTGGATTAAACTTTGAGAATGGACATAGGGACCTCAAGATATTCCAATTAGTTAAACTATAGCTAACTCCAATAGTGATAAACCCTACTTTTGCTTTTCAGCCTTGACACGGTTAATTAACGATCATGCTTCATTTCGGTCTAAAACAGAATTTAACAATGTCACTGCCACAATTATGCAGCTTATGAAGAGAAAATAAGGATTTGATATAAGGAATATTTTATAGAAATTCAAGAAATTTCTTTTTTTTTCTTCAATAAGAAGTTAAGCGAAACAAATCAAGACAGCAACAGAAACGAAAATATCAATTTTTTTTATCAATTGTCTAATTTCAGCTTTGATTATGGAATTCTTAAAATCCAACCTTGTGGTAAGAAAGACCCCACCTTTCATATATCTAAAACAAAACCCAACTTTATATATACTCTTACAAAAAATCATCTAACGAGGTTAGGGTCAATGAAGAGATAAAACACATACTGGGCGAAGAGGAAGACCCATGGGGCTCAGTGTAGAACTTGTTTCAGGAGCAGCCCATTTTGCAGGGTGATGATATTTACACGATGAACCAAATTTGCAGTCCCCTGTTTTCAGGTAATGCTGGCACTCAGGTTGCCCAGGTCTCTGTGGATATGAATGTTCTTTTGAAACATTACTTGGTGAAGAAGAGATAACTTGATAACGCCCAGCATAAGCAGGTGCTGAAGGCAATGGTGGCATTAATCCGTAATATTGGCCGGCTCCAACTGACTGGGTATTAGGGGTGGTCATAGAAGTAGTTCCCTGTGTCAAGTCATGCAAAATAGTTACTAAAAAATTAGCCAAAAATCTTTGATTATTTAAAAAAACATAAAACAGAATATATATTTTTAAGAAAACTACTCTTCTGTCGGCTATTGATTGGGACAGCATAATTTCATTTAACATCGAGGATAGATGGGAGAGCACTCCCCAATAGGAGACTACTCTACATTAAGGTATAAGCCATCAAAGCATTCAAAACATCATTTATAGGCAGATGGGCTTGTAGTTTGGCCCTAAAGCATGTCCTTCTGGAAGCTAAAGTTATCGATAAAGAATAGAAAAATCTATGTAATTGGAATGTACTAACTATTAGCTATGTACACAAAAAAGCGTTTATCGTGCCAAAAAGTCTATCTAGAAAACATACGTATTATAAATGCCATATGCAGAGACATCCATTTTAACAAACAACACATGAAAACAATTATTCCAGTAACAAAACTCATTTTTCGAGTTGTTTAATGGTAATTTCTTTGTAAGGAAGCTTTTACGCTCACAAAAACATATAGCCACCGCATTCACCAAGGAAAAGTATGGTAATGCCAATGTAACGGCACCAAGAGCACAAATGGGCAGCAGGTAAATGTCATGGAAAGTTTATTTCAAAAAGTTTGGTATTTATGAAATTTTCCTCAGACGAACAACTTGAACATGCAACATTATCTTTAATGTAGAAGCTGAGACGCAAATAAGATTTATTGATACAAAATATCACCAAAATCTCTTCGATTAGAACATTATTGATCAATTATTGTACATAACTTATAGTAGTAGAAGAAGTACTTGGGACTTCATTAATAAAACGAAGTAAACGTATAAAAGAAAGATCAAAGAATAGAATACAATTATAGACACAAATATATGATAAAGTCTTTAGATGGCAATAACCATCATTCTATGATTAATTTTCCGATACCACACTTGTCGCTGAAGTTTTCAGCATTATCGTAGATACTTGAATGTCGATGGTCAATTAGAAGCAACATCCTTGTTATTTAAAGGGTAAAGGGTAAGTTTCAGTGACTCCAAAACTTTACCTAAGTGGAAGTCATTTAATGAAAGTTAAGTAACATAGTGTTTATAGAGTGAGGCAAATGAAAATAAACTTAAAAAAAGACATCAACAATAGTGCAAGGCCGACGTCACTTACTGTGTGTGGCCCCCAACCAGGAAGCGGAGCTACACCCGAAGAGAATAGCATTGGTCCATAAGGTCCTTGAATATATGAACCTGGAACCATAGAGGGCCTTGGAACAGGCCAATTACCCGTTACCATTCCATATGGCTGAGGCGCAGCGGTAGGAGTAGAGTAAATAGCAGGGGTAGTTAGAGGTGTGGGTGGTGTTGCAGTTGGTACCGGCACATTGGAAGGAGCTGGATGATGAAATTTGCAGGTCATACCAAATTTACACTGACCTGTTTTGATATAGTAAGTACACTCTTTCTCCCCCTGCAAAATTAACCATTAACCTCATCCTCAAAACCTTTTAAGCTTTGATAACAATTCAACAATTATCAATTCATACACAAAATATCAATACTGCACAAACTACAAACCGGACGTAAGGGATATCCCAAAACGTTGACCGCAAACTGATTCACAGGAGTTGCTCCTTGCTTTGGATGATGGTACTTGCAAGATGTTCCAAATTTGCAAGTTCCGGTTCTTAAATAATACTGCAATATTCATAACAACAAGGACATACATAACAAAATATAAAATCAATTTTGAACAAAAAACATGTATGAAAATTCCGTAAATACATTAGTACATTACACACATGCTCCATCTATCCCTTTAATTTCGCTAGACTTTCATCCTCAATCGTCCCTTTTACTTAGCTACATTTCTATTTTGCTAATAATCCCACATTTCCTCTCTTTATCTCATTCACAAATTCCCACAAATTCATACTTTTCCTCTATCTCGTGCACATATCCCTTCAATTCACTTGTTTTTTCATGTTCAACTGAAAACTAATTAAAGCAAATATAACCCGATTTTTAAGAGATGGAGGGAGTACTTAACAAATTCATACAAGCACAAGACAAAAAATGTACCTGACAAATGGGCTGACCAGCTCGCTCAGGGTAGTCTCCTGCGCCACCCCTTCCGCTACCTACCACCTGAAAAAATGTAATCACTTCCCCACATTAATTCAATTCAAAAACTATATCCAACTACCATATATAAAAAGGAAACCTTTTAAGATTGTTTCGAGCATGTGCAATATCCAAGCATTCGAGTACCGGTAAGAAAAATAGAAAGTCATTAATTGAAGATTTTAAAAGAGAATAAGTTAAGGAATCAACTTCCCTTGGACCTTTAAAGTTCAAAGTTATTGGGGTTTTTTATCAACCAAACAACATTTATTGGCAAACAAATAAACACAAAGAATTTAGATTTACAGGTTTAGATAGTAAAAAATCAAAATGAATAGGGAAGTGAATTTATGTAAACAACCATGTATATGATCTAATGATTCAAGTAGTCAACTGATTTAGGCATTGTTGTTGCTATAGTAGATGATCATTCAATACACCCAAATTTTTAATTCAAAAAAATCAGTCAAAGATTCCATGATCAAAACGCAAAATGTAATCAAAAAAAGTAGAATGTAAAGGCATTATGGTAAAATCGAAGTGTATACCATGGAAATAGAACGATCACGAGGATGATTGAAGCGACAACGATCACCATATCCACAAAAACCAGTTCTCAAGAAATAAATACAATCGGGCTCACCGGCCCTTTCCGGGTAGGGAGAAGAAGAAGAATCCTCTAATCCAAGCTTCCACATCGATTCTACCTTATTCCAAAATCCACAAATAGAAATATCTCATCAAAATTCGATTCCACATTTTTCACGCTATTCAAAAACAAAATAATCCCCAATTAAATTGAATTAGTAATGATCAAAATTCTAGAAAATGTGGATGAAAACTAAAGTAAAAAAGTAACTAACCTTCAAGTTCAGATTGAGGTCCATGGGTTTCCCAATCAGGAGACGGATCTGAGTGGGTCCCTTCATGCTCCATTCCCAGATTTATTAGTTGAACTGGGAATGGTGATTGAAAATAGAGGAGAGAAAAACTGAAAATATATGTAAGTTTCTTTCTCTACTGTGTAACTGTGAAGGTTTAGAGAGGTACTTCAATGGAGTTGTTAATGATTCTGGGATGGTTTCAGTTTCTCTCTCTAAAAATGTGTACTATTCGATTCTCTCTCTAGATGATAGTTATGGAAAGAAATTGATCTTTTAGAAGAAGTTTTTTAAGCTTTTTTCTGACTGGTTTCTTTTTATACTTTTTCCGTTTTGTAATACTTGCTACTGAGTGTGACGTATTGTGTGTTAAAATGTCACTGTCAGAGTATCAGTAGCAAGTATTATGGAACAGAGGACGTGCGCATGAATGAAGTGAGAGAATGTAACGACTAAAATCTAATCAATTGAAATCGAGTTCTCCCTCCGTCCCTTATAATTTGCAGCATTTTTCTATTTTCGTCCGTCCCACTTAAATTGTAGCATTTCTATTATTGGAATATGACTCACCACTTTCTTTTAATCTCATTCATACATTTTAACTTTCTTTTAATTTCATCTACACAATTCATTCTCTCTCCTCATTTATTACCACTTTCTTAATTCTCACCATTTTCTCTATGCTACTAATTCATCCGGATAGAGAGAGTATAGTTTTAATTTAAAATAATTTGTGTATAAAAGTAAACAAAAATGAAAAAAATATTTATTTTATATATTATGATTAATGTGAAAGAAAAAATATTGTTACTTAATAGTCTAATCGATTATTTTTTATAATCTCAATTTTTAAATTTTTAATTATATATAATCAAAGCAATACATTAAATTGCGTAATAAAATATAATACACTCTTAATAAAAAGATAGAAAATTTTTTAATATTAAAAGAAAATTATTTTATACTCCCCCAGTCCCTCTTATTCAGCCTAAATGTTCCATTTAATTTTTCACACTTGCCGAGACAGTATTTTAATCCTTAATATTTCAAATTATTCTTAATTAAAAATTATAAAAATTTGATATTAAAAATCCTTGTATTGAGATGAATCGAACATGATTCCACATTACTATGTTTTAACTTATAGATTAAGAATAAAATACAAATTAAGAGTAATGAGTGAATAGTGCCAAAAAATAGAATGGGACATTTAGGCTGAATAGAAGGTAGTATTTTTTTATTGAATTTGTTACAAATGTAAAAGAATTGGTTTGTTCACCAAAATGTTATTTGAATTATATGAATAACAATATATAAGCAAGAATTAAATAAACGTGGTTATATTATATATTACTTTATATGAAAAAATAGTTAAGATATATGATGAAATTAAAAGAAATAATAGGAGTATAATTTATAATTAATGGAGTAAAAAAGATAAAATAAAAAGTGAGATAAATTTAGAGTGAGAAATGAAATATGGTTAAGTGAATAAATTAATTATTTAGAGTGAGAAAAAATTACCGTGAATGATACAACTTTTTGTTAATTTTCCTACAATAATACCAGCTACTGATTAACCATGAATAATTTCAACTTAGGGGTATTTACCTAGAATGATATCAACTTTAGTTTATTAACTATTTTACCAATTTTTTTGTCTTATAATAACCTATAGTTTGATTCTTATCATGTTAGGGATTTTCTACGAAAACATCCTTTTAAGTTGGTATTATTCAAGGTTAATCAATAATTGGTATAATTATAGGAAAATTAACAAAAGATAGTATTATTCACGGTAATTTTTCTTATTATAAACGTTTACATAAATAAATAAAAAAATAAAAAGAGGGAAGAGAAGGAGTATTTAATTAGCAGTGGTAGTAGGACTGTAACAGCAATTATTCATATTTTAATTAAACCGACACGCTCTAAAGGGTAGGTACCAACATTTAATGTTTTTTTTTCTATTTTTTTTTGCTAAAACATTTATTAAAAGTCCTCATTTCAAAAAAAAAAATTATGAATAATATAAAATTTTATTGATTTATGTACAATAATATAAACTTTCAAGTAAAGTATCTCTCAGGTGGCTGGCACATTATCTTTATCTTCCTCGAGCTGGGGGACTCTGTTTGGTCGCGCTCTCTTGTATGGGTATGAGTTGCCGCCGTCTTTCCCTCCCCATACCCTGCCCATAATTTCTATGAGCGGGATACACTGGGTTGAATGATGATGATGAATATAAACTTTCAAGTAACATAAATAAGAGCAACGTAGGGAGTATTTGTCTAAAATAACACCTTAAATTCTTATTATATATGGTTAATCAAAAGTCTAAATATTATTGTAGTTAAATTTAAAAAGGTTATATTATTTATGGTAACTTGTCCTATATCCGAGGATTGGGTTGAGAGCTTTGGGGAATGTAAAAGGTTAGGTGAAATGAACTCAAGATTTTCTTGCCCTTTTTTTTCACTTTAGTATGTACTATTAAATTTGTCTCATTATCGTACATAAGCTATTTTTGAACATAATGAGTATACATCTATTTTTTTTTTAAAAAAAATATATGAGGATTCAAAAATAAGAAATCTTATTTTTCAATAAGAGAATCTTATTTTATGGTCATACTTATTCTACTTCAATCGTCTTTTTTTTCGCAAATTAAGTTTTAATGTATTATCATTTGTAAAGATGGTATTATATAGTGAAAATTATAATCAACAATTCATTACTATGAGAATCACATGATATATTTTCATCAGCAATGATTAATCAACATTCATTATTTTCATAAACTACCATTTTGTAGCAATAACATAAGGAAAAAGGATTTTAATTACAATAGTCACTATAAATGATATCGTTAGAAAATCTCGATGTACTCCTTTCATCCCATTTAATTCACAGCATTTTCTATTTTGGTCCGTCCTATTTAATTGAAACATTTTTATTTTTAGACCATGACACACCACCTCCTTTTGATCTCATCCATATATTTAAACTTTTTTTTTTAATTTTATCCATACAATTTATTCTCTATTCATTTATTACCATTATCCATCTTTTTCTTTAAAAAAAACAATAATTTTCTCTTTGATGCAAATATACAAGACGAAGAGTAACTATGATACCTTGTATGCTATCTAGACTCCCCATGTACCCCTTATATTGCATTGCACCTATTGCAATATGAGCGAAATTTAATGAAAAGAAAATTAAATTGAAAAATATGCCCAAAAAAGCTAATTAATGATATAAATGACGGTTAAAATAGAAAAATAAATCAATGGATGAAATTAAAAGAAAAAAAATAAGAATATGGCCAAAAAGTACCAAATAAGTGAGAAAAACTAAATAGAGTGGTGCAAATTAAGAGGGCATCAGACATATCCTTTGCTTCCTGACCACTCTCCCTAGTTAAAAGGATAGTAAACTAACAAGCCCTAAATCAAAGTAATTTATAGTTCATTTGGGCCGTCGGATTAAATGTTGCAGTTCGGCTCAAAATCTGATTTTGTCTCCACATTGGTTTTTAGTTTTTTACAAAAGTATTGATTTTTAAGTCAAATCAAATCGGGTTCGAGTTCAAAGTCAAGTGAATATCGAGTCATCAAGACTGTATTGAACTCCTCTACTCAAAGCCCTGAGAGAAAACAAAGTGTCCAAGGTTCATTCAAACAATAACAAGGAAGTGTACCAAAGACTTCATCTTATCACCTCTCTAAGCTATTCTATAAACCATCCAAAGCATTAGCTGATTAGCATACTCGGAAGAGAAAATTCGGTATCAATGCAGGTTTCGAGACCTTTAAGGTTAAAGCATGCTCTCAGACGACAAAGAGACATCAAAGTATCAAACACAGCGAACACGACAAGCAACCGTGTTCCGTTTTTCACTTCATCAGCACAAACTATCTTCTTAAGCATTAACGTCACTTGGTTGTCGCTTCATTTACCGACTACACTAATATAACACCGCATGTCACACTGAAACATGTCTCATCCTTGAAATCCTCGAAGCTAGTACTGATCCAGTGTAGTTAACTCATCTATACTATGGTCACTGAAGACCATTCAACAAATTCATCTTTAATATTGATTGGCTTTGGTGGACATACAAGAGTACAAGACACAGTGATAAGCTACAGAAAGAATAAGTGTGAATGTACAAATACCATTTCATTTGTAGATTTCGGATAATTGCAAGTGCCTCTCTTTCTAAAGACCCTTCTTGAGCCGGGGATTCTTTAACTATCTTCCCTCCCCAGACCGACCAGAGTTTATCTATGAGCGGCATACACTAGGTTTGATGATGATAATGTACAAATACCATTTCATCAAGCAATCATACATTCATACCAAATGGTATTTCAGAGAATTAACAGCTAACATAACTTCCTCAAACCCTCAGTTTATCTACAAGTATATGATATAATGAGGTAAATTTGCAAACTAATAAGAAGAAAACCTTAAAATTTTGCTGCGATCTATCCTATCAACTACAGAAGAGAAGAACAAGAATCGGTAACAAATGTATAGAGAAACTGACTAAGAGATTAGTTTAATGTGGCTCCCAACTACATGATATAAAGCTGAAGTTGGAGTATATCAAAATAGATATCACTGCTTGAAGATTTTATTCAAAATTACAGCATTAGGCTTGGTAAAATAAACATCATCTAATTGATGCCCTTCACACGTTAACTAGCAGACCCGATCCCCGTATCATGGAGAGCCAAAAGCCTTGCATATCGAGTATCGAGATCGCTACCATTGACTTTTTAATCTGAGATTTAGGGTCAATTGTAGCAATCTCAAAGGACATAGAGATTTGTTTACAATTATTATAGCACTTTGTCAAATCTTAGACACATAAAATAAAATCAAATCATGAAGAGGATCTTTAGGTTTAGCCTAGTGGTTTAGAGTTTTCTCTTTATCCATTGTGATAGGTTCGATTCTCACTACCTACGTGAAGTATTAATTTACCCCCTACTCATAGGCATCCTCAAGCCTAATCTGAAACAAAAAAAATCACGAATTGAATGAAATCAACTTTTAGAGAAGCATTTCTATAAATGCAAATCTCAATAGTGAATAACGACCAAATCATAGCACCACATTGAACATTGAGACAATAACAATTTAAGTCCGCAGGGAATAAATGACAAAGAAATAAAAAGGGTATTAAATTTCTGATAGGTAGGCATTCGTTGAAACCACCAACTACACATCCACATCGGAAAGAAAAAATGATTATGTTACATGAAGATCAAGACTCCAAGAATGGTGACCTACAAAAAACTGCTTCATCAGAGATGCGCAAGAATAGATCATCAACAAGCAACATAGCACACATCACACTTGAATCAAATATCAGCACATAACAGCAGTCAAAATTTTTCCAAATAAACCAAGCTACTCATATGGGCAATACATTGCCAAATCAAAATCCTAAAGAAACAAATAAAAATAAACATCCGACTCTTTCTTTAATAAAATCATACCACATTAACTTTAACGCACAGTAACTATGTCGTCGATCTTCAAAATCATCCTAACCCACTCTGTTGCCAAGGTGACTGCACTTGTACTGACAAGTAAAGGCTGAACCACATTCTCCTCCAAGATATTAGTGATCTGCCCTTTCCTTACATTGATCCCAGCATTGATCTCTCCCTGGGCATGCTTGTTCCTTAACTCAGTCACATTGCAATGGGATTCAAACCCGCATTTTCAGCCAAAGTAATGGGATGACCTCCAGAGCCTCAGCAAAATGCTTAACACAATACCCTTCCATTCCTTGTAAAGACTTAGCCCATGCTCCCAGCTGCCTTGAGAGTTTCGATCTCTGGAGCCCCCGCCACCAGCAATCAAAAACCTTTTACTCACCAAACATCTAACAACACATAATGCATCATGCAAACTCCTCTCAGCCTCATCTAACACCAACTGGTTCGACCCTCGAACCAGAACAGTGGTAGTCCTTCCCATATCCTTAATACCAGTAATCTTCACAATTTTTGACTCCCGAGCGAGACCTCCTCAACCAAATCAGCATGCCCCAGCTTCTCAGCCCTAAAGTGCTCTATATTCGCAATGGGCAAACAATTCAAGGTCTTGGTAATGAACTCTATATCATCCCTTTCAACATCCTTAATCACCAAAATCTTAGCTTTGGCCAAATAATGCAGAGACAAATCAGTAACAGCATCCCTTAAAATACTCTTTTGAATCAAAAGCACATTACAACCACTAGCTTTAATCTTCTTAATCATTCCCAAAATATAATTTCTCTCCTCCTTCAAAATCCTATCCATCTGAGTATAATCAGAAACGACAATACTCTGTTCAATATCAGTCTTGGGAGGTGAAATCTGAAACTGAATCACCCCAATCTTGGCATTCTCCATCCTAGTAGGCCCCCCAGCAGAATGAGAAACCTTCTTATCAAAAACCAATCCTTTAATCAACTCAGTATCATCAACAGTACCACCAAGTTTCTTAACAATCTTAATATCTCTCAAATCAACCATATCAGGCTTATCAGGATCAACAACAGACAAAACAGAATCAACAGCAAGAGGAGCTAAAAGAGTAGAATACTGACTAACAACCTTACTATTCAAAGAAGTGGAAGCCGATTTCACCAACGAATCACGATCAGTAAGCTCCAAAGGAACTGCCATAGATGTAAGAACATGAACAGCATGTGTGGCAGTTTTGTGAAGCGCATCCGAAATTACAGTAGGATGAATACCATGCGACAAAAGGAGCGAACACTGTTTAAGCAGTGCACCAGCAAGAACAACAACAGTAGTCGTTCCATCACCGGCAACAGAATCTTGCGATTTGGATAATTGAACAAGAAATTTCGCAGCGGGTTGAAGAACATCCATTTTGTTGAGAATCGTAGCGCCGTCGTTGGTGATGATTACCTCACCGGAAGCGGTTTGAATCATCTTATCCATGCCTTTAGGACCGAGAGAAGTGCGAACAGCATCTGCAACTGATTGTGCGGCAGCGATGTTTTGTTGACGAATGTCTTCCGTACGTTTGTTGTCAACGAAGGTTTCGGATTTGGTGTTGGATCTTGCAGGCTTGATTGCAGGTGCCGCCATTGTTAGCAGATTTGAGAGTTAAGATTTGAGAAATGTGAAACCCTAGAAAGGAGATGAAGGTATGGAAGAGAAGGAGCGAGTCGGAGAGTGTTTCAAACTTGAAAAATGAATACGAATTGTTAGGGCACAATCTAGATACTTCCTCATTTCACTCCAACATTCCGGTTTATTTTTTTTTTAAATCATAATACATAATATATCATAGAAGTAATAATTAATTTTACTGTATAATAGCGGAAAAAAAGTTTAATTGTGAGTATGTCGTTTGTCTTTTTTTTTTATTTGATGGAATTAACGAAATTTAACTCATTTGCATTTTTTACATTTATCATATTTACAAATTTATATTTTCGGAAAAACTCATATTAATTAATGCAATATATCACAATTATTTCAATTACATTGATGTATATAAATGCACTGTATAAAAAGTTATAATGGGCAATATATAATGTAATATGTAGAACATTAGATATCGTCGGATAAAATTCTGGAATTGCGCCATAGAAAATTATAGTATAGAACATTTATTCAATTAAATTACTTGAAGTACATAATAGCCCATTTTCCCATCAATTGTTATTTAAAACTAAAATAGCATAAAACTAATTAATTGATTATTAAAATCAATCATTTACATTGTTAAACTACCATATACAATTTTGAATTTTAGGAAAAATGTGATGTATGGTTTGCAATCTAAAGTTTCATTAATAACGTATTAAATAATTCGTGTATTGCACAGATTTCTATCCTAGTTTCTTATAAAATAGATAGTCGAGACGAATTCATATAATTAATTATTTTAAAATTAAACATACTAAATGTACATGAGCGAGATGGTCTTACTATGAGGCGTCTCTTTTAAGATTTTTTTTGATTTAGTCTCTTTTAAGAAGTTGTGTTCTTTTATGCTCAACAACAGTGTGGGTGAGGGAATATAATGGACATACCATACCTCTACCCCGGAGTGCTAAAGCTGTGTTATTTAAATATGTTTTCGAAAAATAACACACTAAGTTTATATGGGTCAGTCCAATATAATTTCGCAAAAGAAATATATTTTCGATTAAACTATTAATGTAGTTATGTTACTGTTCTTTGCGTTTACTTACCGCCCTTTACTTATCGTTTGTTTAATTATTTGTGCTTTGTTGTGTGTCATTAGTTAGTTGATTACTATGGATAGCTAACGTGAGTGTAAGTTGCAGGCTTTCGGATATCTCTTTAAAGACCCTTTAGAGCCGAGGGACTCTCTGACCGCACTCTCCTATATGGGTATGAGTTGTTGTCTATCTTCTGTACCCAGACCCTGACCATAGTTTGACTATAAATGGGATACATCGGGTATGATGATATGTGAATTTAAATTTTTCTAACAAATATAAAGCCAAAATGATCATCAATATTAGCTTATAACAAAAATCAACATCATATGCTAATAAGCATATTTATCACCAATTGACCATACAAATTCATAATGAAGATAGCAAATTCAATTTGTAAAAACCAAATTAAATCACCTAATTAAACTCCATATCCAAAAACAAAATTCTAAAATAGCTAATTCTTCTTGACATACATATGCCTATTAATGGGACATTTGAAGCTAAGTATATTTCCTATAAATCTTTCCGCCGGTGATAAAACCTGAACCAAAAACTCCAAAGAAAATATCATTATTTTTTTGGATATAAAATAATCGAATCAAAAATAATAATATCAATTAAAATGAATAAAATAGTTTCATTAAACCAAATGAAACAAGTTAAACGTAATGAATATAAATCTACTTCTAAATAGATTATAAATCACTAGAGAAAAACAATTAGATGATACTCCCTCCGTTGTTCTTTTATGTTTGTCCACCTTACTATAACGAGTAGTTTTAAATGTTTGTCCACTTTAAAATATTTTCCATTTTTGGAAATCTTTTTTCCCAAATATACCCTCATAATCCCTCTAATTTTCCACAAATATACTCTTTCTACATTAGTGACAAGGATAATTTCTTTTTTCTTTATTTTATCTTTAGTTTCAACATTTTTTCTCTTATAATACCAATACAATCATTGCTTTACGCTATTATTTATATTAAAATAATATCCGCTTACTACAAAGATTCCACTTTTCTTAATATATGTGAAAAATCCAAATAGAACAAACTTTTAAGAACGGAGGGACCGAGGGAGTAATGAATTGTTGCTGTTAGCAATCACTTCCTCCGTTCTATAACACTAGTTAAGGATAGTGACATTTTCCCACACAACATGTCACACTCGTTAGCAAGTATCATGGAACGAAGGAAGTAGCATAGTAATCAGCCGAGTTGGCATAATCGGCCAATTAGGTCATACACATATGCATGCTCTACGATCATTTCTTTCATAATTAGTAAATAAAATGAGAATTTTTACGTAAACGAGCCAGGTTGGAGACGGGTCAAATAGACTATTGACCTAGCCCAACCCGCAACAAAAATTAATGTGGCCCGAGCTAGCCAAACCCAATTAAGAATTTGCTCTGGCCTATATTGAACACCTCTAGTCATAATTATACATTGTACACCGGGAATTAGAATTTCAATCATGTATCATAAATATACATTGTATATAAACCAAAAATTAGCATTTGATTCAACATATAAATAATTCATGTGTAATTTCACATAAATGGTTAAGATTTGTGCCCTAGTTTCCTCAATCGATTATCTACGATGACTTGATCATCGACAAAAACAAAGGGTTGAATATCTATAGACCGTGAAAACACTATAATTGTAAAGGATTTGTACTCCTACAAAAGTAAACTAGTAACGCAAAAACCTAAAAGAAAACATCTCGTAAAACCTCTTAGAGCACTCGAAACGTCATTGATCCTGAACCCGTCAAACAATCAAAATGGAATCAAGGATTAAGGGTTTATGTAGTACCTGATTCCCATACACGGGATTGAACATATACTTAGACATCGTCTCGTAAAACCTTTTTCATTTTCTTATTTCTCTTCTTTTTATGCTTCTTATCTTTCTTTTCCTTCTTCAGCTTCTTTTTCGGCATAGAAGTCGACTCATCTAAGTATGAACAATCCTGTCCAATTTTTATCCGTAAGGTAAAGCTTGAAAAGTACACAAGACAAGTAGAAAGTTTAACATGTATAACTGGAATAGAATAGGAACCTCATCATCATCAAAGGAAGTTACATGCCGAATTCGCCCTTGTTTCGAAGTTTCGCCTGTACATTACAATTACAATCGAATCAGCCGGGGAAATATCAGATATGAAAACATAATTTTGGCATCCCAGTTATAGATGATAAATAAACCAAAAAAAAAAAAAAAAAAACATTTTAAAGGAGAATCGAGAGAATGAGTTTGTGCATGACATTAGGTGAGAAAATGTACGATCATGTCAAAAAAAAGAAATGTAGCAAACTCAAAGCAACGGGCAAAAAGAAGAAATATGTAATTTATTCGAAGGGACGAGGGTAGTACTGATAGACAAATTGTTTATCATAGCCTACTTGATGCGTGAACGCCTATTACTTTAAGTATTGGCCTTTTTAACTACATCAAACACGTTCTACTAAAATTTGAGTATTATATCTAAATTTATTAGCCATTGAATCGTAAGAGACTTTTCCGATTCAATGTAAAATATTGATTTTGATAAGATTCGATAGAATGGCTATAAATTTGCAAGTGTGAATGGCTATAAGGTTCCATAGACAGGGTCGAATGATCTTTGTGTGCGACGATTTCACTCACTGATTGGTTTTGGCTAATATAGTCAACCTCATATATTCGATTTAAGGATTTGGTATATACTTTTGTGTTTGAGTCTATCAACAAATCCGAGTTTAGTAAAGCTGTCCAAACAGCTGATAACAAGTAAAACTCGGGCTGAACTTTGTAGTCTTCCATCCCTTTTACTGAAGAGACACTTGAGGAAGATTCAAAAATAAGTAACGATCCCTTTTACCGTGGAGCAGGAAGCATCAAAAACAATTGCAAAGTTATTTCATACTACCGAACTGTAGGTTTTACATTTAATTCAATCTTCGGATACATTTTCCAGGGAAACCTACAAACTTACTAGCGAATTCCAAATAGAAGGTCTTTGGAATCACCATAAAAACTCACAAAAGGAAACATGGAGAAAAGGGAAAACTGTAAAAATTTTACCGCAGTGTCGACTAACCGAGAAAAATCTTAATTAAATGTAGAAAATATCATTATTCTCTTGAATATAAAATAATCGAATCAAACATAATAATATCAATTAAAATTAATTAAATAGTGAAAATTTGAAACAAATAAATAAAAAAATATAAATAATTCACACAATAGCCGAGTTTGCAAAATAATTCCCAAGATAAGCAGTGTTCTTTGTGGTTTGTAGTTTTTCGCTGTTACTAACACCGAACTAAAACTGAAGGTCAAAAAAAGTTAAAGAGTTTGTGTGTAACCATGTTCACAGCAACTTAATTCGAAAATTTTGTAATCATATAAAATTAAGTAGTTTGTAATAGCAGTCAACCTACAACATGAGGAAACACAATCTCACCCAGTACAATTTCTCAAAAAGTTAAAGCAATTATAAGCCCGTAATTCCATAAAATGACATTTGAGCACAGCAAATCCTTAAAGTTGTTTCATTAAGTTTGAGCTTCTAGGAGGGTTTTGATGGCAACATCGAGTGTATAATTAATTGTTATAAGATATAATGATGGTCTCTACTGGGTCCATAGACGCTAGGGATACTAATGGCATGCGGAGGCATCCAGAGATAGAGCATAGGTAATATTGTAATGGAGGGAGAAAGCCGAAAAGAGAATGGTGAAGAATTTAGACGAGTCGATCATTCAAGGATCACTACTAACTACTAGTTAGATAATTGACGCCAAATTTTCCAATGTGGCCCGGGGGGCTTAAAGTAAGGACGTATATGAATATACCTGGGTCCTGGAAGGATGGTAGCATATGGAAGGGAATGAGTGTTCATTAATGAAATGAATAACAAGACAAGGATGTAATACATGTCAAACATGCTCAACAAATGAAACATTTGGTTTAGAATACTCACTAGCATTTACGGTCTCTTTCGCATTCTTGACAGCCAATTCAATGAGTTCGGGTTTCACGGAATCCAACCCACCGGGTTCCTGAAGCTTCCTTTCAAGGAACTTTGCCAAAGCAACTGCCTTATTTGTGGTCACAGGTCCACCAGGATGAGCTATCCTGATTCAAAGAGGAATCGAAGATGAGTAACCTTAAACCAGAATAACACATAAAATGAGACATTGGGGAAACCAATTAAAGACTATTCATGAAAACTCAATGTAACTTGAATGAATTCAATTAAGTAAAAGCACATTCATTCATAGTTCATAAGGGTCAAATGCTTATATTCTACATTTTGTTTCAATCAAATTGTCTTGTACTTAGTGATTGAATAGGGTCATCGTGTACATCTCAAAATGACCATTCCAATGGAAGATGGAAAATTTATCATAAATTAACAAGAGAGGACAAAAAAGGCATGTCATATCTTCCTCTATTTGCAACATAGATCACCATACAAGCAAATACTAGAAAAGGATCCAAAAGTTCACAAATTTCACTCTCAATGACAATGTGAATCAAATTTGGGAATTCACTTCCATCCCATAGTCCCAATGCCACCAATCATCCCACCTAGAGGTGTTTATTCAGGTCATCGGGTTTATTTCGTGTTAGGTATTTCGGGTTGGTTTGAAATCGGGTTTTGATAATTGTAAATCATTTCTAGAGTTGGGTCAAATCGTTAAATTTCGGGTCATCAGTTCTGTTTTGAACACCTCTACTCCCACCCAACTAAGCGGTGGGTGAGAGGTTCGAATATACACAACCTTACCCTCATTAATGATAGCAAATAGGATTGTTTCCGATTGATCCTAGTGCCAAGGAACAACTTTACATTGATAAAAAGTGCTCAAAATTTAACAAGTTCAACAATTCACAAACCAAAAGGCATAAATCTTTAGCCCCATCCCCATCAAGAACAGACAAATAGTAGTAGATTAAGTAAACAGCAACAAAATAATTAATCAACTACCCATAATTTCAAAAGAAAAACCCAAATGAAAGAATCACACAATCAATCAAATTAATCATCAATTCATGTAAAAATCAAAGGAATAGAGAAGTAAAGATAGAAAAAAGACCTGGGTAAAGACGAAGAAGAAGAAGAAGGTTTAGGAGGAGGAAGGGGAGCAAATTTGCTGCCTCTAAGAGCTTTTCTTTCGTCTTCAGTCAATCCTTCCATTCCTTCTACTTCTTCTAGAATCTTCTGGAATCTTCTACTTCAATTGTTGAAGATTTTGGTTTCGCCGCCGGTAATTTAAACTAAAACCTTCAAATCCGTACTGTGCGAAGGCGATTCTAAATATTTGACACAAGTCTTAATCTCTTCTCCCTCCTTAAGTAACACTAAAATTAAAAATAAAAATAAAAATAAAAAAATAAAAAATAAATATTTTTAATTCATTTATACAATTGAAAATATGTTGGATCTTTGTTCAAAAAAAAAAAAATGTTGGATCTTGTAAAAAGAGTTGGGCAAAAAGTAAAAATATATACTAACATAGAAATACTAAATAAATGAGGAGTATTAATTACTCCTAATTAATTAATCAATACACTAAAGTCTAATTTTCAATTACACATGTTGCAATCTTATTGATTTTTTTTGCCAAATTATTACTATAAATTTGACAAATATTTAACAAAAATCAGCAATTATTATTAATAATAAGCTATATTTTAATAAAAAGATATTATATATATATATATATATATATATATATATATATATATATATATATATATATATATATATATATATATATATATATATATATATATATATATATATATATATATATATATATATATTCGGAAATAAAGATCAACTATATGTATAACAAATGCATATCATAACAATTAAATAATATAATTTTTTAAGAAGTAAATATTAGTGATTGAATTAGTGATATTTCGTACTTTTCAAACGGGAGATAAGATAATTAAAGACTTCATTAGTTGTCTTTTGTTTAAGGAGAAAGATATTTTTACTTGAATTTTTTTTATTAATACATAAATATATTTGTGATATACATGTCTCAATATATAAAGTTTTATCATATATTCCTCCATTCTCTATTCAGGTTTGAATATGGAATCAAATCAAAAGTAATGATAAGGTTGATAATAAGAATATTATTTTATTATACAATATTTTAATATGAAAAAACAAAGTCCATACACATTTTTAAAAAATGTTAAAATAAAATTTAATATTGTTTTGTTAAATAATAAAATTAAAAAAAAATGTGAGGACTAAAAGCATTTAAAAAATGTTAAATATAATTATTATCTAGGAAAATTTACTTTTAAACATACAAACTTTGACCCATTTTCTTTTAAACATACAAACTTTCGTTTATTATTTAAACATACCAACTTTGGGGGGTATATTCCCAAAAAGTTATGGATGACTTGTAACCGGATGAACCGGTTACTTCTTCACCATCTTCATCTTCACCATCTTCATCTTCACCATTTCATTTTCACCATCTTCATCTTCACCATTATCAACCCACAAAAAAAAAAAAAAAAAAAAAAAAATCTGGTTCTTCAATTGAAGAACCCAAAACCCCCAATTCATATACCATAAAAACTAGTAAAAAAACAGCAAAAGAAGGAAGAAATTCAACAAAAAAACCCAGAAAAATGGTACATTGAAAGATGAATAAATGATGAACAGAAAAAGAGAAATAGTAAGAAAGAATCTCACTTGTGGTCACAAACCATAAGAAGACCACCATCTTTACAAACAAAGCAGTAATCTTTCAATGAAACCCAAAAACAATGAAAACCCAAAAAAAATGCTGAAAATCCTTTGATTAATTCAAACCCAAAAACAAATTAAACCCTAATTCAACCCAAATGAAGAACAAATCAACAAATTGAAGAACAAGCCATTCCATTCTTTATCTTCAACCCTAATTCAACCCAAATGAAGTACAAATCAACAAATTTTTAGAGATTTAAAATGGGTAATTGAAAACAAATCTGAAATTTTGTGTGAGTTAGAGCTTGAAGAAGAAGAAGAAGCTTGAAGAAGCCATTGAAAATTTTATCTGAAATTTTATCTGAAATTTTATGTGAGTTAGAGCTTGAAAATGGGTAATTGAAAACAAGCCATTGAAGAAGAAGAAGCTTGAAGAAGAAGCTTCTCAACATTTGTGGTCATACCGGTTAAAAAGGGTTAAAAATGGGTCAAAAAACCGGCTATAACTTTTTGGGAATATACCCCCTAAAGTTGGTATGTTTGAATAATAAACGAAAGTTTGTATGTTTAAAAGAAAATGGGTCAAAGTTTGTATGTTTAAAAGTAAATTTTCCTATTATCTAAGATATGAAAACCACAAACATAACAAAGTTACTGAAAGAATGAATGAAGATTACAAATAATATTAGAAATATTAAATTAAGTTAATGAAAAATGTATAAGGATCATAAATATTAAAAATGTTAAATTTAAGATGATTAAGGTTATTTATGTAAAAAATAATACTACCTCGTATTCACTAAGATTGTCCCATTTGACTTTTGGCACTATTCATTCATCACTCTTAATTTGTATTTTATTCTTAATCTATAAGTTAAAACATAGTCATGTGGGATCTTGTTTGATTCGTCTCATTACAACGATTATTAATATCAAATTTTTATAATTTTTAATTAACAATAATTGGAGATATTAAGGGTTAAAATGTTGCCTCGGCATGTGTGAAAAGTCAAATGGGACAATCTTGGTGAATAGGAGGGAGTAATAAATAACAAAAATTTGGGAAAGAAAACGAAATTCTATTATTTATAATTTATTATGTAGTGTACAAGTCCAATAACAAAATATCATGGTATCAGAGACGACGTTTTCTAATTAATTGGAAACAAAAATCTCAGTCTTCCATAAACAACAATGTGGGGGTTCGAAAAAAGTAACGTTCCCCTTCAATTTTAAAAAATGGTTTACTTGTGAGGGGGTGTAGGCAAAATAACAAACATGTGATTTCATATCAAGAATTAGAGAAATATTGACTAACATTATACTTTATAAACTTGATGGGTTATTCCTATTACCAATTGATTTTAAAATGAAACTTCATCAGACTTGTGTGTAATCAACGGCTCTAGTATGGATTTTGATTCTTTAAATTTATAAGAAAAATTAATAATGAATCAGAATTTTTTAAAAAGTGGTGTAACCAAATTAACAAAAATTTAATTGAAAACGTAGCAGATCAATTAGGATAAACAAAAATAAAAAATGGCAATTGAGAGTATATGTAAATTGCATTTCAAATAATGACCTAATAAACTCACTTTCTTAAGTATTATTGCTAATAATTTATTTTCGAGTCGAGGGACTCTTTAATAGCATTTTTTTATGGGTATGAGTTGCTGTCGAGTCTGTCGTTCTTCCCTCCCCAAACCCTGATCATAGTTAATCCTATAAAAGGGATACATCGGGGATGATATGAATTACATGTTCAATGACACTGCACTGTTAATGCAATCACTAATTCATACAAGTATGCTAAACAAGTATCCATTAGAGTTTCACTATCAGTATCAGCTTAATTGTGTTTGTTTAAACGACTTCGAACAATCAGAGTATATATACTAGACAAGAAGTTAACTGCAGTCAGCATCGAAGCAATTATGTTCGAACGATTTCATCAGTCGCCTCCTACTTGTCTCTTCCAAGAATCTTCAACGATCAATTCATTCACTCCCCAATCTTCATAACTGCATAGTGTGTATGATTAACGTGCACTCGTTTTCGCAAACTTCCTAAGAGTAAAGTAAGCTAATGCTGAAGATAAAGCATCAAATAAGACATACCTTCCATCAGGCAAATAGCGCCGGATAGTGAATGGTATCTTGTGTTGGCGAAGCTCCTTCATGGCAATCTAAGTTTCAAGAAAAACAAAACGTCAAGATAAGGAGCGTTTACTAAAGGATGCTGCTGAATGTTGATAGAAGAAGAAAAGAGAAGTAAACAAGACATTCTAGGCTTCTAAATAAAAGGCATTAGACCACGACAAACTTGGGAGCGTAATGTTAAAAATACTTCACATGTGAGACGAGATCTCACATCGATAAAATAGTGGGGTGTGGACTTGTATATATATTGCGTGGACTAATCTTCCTACTACCACATTTTTTGGGAAACAAATGAACCTCACCAAGTGTATGTGCAACAGTGCAAGTCAACGATCTTGACCCGTGGGTCTGTGGGCCTGAGCCCACGGGTGTCCCGTGTCCACACGAGTGAACATGGTAAGATTATGTGATGAATGGTCACAACCTAACACGTAAGTATAAAAATATTCTATGATAGAGATTGAATGTTCAATGACAAAGTATATAACATATATCAGGGCTATAACAAAAAGTAATACTATCAAGGAACCAATTCAACCAAAAGTAACACGCCCCTTCACACGAAAGTCCATTGGGCTAGAAGTATGGATGCGCACAGCGCTAGATATGCCATTTTAAATGAGGGATGGTTGAAATTCAAACTCGAGCCCTTTTGTCACGATGGCTCTGATACCGTGTCAAGAAACAAACTCAACCGAAAACTTAAAGCTGATGGTTGAGGCTCAAAGATATGTTATATACTCTAACAGATGTAACCCTATAATACGTTTAAACTCTATCAAAATACTCTAGCTCAAGCACTCAGACCAAAAGAACAAATAGAATCAAACAATCACAACTATGAAGAATGAACAAGTTATAAAGAAACCATTAAAAAAGCACAATACACCTCAGGTAACAAGTATAGGTGAAATATGAAGGGTCCAAGTAATATAATCACCTCAAGTGGGTCAGTTTCACCTTCCAACTCGACCATAACTGGGGCATTCATACTGCATACACATAAATTCCATCAAAAACGATATTGAATTTAGTTTGCATACAGTTACTGTCTTACTGAATCGAGGGTTTTACAAACCTGATTTGAAGAGCACGTGTTCCAAGAATTCTAGCTCGCTCATACTTTGTCATGTATTTGGAGCTCTTCCTCTGCTGTTTCTCCTTTGCTTCTGCTTCTTTGTCTTCACCTTCTATGATAGGATCATTCAAGTCATCATCTGGTTGTACATTCTCTTCCTCTTCCCCTTCCTATAACAAGTATACCGTAAGATGTAACTATACTGATCTTGATCCATAATGCCACAAGAAAATTGAGATCAAATCAAAATCTGTTTACCTCAATTTCAGGCTCTGGAGGCTCATCCTCATACCTGTAAATTCAGCCCACAAATATGTATTAGTCAACAGGAAATCATCAACTTTCAAGCACACTTATTAAAGAAAATTACCAATCAACAAAAGAGATACATGTTAGAATAAACATATACAATATGCAGCACATATAATACAGATAAAAACAGTAACAGAAACGCTGCTTAAATCGCTTTTTGAACTTGTGATTCGCACAAAATGGCCTTAATCCAGCATAATTTGATGTTTTTCGATTTGTGATTCACGAGGAGAATTAGTGAATTATGTGACATTGGTTAAAATATACAAGTTTTTAATCAATTTAACTTTGATAATCTCCAGAAATATGCAGGATTATATAAGACGTGAACTGAACAACACATTGCATTAATTGGATACAAAAAAGCTCACTCAAATCCTATCAAAAAACTTGCAGTTAATCGAAATTCACTAATGGCGGCATTACACTAAAATAAAGTTAACAGCCACACGTATTGATTATCAACCGTATAAGGGATACAAATTACAAGTATACAAACCCTAATTAACCAGCTCAAAAACATGGCAACAATAACTTTCGAAATCAACGATACGTAAATTTGAAAACTAACCCCATATCCAAATCATTGTAATCATCATCCGCCATAGGAGAACCTCGTAGATTGTTTTATTTCAACTAAATATAGATTGAGAAATCGACGTAAAAAGTATTTGCAAAATTCAAGATACAAACAAATTAGTTAAGTAAAGATATGTAACATTAAAAATACAAATGAAAAAGATCATAAATACCTCAATTTAGGGTTTTATACTTTTGAGGAGAAGAGAGATGTGCAAATGAACTGAAGTGAATCTTTTTTTACCCTTGTGAGTGCAGGGCTCGAGACCACCGTCTTTTGTAAAAACGACTCTTACAACTCTTGAGAGACGTCTATACTATAGACGGTCTCTTAAGAGAGTTCCTCCTTATTTAGAGATGTAATAATAGATATTTAGAATGAGACTGGGCTTTTGAGAGCCATTTATACGATAAACGGTCTTAAGTAAGAATTTGTATTCTGGGTTTGGTTTTCCTTTTAAAATTGAGGTTTTATTTAGTTAGGACTTATTTTCCTTAACAAAAAAAGTTAGGCTTTACCTAAAATAATTCAATGTATTCGTAATTTTCCTATAATAATTCAAATTACTGGTTAACTATGAATAATACTACTTTTGAGGGGTATTTTCTTAAAGTAAATCCGATGACCGGATGAATTGCTATAACAAATTTTTTGTTTTGAAAAAAAGATAAATTAAAATAAAATGCCAAACAAATATTAAATAATGTTAAAAAAATTTATGATTTTTTTAATTATTTAGAATTTTTTATGCAAATTTTCAAAATTTTTGTCTAATTTTAAATTAATTTTTAATTTATTTTTTAGTGAATTACCTACTATAGCAGGTCATCGGGTACCTAAGTTTACCCTAGACAAACACCCCTTATAGTTAGGTATATTCATAGTTGGCCAATAGGTGAAATTATTGTTGGAAAATCGTAAAAATATTAAATTATTCTTAGTAATTTTTTCTATTTTTATAAGAAATTCTTTTTTTTTTGAAGATATTATAAGAAATTCTTAGTCAAGAGTTAATAGACCATTATAGACCTTTTTATAAATATAAATTGGCCCAATTCTAATATTGAATTTTAATAATAAAAAAATTGAAAATCGATTTGTTTAACAAAACTTGATCTGTTATGAGAGACTAGTTTCTAATCAGACAATCTCAAAGTAAAAAGTTTATATGTGAAAAATTTTATTTTAGGTCTTGATCTGTTATATCCTACAGAAAAATTTTATTTTCCACAAATTTTATTTTTAATTTTTTGTTGGTTATATCCTACAGAATTATGGTTTTATCTTTATTTTAGGTCTTGACTTTTATGCTAATGCATGACTAATTTTGTGCGTGTGTGAAAAAGATTTGTTGGTTATATCGAGAGTAGACCGAGTATCAAGTTCCAAGTTTGGCAAACTCAAGTAGAGTTTTCTTGCCTTGTAGCTCATTAGATTTGTTATATTTTACAATCAACAAATTTTTCTGTTCCTCCTTCAAATATAAAAAAACTACATTAGTAGGACATTTCAGGTCTGAGTCTACATAGATAATATCTGCTCAGACCAGATGACTTAAAACTATATCCATACTAAATCGTAACATATAAAACAGAAAAATAAAAGCCGACTTGATTCAGCACACATACATAAATGAGTATTCAACTCACCACATTACACGAAACTCGAGACCGTGTATCAAGTTCCAAGCTTGGCAAACTCAAGTAGAGTTTTCTTGCCTTTTAGCTTATTAGATTTGTTATATTTTACAATCAACAAAATTTTCAGTTCCTCCTTCAAATATAAACAAAACTAAATTAGCAGGGGATTTCAGGATTGAGTCTACATAGATAATGGCTGCTCAGACCAGTTGACTTAAAACTATATCAATAACAGCCGACTTGTTTCAGCACACATACATAAATGAGTATTCAACTCACCACATTACACGAAACTCGAGACCGAGTATCAAGTTCGAAGTTTGGCAAACTCAAGTAGGGTTTTCTTGCCTTGTAGCTTATTGCTAACATAGTGCTTACTATAATCTCCATGGATGTAATTTCTATACTTGAGAGGATTGGTTTCATTCACAAACTCGGACATTGGGCCAAGCTCAATTTCATAACTTGGTGCATAAAATGTCACAATTGATAGCCTATCTTTTTGCTTGTTAGTCACTGCTCTATGCTCCACACTTTTATATTTACCATTTGTTAACACCTAAAAAAATATCAACCAAATTTAATTTAGCATTAAAAACATAATTTGATGAAAAAATAACTTAGAATAATCCATTTTATTTATGATTTTCCTACAATAATCTTACCTATTGATTAACCACGAATAATCTCAATTTTGAGGGGTATTTTTCTAGAGTAAACCAGGTGACCGAATGACTTGCTATAGCAAGTTTTATTTAAAAAAATAAATTAAAATAAAATGAAGAAAAAAATGTAAAATTTAAAAATTTTCTCTAATTTTAAATTAATTTTCAGTTTACGTTTTTTTTGGTGAATTACCTACTGCAGGTTTCTCTCTCTAGAAGATCGTTCTCGAGCCTGGGGACTCTTTGATCGCACTCTCCTTTACGGGTATGAGCATGCCATCGTTCCTCCCTCCCCAGACCCTGATCACAGTATTATGAGCGGCATACACTGGGTATGATGATGATGACCTACTATAGGTCATCGGGTTACCCAAGTTTACTCTATACAAATACCCCTTAAAGTTGGGATTATTCATGGTTAATCAATTAGTGGGATTATTGTAGGAAAATAACGAATAGATTGGATTATTCTAGATAAATTTTTCTAATTTAATTCATTTATTTTTTGAAAATCAGGTTTTATCCCAGTTAAAGAAACTACCACATTTTGGAGTTGTGGGAGAAGTCAATTGACCCCAGTAACCCCACTAAGCTAGACATAGAGGTGTTGATTCGAGTCAGCAGCTCGATTTTGAATCATGTATTTTCAGGTTGGTGCATAATCAAATCTTATATCTACATTGTCTTCTATAAATTCTTTTTAAAATCAGGTTAAGATCAACTTTAGTTACAAAATCGAGTAATGTTCAAATTATCAAGTCTTTAAAATCTCCACCTAAACCCCAACCCCATTACCAAAAAAGTGGAGAGCAAAGCAATGAGAACATAGGAATGATAAGACTATTAAACTCAATCATGTCCTTGATCTAGTCTTCTCAATGATGTAAATTTGAGGGCTTTTATTTAATACACTTTTAATTTTGATTTTATACCATATAATTTAAATATACGATATTTAAAAAAATATACTTCCTCTATTTCATAATACTTGCTATTGAGTGTGATATGTTATGTCGACAAATGTCACAATCAGTAGTAAGTATTATAGAACAAATTAAAGGAAGTATGATACAAATTTTTGAAAAATGAAAAAGTATTTTTTAATGATACAAGTTTTTTCGGATTTTAAATAATAAATTAATAGAAAATTCCACGTATTAACTCTGAGGTTTTGAGTTTTTCCACATGATAACCAAAACTTTTAAAAAATCAACGGGTAACCCTGAGGTTTATCAAATTGTTCCACCGTGACCTTTTTGCATATAGAACGTTAGCATATCTTAATTTCAAAGCTTTGAGGCTGTTATACGCCTATTTATGCGACTCGTCATTTCAAATGTCATTAGTTTTAACCTTTTTCCTCAGGTTACCGCGTAGATTTTTTAAAAATTTTAACTGTCACGTCAAAAACCCAAAATCTCAGAGTTATCAGGTGGATTAAATAAACAGATAGGAAATTGACCCATTTACAAATTAGGTCATCCTCATTAAAGTCAACATATAACATCAACTTGTTCCATTGAATTCATCATTACGTTCATTTCACTTGTACACTTCTCTTTTCAAGTTCTTGCTTTTTGTTAGTCCAATAGCATTCTTTCCTTCTAATTTCCATATATCGTTTATTTTTAAGAAAAAATTGATATTAATAATACAATTTTTTACTCATCTGGTATGAATAATTTCACTTTTAAATTATTTTTTATTAATACCAATCTTAGTGATAAATTTGCCCACAACATACCGTATACCAATAATAGATAGGGAAAATTACTTTAAAAACTCTCAACTATCGATTATTATTTAAAACTCTCAACTTTAGGCCCATTTTAAATTTAAAGTACCGAAAAAATTTTATAACCTGTTTAACCAGTTACCTTGTTGTTTAAATAGAAGGGTACGCGAAGGGACGCGTAAGGTCAAAGGGGTGAGGTGATTAATAAATACAATTAGGTCTCACTACTTCTCAATTAAAACCAATATGTCCGGTTAAAAGTAATCCTGGACTTTAAATATAAAATGAGTCTAAATTTGGGAGTTTTGAATAATAATCAATTGTTAGGAGTTTTATATTTAAACCGCGAATAGTTGAGAGTTTTTAAATGTAATTTTTTCTAATAGATAATAGTAGAAAATGCTGCTAGCAAACTAAAATAAAAAGTTAGATTATTCACGACGAGCTAAGGGGAAACATAAAATAAAAATATAAAGAGTTAGTAATTACCTCAAGGGTATCTCCTATATTAACCACAAGAGCATTGGGGATAGGGTGAATAGACACCCATTTGTTATCTTTAAGCACTTGAAGTCCAATAGAACTTCCCTTGTTTTGTTGTAAAATTGTAAGTGCACTCCCATCTGAATGAGGACTTAACCCTAATACAAGGTCTGGTCTTGGACATGCTGGATAATAATTCATCCTTATTGCTTGTACGGCTTCTCCAAACATCTCTATAAACCGCTCTTCTCTTAACCCTAGGCTCATTGCTATGCACCGCATTAGCTTCTCACATACTCCTCTTATTTCTTTCGCGTACGTTTCAACGGTTTCACTGTAGCGAGTTTGATTTGTAGCAAAATCAGTTAAACAATTATGAATAACATTATGTGCTAAGGTTGTTAATTGGCTAATTAATTAAACGGAGAGATTACGCAAGATTATTTGTTTCTTGATTCTTATTTAAAAAGTTGATGAAAAAAATATGTGGATGAGGAAAATGAAAATTTGAATTTGTGATGAGATTGCGATAGGATATAATCAACGAAGAAATCCTAAATAGTCGTCGTCATCATCAACAACAACAACAACAACTCGATATTCTGCTCGAAAACAGGGTTTGGATGAGGAAAGATGACAAACAATTCATACTGGTCGTACTCCTTTGAAAGAGTGTTAGAGAAATGCAATCAATTTTACCCCTTAGAAGCAACCATAAAATAGTAAAGATAACAAATTAAGCGAAAAAATAATTCTGTTACAATTTAGTTGTGACGAGCTTTTAATTTTGGTTGGTTATTATCGCCTTGTCGGTGAATTAAAATGACAAACAAGCTATTAAACAAACGAAATGTGTGAATAAGATGAAAATAAATTGAGCATGAGTTCATATTTATTAGGGCTGGCAAAAGTTGACCCGACCTGCATCTAACCCGAAATAAGTTGGTTTGGGTTGAAACTTTTGACCCAATTAATTAAATGGGTCGACCCGACCTGATCAGTTTATTAAATGGGTTAGGTTCAGGTCAAAATTTTTAAATCTGAAAAAAAAATGTGTAATCCATTTAATTAAATATGTTAATTTCGAGTTAAATCAATAAGTATAAGCTTAACTTAGTTCTTTTAATATTTTCTTTATTTTTCATAGTAAATACAAAATGAACAACAAAAAAACATAAAGTTAAAATTAAAGCCTAAAAATTTAGATTTAATCAACTCGAAAACAAAAAAATTATAAATGGGTTAAGTGGGTCGAAATCAAGTCAAGCTGATTTGTTGCAGTTCGGGACAAGGTTGTGATTTTTTGACCCAATTATTTAAATGAGTTGGGTTCGGGTCAAGAGTTTTTTTGACCTGTTTATATATGACCCGAACCCAAATGTGATACCCCATATTTAGCTTGAAAAGAGATTGATAGACTACTCATATTAATAAGGTGCATCTTCTTTTCTAGAGAGCCCATTTGCTAAGAACTCCACAGTTAAGCGTGCTTGGTGGTGAGCAATCTTAGGATGGGTGACCTCCTGGGAAGTTTTCCGGGTGCGCACGAGTGAGGACAAAGTGCGCTGGAAAGACTTGTGTTGGTTTGTGGGGCTAGTCTACAGTCTCCATGAGTAGTCACCGACGGTCCGTTGGGCCGGGGGTGTTACACCAAACCCGACCCAACCTGATCTATTTAACAACCTTAATATTTATGAATAAAAATGTAGCAAAATCAATTGAACAGACATAAAAAATACCTGAAATTTAGTGGGTTGGTAATGGACCAAAGAGCTTGGTTCCTAATAGAATGTGGGTGGACACCAAGAGCAAACATGTTACACCAATCTAATTTTTGCTCCTTAGAGAAAACAAAAGCTTGACCATATCCTTGAACTGTTCCTGCTTTCATTGCATACTTTTGTTTTTCTTCGTAAGGCAACATAAAGAATTCCATGCCTTTTTCTTCTATTTTTTCCATTATTGTTGTGTCAATTCCATGATTTATCACCTATATATAATTATATCATTTACAAAATTAGTATCGTCCTTAAATATTTACAAATAGATAATAAAATATGCACGGGTTTTATACTAGTTCATTATATTTGTCTACTTTCTCTACGCATATTAAGAATATGGTAATGACCACCTAAAAGTGGGTATTTAAAGTATTTTGAGTGATTATAATAATTATTAAGGTGACTGTTGTCTGTTGGGGTTTTATACTAGTTCACTATATTTGTTTACTTGACACTATTCATCGTTTAAGCTTATTTTATATAATCCGACTAATATGTAAGTAATAATATAGTCAAGTGGGATCTTGTTTGAATCATCTAATCGCATATTTTCATAACATAAATTTTTTTAAATTTTTAAATGTGTATAATTCGACATATACATGAACAAAAATAGCACATTGAATTACGTAAAAAAGTTAAATATAATAATTATTACGAAACGGAGGAAATATTAACTTTTAAACTGTAACACTAGATTAATAACTAAATGCATCTTAAAACTAATTTAAAGCCACTATTTTTTGACGGCCTTAAGCGATTAGATACCTAACATATGCTTAAAAGTGTCCATACCCATATTAGCGGATCATATGATTTATGATACTTTATTTCAGGGTCGACTCCAAGTTTTTAGGGGCTCGAGGCGAAAAATTATTTATGGGCCCCTAAATTATTATATACATATAAAACTTCAATCCTTAGCACTAAAATTTTTAAATGGCCTTAGGCGTAGACATATCTTGCCCTTGCTTAGGTTCGGTCCTGCTCTGTTCACATCACTTGTTGGATGAAAAAGAGAGATTAAATCATTTATGAAGTGAAAGTGGAATGTTGTCAGCATAGCAATAGCACCATGATCATGTAGTTTCCGACCAAAAAGCACCAAAAGATGTCTATCATGATAAGAGTTAGCTTTTGTTGTGTAGTAATCAGTCTGCACGACAGCAAATTTAACTTTTTGCGATATTGAATTTAATATTATTAAAAATGTCACTAATTTATATTTTAAGTGACATATGTTATTGTCACTATAGTATATATTGACATTTATGAGAAATGTCACTAGATCCTATGTCGCTAAAAGTTTAGTGTGACTTTCTATTATGCTGCTAAAAAGTTTAATAAATATCACTAAATTCACTCTATGTATCAATATATCCCATTAAAAGCAAATTATGCTGTAGTGTTGTTCCGTTAAATTTGCTCTACCGTTAATTTTGTAGCAAATTAACAAAATTAGATTAAAATGATATTATGAGTGGATGAGATAAAAATTGAAATTAAATGTGTAGATGATAATTAAAAATATAAATTATAGCTAAATTTAATAAATAAAAAAATTTTAATGAAACAAATAAAAAAAAAAGTGATATAAGTTTTAGCAATGGTGTATAAAATATCCAAAATTATAGTGGAGCTACAACTTGAACTTGTGGGGGAACTTAATGAGTTCTCCGTGAGTCTTAATCATATATATGGCCTCATTCTCTTTTTCCTAATGAACCCTTTATTTATTAGTTTTTTTCTAGAAAATGGAAATTTTTTTTTAAATAGTTTCCACTCATTTACTCAAAATAATTTTGTATTAGTCAACTCAAAATAATCACTAGTCTTATTGGTTCAAAATAATATAATATAATAGAAAAATTAGCCTAAAATAATATAACCTATTCGTGATTTTTGTACAATAATCTCAACTATTGATTAACCATAAATAATCCCAACTTTAAGGGGTATTTGCCTAGAGTAACCTTGGGTAACCCGATGACTTGCTATGTAATTCACCAAAAAATAAACTGAAAATTAATTTAAAATTAGAGAAAAATTTTCAAATTTTACATTAATAATTCTAAATAATAAAAAAATCATAAATTATTTTTGAACATTTTTTTGACATTTTATTTTAATTTATCTTTTTTTGGAAAAAAATAAAAATTGTTATAGCAAGTCATCCTGTTACCGAGTTTACTCTAGAAAAATACCTCTCAAAGTAGAAATTATTCATGGTCAATCAATAAGTGAGATTATTGTAGAAAAATCACGAATATGTTGGATTATTCTAGAAAAATGGTTAAAATTAAGTTGTTTTAAAATTTTATCATAATTATTTATAGTTGTTAGTATTTTAATAGTGGAAATATTTTTCGAGTGAAAAAGCCATGAAAATTTCAAATCTAAAATTATCATAATTATATTATAAAAATAAAAATAGTACTCAAAATATAAAAATTAACATTAATAATATTGTTATTTGTAAAATTTACCTCAAAATTATGAATTAATTTCATTTAAAAATTGCATTCGTGCTTACACATCTCTCTATATATATAATCAACAATTAATCGAATAGTACCTCTATCAACTACTCCATTTTAATCAATAAATATATAGTATTCTCTTAAATTATAAAAAAAAAATATTTTGCCGAAACAAAACAAATAAAATAAAATAATTACTTTCATTACTACCTTATACTTGTAATAATGAAGGGTGTGTTAAGGTTTTAAAAAGTTAGATTTTAATATTCTTTTTAATAAAGTAGATTATGATGAACATATATAGATTAACATTATTATTAGTTTTTTTATCTTGTATGTTACGTAGATAGTTGATAATATGTCTTAATTTATTATTGGGCCTATATATAATAAGACACGTGTAAAAGAAAAGTTAATTGCACACAGATTTAGTGATGTTATTTCATCCTAAAACCAATTTGTTAGAAGTAGCCCAACAAAGGGATAATTTTGAAAGAGTATGCATCATCATTCATCATACAAGTGTATTCCGCGCATAGAAAAACCATGAGCGGGGGTTTGAAGAGGAAAGGACGGCGACAACTCATACCCAAAAGGAGAGCGCGACCAAAAAGTCCCTCAACTCGAGGAAAAGCAAGAGAAGTTCTAGCAGCAAAAGGAGAGCTGGGTGAAATTCAAGCCACATCGGCAATAAATATGCATATAAAGAAAAAAAAGAAAAAAAAAGGTGACCTGGAAAAAACCCCAGTCTTGGCAAGCGGCTGATAGCTGAAGAAGTTGATCCCTTGAAGAAATCTTTGAAAGATCAATGATTGGGATTTGGTGATGAGAGGAATCATGATCATGGACAATAAGTGGTCTTTCATGGATGTCCCTAACAAATCTATTTGGGATTTTTGTGGTTTGCCTCTTCCCTAGTTCTTGTACATCATCTATGTCTATTTTCCCTATTGATCTTTTCTCTGTTATCAATACTAGAGCCATTTATATTACTTGGTAGAACAAAAGAAGAAAGGAAGATCTTTGGAAACTCTTGGGAAAATGGGACAATATTAAGAGATTTATAGTGGTTTACTAGCTAGCTTAACTACCATGGAATCAGGGCCGTCTCGTTCACTTTTGGGTCCCAGAGTAAAAAATAAAAAAAATCCTTAAAGATTTACGGCGTAACGACTAAAATAATACACTTTTTAGTTTATTGTTAATATTTAAACTAATTTATATAAAAAGCACTAAAAACTCACATTACTTAGCAAAATATGTTAGTGATATATAAATTTAATTTGAATTATTATTACTTATATACATAAAAATAAGTTTTTTGGGCCCTGGAAGGTAGTCCGCTTTGCCTTTGCTAATCGACGGCCTTGCAAGAATGGTCTATAAGAAGATCAAATTTTAAAATGTCCTTTTCAAGTGGGTTTAAGTCAGGTTACTTGACATGATATCAGAAGCCAATGTGATAAGAGGTCACGGGTTCGAATTTTAACTATTTGTTATTTAAAGTTGATTTAGCGTCAAGTATGAGAAGGACATGTGCTAAATCCACAATTCTAGTCCAAAGACTCTCGTGTGAGGGTCTGAGAGGGTGTATTAGAGTTATATAACATTTCTTTGAACCTTAACCAGTAGTGTTAGCTTTTGTTGAGTTGGTTCCTTGACATTATTCTCATGCAAGTTGTTTCCCTTCAGAGAAAGAAAAATGTATATGTTACTTTATAAAACTAGTGGAGTAACTCATACTACTACCAATTTGTTTTAGATTAGAAGATTACTGTGTTTGTATGCAGACAATTGTCTTCTTCTGAAGGTCTTGTTTACAAGATCATTAACCGTAATTTTAGTAAAATATAATATTTACTCTCCAAATTTATAATATTAATTTCGAAATAAATTCATACTTTTAGTTTATAGTTTAGTAGTTAGCAACTTTATTACTTTCTTATAAATTTTATATTAATTTTCTAGTATACATTCAAATTGTTCTTTAAGAAAAATAAATGGACTAAATTCAATGAGAAAACTTGCTAATAATAAATTCCAAATTTAGCTTTTAAAGGTATCCATTCACTTTAACCATTCAACAAAAAAATAATTAAAATTTCTTTGTTAGAAAAAAGTTTGGCGGCATTGATGGAAATCATGGAATTATTCGTGTGAATGTCCACATTGAACAGTTGCAAATACAAAAGATTATTAATATATTATTAAATATTAATATTAATTAACTTCAATGGACTAAAGTCTAAAGTTAAATAGTAGTCATCTCATGACTAGGGCTGTTCAATGGGCCAGATAAGGGTCGGGTCGGGTTGGGTTGGGTTTAAGTAAATATGGCCCGGGTTGGATTAGGGCCCTTTAAATTAATATGGACTTTAAATGGGCCGGGCTTTCAAAGCTTGGTCCGGCCTAACCCGACCCTGTTTTACTAGTAAAAATTATTTAGCCCCCATTTATCAATTTATAACAATTAAATTATCATTTATAATAATTAGATTGAAAAAATAATGATTTTATTGACATTGTCATTTATAATATTTAAATTATACATTAATTATACTATTCACAAAGGTTCGTTTTTGGCCTTTTTTGAGCCTTTTTATAGCCCGCTTCATTTTAATTATAGTAAAGCTCATTTTCGACCCTACCCTTACAAAGCCCTTCTAAAACGGGCCAAATAAGGGCTCATAATGGGGGCCCAACCCATGGAACAACCCTAGTCATGACTCATGAGTCCTAGGGTGTTCACAAGTTGGGCCCATTCTAAGTCATTATTAAAGGCCGAGTTGAAAATAGATTGAGTTAAAAATGCTCTTTATAACTAAAATAAAGCGAGCAATAAAAGAGCTTAATAACGGTTAGAAACAGACCAATTGATTTATAATTTAATTATTAAAAATAGTTGTTTCTCAGTAGGACAATCTTACAGATTTTTATAATTTGTATTATATGATCTATTTAGTGCATATATGAAAACCTATTTTATAATAAGACCGACTCATAAAACAATTTATTAATTTGTTTGTTAATTTATCAAATTTCAAAGAGTAAAAAATTTAAGTGGCAATGTCAATATCCCACCATTAGGTGAATATCACTTTAGCTCCAAATTCATTGAAGTGGGCCCAGTTTGCAGACAAATCCATAGGTGTTCCGTCGTCTTAGGGAAAGTAACTTTACTTTACTTCTTTAAGTGGGGTTGTGAAACACATTGAGTTTAAACTCAAGTCAAACTTAATTAGTTCCACTTAAAGATATCACCATCATCATACACAATATACCGTCTGAAAGTAGGATCTGGGTAGGGATGGTCATGGGGCGAGTCTGGAGCGGGTCCAACTAGACCCGGACCCGGACCCTTTTAATTTTTTGAGATCCAGACCCGGATCCGGACCCTCAGGGTCCAAAATTTTCAGACCCAGACCCGGACCCTCCCAATCTGATGGATCTAGAGTCCTTAATGGGTCCTTAGTGGGTCTAAATAAGTCTCTTTGATTTGTCAAATTTGAAACATTTGTAAGTCATTGTATTTTTCGTATATTTGTAAGAGAGTTATTATCGTATTTTACAAATAATTAATACTAATTTAACATCTAAACTCGCATAATGTCACCAATATACGCTTAAATTTTATTATAAACACTACTTCGAGTCCATGAAATAAGGGTAATTGGGTTAACACTTAACAAGTAGCATATATATTATTTATATATATTATGATTATATGAAAATAAAATAAATATGAGGGCATAATTCATACGTAGAAGACAAATAAAAATGGACAATTTAATATTTATAAGGGTCCAAGGGGCGGGTCCAGGGTCCGGATATTGGACCCGGACCCGGACCCGCCAAATAATTTTTAGATCCAGACCCGACCCGGATCCGATGGGTCTTAAAAAATAAGACCCAGACCCTTAAAAAAGGGGCGGGTCTGGGGCGGGTCCAACAGGATTCTGGACCCGTGACCATCCCTAGATCTGGGTGAGGTAAGATGACGGACAATTTATACTCGTACTCCTTTCACCGGGAGGGTACTAGAGGAAAGCGGTCGATTCTACCCTCAAACAGTAAGAGCCCTTCAAAAGAAGAATATGAGTGGCAACGTTGTCTCCAGAATGCAACTATTAGTAGACAAAAGACAGCACATGTAGAAACTAGATCTAACCAAAACAAAAAAAAAATAAAAGAGAAAAAAATAATTAATAAAAATAAAGTAAACCACGATAATTATACAAAGAAACAAAACAAAGCGTGTAAGAAGCAACTTCAAGATATATAAACGAATAATGATTGTACTTAATTGCAATCTCTTGTCATGAGTCATGACTTTTAGGTTTTACACTCTACTTGGATCAAGTTTTACACTCTACTTGACTCCACTCTACTCCATCCACTCCCCTCCCCACTCTTCTAAGTGAGTCAAGTAGAATCCATAGTTGATTGAGACCCAAAATTTTCTGAATTTTCCGAAATGGGATATATTTTGGAGGAAGGAGCCATGAGAAAATAAGAAGAAAGCAAGGAAGAGAGGAAAGGAAGAAAGGTTTTGATGGATCAAAAATCTAAGCTCTGATACCATGTTAAGGAACCAACTCAATCAAAAGCTTAAATTAAGAGTTTTAGGAAACATAATAATTACAATATTTGCCTAATATAATTGCCTAAGATATAAAGATATATTAAATATACAAGATATGAAGAATATTCACAAAATTTTTATTCTAGCAGAAATTAGGTCAACCTGATCTGTTGCAGGACGGGTCAAGGTTGTGATTTTCGACCCAATTAAGTAAACAGGTTGGGTTTGGATCAAGGATTTTCTGACTAGTTTATATATAACCCGAATCCAAATCTGAATCCCGACCCAACCTGATCTGTTTGAGAAACCTATATTCTAGGAATCATTCTTGAGATTCTCAATTTGGACTTTGGTGCTTGTAAGTTCTAATAAGTCTATTGGCCCCTTTTCAGCAATGAGTTTCATTTCACCCACTTTTATTGGCTACATTATGTCTTGTCAACAATTTAATTTTGCCCATGTCTATTTTACAAAACATTGAAGATCAAATCTTATGCAAATTTGATTCTTACCTTATATTAGTTAAAGTAAATATTAGTATTTTTCTTATTAAAATTTTTCAATTCGATTTTTAAATAGTTTTTCTTTTTTCTCAACCCATCTAAATTATGAAAAAAAAAATATACAATATTGATCGTATTTAACTATCCGTGGGTATGAGTTTTCTAAATAGTGCCAAATAATCCAAATAAATTAATTAAAAGTTAAAACTTATACTTTATCCAAAAAATTTGAAGGAAAAAAGAACTTACCTAAGCGGTCAATATCAAGAAGCAAATTATAAACATGTCCAATGTAGATAGTACGAACATTTTTACTCGCAAAAATTTGTAAAAAAATTTAAAAAAAATACACTAAGTATTAATTTATTTCTCTAATTGACTTTAAAATCGTAAATGATCACTTTAATATTAAATAAGTGATCACATCAAGACTATGAGCTATAGGTTAATATAAGACTAGAAATTTATCATTTAAAAACAGCAAATAGTCACTTTTAGGTGATAAGTTATTACTCTAACAATATAAAATTCTCGAGTCGGGGGACTCCTTTTGGCCATGCTCTCCTTTATGGATATGAGCTATCGCCGTCCTTCCCTCCCCTGATCCTACCCATAGTAATCTATGAGCGGGATACACTGAGTAAGATGATGTTGATGATGACTCTAACAATATAAAAATTAATCATTTAAAAATTCTTAAAAACTGATCATTTTATGATTATAATTAGTCACTAGTTGTAACTGATCACTTTAAAGTCGTTACATTGGATTAGTCAATAGAATGATCTCATCGTAAGATCGTTTAACTTGAAAATTTTAAAAGCCCCTAAACCATGTTGTAGTTATTGGGCCAAAGGAAGCAGCTCAACATCGGGCCTATTACTCCCAGCCCAACAAACAGTAAACCTTACTCTTCGCGGGCCATTTGGAGGGGAAAACCACGGGCTTTTCCTTCTAAACTCAGCCCAATAACCCAGCCGGATGCTGTATTGAAAATTTGAAAGGAATAAGCAATTCTATATAACAAATAACAAAAATTCAAAAAATAAGCGATTTTAATGAACTTAATTTTCAAAATAAGCATTTTTTTCCAGAGTATAAGTTCGGTGTTGATCGTTATTATTCTTGTGATAGATCGTTTCTCAGAGAGACGGCCTCGTTATTACTCTTGTGATAGATCGTTTCTCAGAGAGGCGACCTCGTTATTACTCTTGTGATAGATCGTTTCTCAGAGAGGCGACCTCAAAACAAGAAGCTTATTAATTGTGCTATTTGGCATATATATATCATGTGTCTCTCAGATAAACCGTCTTTCACAACAATTTGTGATTATTTATATTTCACTCAAGAAGAGAGAAACTTAATTATAATTTTCTTACTAAACATTTTCTTAGATAACAAGAATTTGCTTTAATTACAATACAAAATAAACGATAAAAAAAATCTTTCAAAAACAAAGAGGATAATAAATTGTTTGTAATTGATCCAATAATTTACATGGAAAAAGTTTGTTTCTTATGGGGGTCTATGTTTAAATTGTTGCTTAAGATTTCTACGATCTTTGGGACGACCCTACATATATCTATGTATATTGAAATAAATTACCAAGATATTAGCATATACTCAAGAATAAAAATTCAGTCAGTCTTGGACGAGACAACCTTATAATAAGATCGTCAATTTGGGTCGGACCAATTCGCGCATGTAACAACTTGGATATTTTTTTTATTTTCAGGGCATTTTTCAATTTTGATCTTAAATGTATCAATTTTGACATTAAAGGTATTAATATTCAAAATTGATACCTTTAAGGTCAAAACTGATAAATGCCTAGAAATTTAAAATGTTAATACACAAGGCAGAGTTCGGGTGGGGGTTTTCTTTTCCTAAATGATTTGGACAAATCATATCCATTCCCCCTAGGAGGAAGTAAAGAGAGATGCGTGCAGTCAAGAAACCCCCTTACATGGGCGAATTAGACCGGCCAAATTGGCAGTCTCGTAATAAGACCGTCTCGTCTAAGTTTTTGTGATAAAAATTAATCTAAACAAAGATAAAGCAATTATAATCCGCCCAAACACCCGAATGAAATCTCAGCTTTGACAGCGGATAATATGTGGGGATATTTTAGTCTTCATCTACCGTAAAAATAGCCGTTTAATTTCTGTAATTTTAAACATGAAAAAGGTATAATACATCAACGTGAAGCAAGGTTCTCGGAAAAACAGGAGAGAGAAATTTGAAGGTAGCGCCTTTCGTGCCCCCATTTTTCGCATTCAATCCAATTTAGGGTTTTTCTTTTTTTCCTCCTTTACACTTCAGATCTGTCCAATTCTATTTGATTTACGCAATTGCATTTTCCATTGAATTAGATCCACACCAAGTATTTTTTATTTTATCGGTTGCTGAATCTGGTAAATTTTCAATTTTTCTTCCTCGATCTTCTCCTTCTTTTTCTCGTATTTATGAAATCTAACAAAGTTTGCTGCATTTTAGGTGTCTTTTTTGAATTGAATTGATTGGATATTGAATTTCCATTGATCGTGAATTCGTGATTTTAATCCGATGAAGAAACTCATGTGGAACTGAGTCGCGGCTTCATTGCTGAATCCTGTTTCATGTTTTGCTTTGGGTTTGAATTTTCTCTGCCTTGTGAGTATTTTTACTACGTATGATCGTCATCTTCATTTTGTGTTACATTTCAATTTGGTGGGCATGTTGAATTTGGGAAAATGTGAAGTTTGTTTTGGTTCATGTGCTTGTTTGTGGATTATTTCAGGTTGGATAACTTAGATCTTGAAATTGGCTCCCCAACGCCGTTCACAGCGCCACACGGGTGGCCAGATGCATCAGAGCAATGCCGCAGCTGCGGCAGCTCTGTATGATCATCCCGGTACGGCTGATGGGTCCCTTTACAATGCGGGTCCCACCAACGACGCTGGCGATGCTGTCATGGCTCGTTGGCTTCAATCAGCCGGGTTGCAGCATCTGGCCTCTCCCTTGACGGCTAACCAAATGCCAAATCTTCTCATGCAGGTATGCTCAGCATCAATTTCAGCTTAATTACTTCTTCCAAATAAATTTGATTTCAAATTTATGATTTTTTAAAATGAATTGGAGTTTGAGATTAGAAATGCTTAGATCATAGTATCATAGATGCAGAGTTTCTCATATGTAAATTTGGTCAACTTTTTCTTGGGAATGTGACTTTTGTTCTTTTTAGGTAATCAGAAGTTCGATGAAGAATTGTTGTCTAGAGATTGGAGTTTTTAATAGATTATGTATGCAGTGATTGAAATTTTAAGCTCATTAAGAATTTACGACATTGATTAAAGTCTTTAGTATCTCAATGATTTTGAAGGGATATGGAGCACAATCTACGGAGGAGAAGCAGAGGCTTTACAAATTAATGAGAAACCTGAATTTCAATGGGGAATCTGGTTCAGAACCTTACATTCCTACAGGTCAGAGTGTTTCTGAGGAGGGTTTCTGCTCTCCTGAGTTCAGAGGGGATTTTGGAGCTGGGCTTTTGGACCTCCATGCTATGGATGACACAGAACTTCTATCAGAGGTATTTTCTTTGCTACCTTTATAATTTGCATTTATACGATGTTGAACATAAGATGATGTCTAGAATCAGAGCGCTACCTCTTTCTCAACTTATTTAGCTTATTAGTTTTTCATCATCATTAGGCAAATAAATTTTGGAATTTTTCTTAAATTTTATTTGAGTGATAATATTGGACGTAAGGGGAAGGGTGTTGTGAGAATGGGAAGGGTAGGGAAGGGATGGGAAGACCAAGTTTCCTTTTCTTTCAATTCAGTTTAACATTTGATTTCGTAGGGAACAGTTATTTTTTTTTATTAAATATAGGAGAAAATGGATATACCTTCTTTTTTCTAACTTTTATGAAGTTCTCGGTGCTTTATTAATACTTTTTTCCTCTTTTGTTTTTTTTTTTTTGATAATTTTGCTTTTCTGTGTTCTTTCCTCGTTAATTTCAAATTTATTTCCCCAGCATGTTATCTCAGAGCCTTTTGAGCCCTCACCTTTCATGCCGGGTGCAACATCTTTTGATCTTGACATAAATTTGAGCAGCAACAAGCAACAAAGAGGACATGGGCAAGCGGAGGCAGATGCTCCTGCTTTGTTGACAGCATCTGACAAGGAGACTGTACCAAAGGAAAACAATGTGGCCAAGATAAGAGTTGTTGTAAGTATCATCTGATTCTGAAGTATAAGTTAAGCTTACTTCTTCCATCTGTGAGTTCTCATGCTATCATTGGCATATGACTAGATGTTAGGATGTTTCTTCAGTGGAAAATGGTGGTAAAGTTATTCTTGCAAAGCATTCATTCGGCCCTTTGAATTACGTAAAAATTCAGAAAATGTATCTTTAATGGGAGTTTTCATGTGATTATTTTTTATTCTTATGGAATATATTGCTCATTATAAATGTTTGTGAAGAATGAAAAATTAGATTATTCACTTGGTTGATTCATGAAGCTTAAGGATACTATGTTTTGGTGTTAGCAGGCTATGTAATGGGAGTAAGACAATTCTTGTGAAGTTTAAAAGATCAAAAAATAAATTTGGCTGATTTATTAAGATCAAGGATAGGATTTTTCTTGTTTTAGAAGACATTGAATAGGAATAAGATGGTTTTTATTAAGTTTATACAATACGAAAGGTTTATTTGTTTGGTGTAGGCTTTGCTTGGGAGCAGCGGTTCATATAAAGTATAAACAATCAGAACATAGATTTGCTTGATTTCTGATTATTAAGGTTGCAATATTTTGGTTTTAGAATACAATTTAATTGGAATAGGATAGTTCGTATGAACTTTAAACACTATGAAGATTTATTTGTTTGAGTTGAATTCATGAATTTAAACTATAATCTAATACGTTCAGTTTGGCTATAAAAGATCATATCCTTAGGAAATACATCTTTGCAATTTCCTTTAAGAATTATCAATATACAAGCAAGACAGTTCCTAAATTGTCATCCACGATAGGATACTAGCTTATTTTGAAGGTGATAGTTTCATGTGCTTTTTGCTTTTAAGTTATTATGCAATTGTTGTAAGCCTCATTACCCACAATAGTTCATGCACACATGTAATCATTACCCACAATAGTTCATGCACACATGTAAGCCTCATTATCTCTTGTGTGGAAGCATTTTGTTACCTTATATTGATTTCAAGTTGCAAGTATTGCTATATTTTCTAATACCTTTGTAAGGATAGGTATTATAAAGCTTGATATCATTTTTTTCTAGGTGCGCAAAAGACCTTTGAACAAAAAGGAGCTTGCTCGAAAAGAAGATGATATAGTTACTGTTTATGACAATGCCTTGACCGTTCATGAACCCAAACTGAAGGTATAATTATTTTTTCAGAGAAAATTTGAGATTAATCTTGAGGCAGAGTTCATGATAATCTTCATGTTTCTTGTTTTTATACTCCAATACTCCCAATAAATTACCTTTTGTTTTTTAAGTTAACTGCTCTGGCTTTTGCTGTCTCATTTGAAAGGTGGACTTAACAGCATACGTAGAAAAGCACGAGTTTTGTTTTGACGCTGTTCTCGATGAGTATGTGACAAATGATGAGGTACCGCCAACTTTGGGATTTTTTTTGAGATATGCTTCATTTTTATGAAGTTGAAGCTAATGTTCTAATACTCTTATCTTGTTGCCCCCATTTGATTATGTCTGTTGTGCTTTGGAAACATTAAATTTTTTGTCTCATTTTTTCGTAAATCAGGTATACCGTGGCACTGTTGAACCAATCATTCCAACCATATTTCAACGCACAAAGGCGACATGCTTTGCGTATGGTCAAACTGGTATGTTTGGAGTTTGGTTTTATCATGTGATGTGCAATTGAGGATAAAGTGTGATATCTCATAATTTGCGAAATGTGTAATCTGCTATTGAATATTAATTGCCATTCTGACATTCATACAATTTCGGAGAATTGAAGAGTTTGGATTGATTTCAAGAGAGTTTGTGATAAGAGGCTTCTTTCGGTGGCTCTTTTTTTGGAATTTGAAGTCCATTAGGGGGTCATCTTTTTGGTTATTGTTATATTGTACTCTTTTATCAATGAATTATGAATCTTACTTAATAGTTCCTCCTAGTTGGTTCTTTCACTATGGATTCCAGAATTAGACTACCTGTAACCTATGTATGAGCTATGAGCCTATGACTTTGGAAAAACTTGTATGAACGAGTTATCATATGTTGATTTGTGTCACTATTCTCTCTTGTACAATATTGTGCGACTTGGGTTGAGCTCATGCTACGAGATTGTTAAGAGAGGGGAGGGGGAGAGGGGATTATTTTATTGTCACAATTTGATGATTTAGATAAAAGTAAGGTACTCCTGTAGACTTTTACCTGGTGTATGTTCAGACTTGTACACTGAAATGTGCCCTTTTTATATTTTTTAGAGGAAAAAGGGGGTGGGGGGGTTTATTTTGGTTGTCGTAATTTTTCTTTGTTGTCGCTATTTGATGATTTAGATAAAAGTAAATTCTTTCTTTCCCTATTAAATGTTGTATCTGTACTGTACATTGAAATGTGCATTTTATGTTTTTTATGACCATCAGTTATATTATCAATTATTTCTTTTCTAGGTAGTGGTAAGACATTTACCATGAAGCCTTTGCCTATCAGAGCTGCTGAAGATCTTGTGAGATTGTTGCATCAACCGGTTTATCGTAATCAGAGATTCAAGTTGTGGCTCAGTTACTTTGAGATTTATGGAGGCAAATTATTTGATCTCCTTAGTGAAAGAAAGTATAGCTCTTTCCCGATAACTCAATTTTTATTCTTGCTTTACAATATCCGACAAATTTTGTTTTCCATCTCAGTTTGCCAAATGCCAATGTGTTGAGGTACCCTGTTTTTGGAAAAATTTGTGGGATTTGCTTATTGTGTTCTGTGCAACAGACCACTGTTACTTATCGATGATTTTGCAATGAACATGGTATTGTAAATGACTAAATGCATTATGGTAATTTTGCAGCATGTCCTATCTACTGAAAAAATAGCAAGAGCTTATGATACCTTTTTTTTTGGTCTTATCAACTATAGATTTTGTGGTTAACACTGGATATTATCTTACATTTGGACATTAAATAGAAAATGTACATGGTTTGCTTGAGAGGTCAAGTATAACATGTGGTTAACAATCAATTTGATAGAAGCTTTGATTAAGGCTATAACTTGTAAAATTGTGATTACTTTTGTCTCCGTAACATGTTACACTGATTGACTGAGAGCAACTCTGCTAATGTAATTGTAGGAAACTCTGTATGAGAGAAGATGGGCGACAGCAAGTTTGCATTGTTGGACTGCAGGAATTTGAAGTTTGTGATGTGCAAATTGTTAAAGAATATATTGAGAGAGGTAATGCAGCTAGAAGTACTGGTTCCACTGGTGCCAATGAGGAATCTTCTAGGTCACATGCTATCCTTCAGCTTGTTGTGAAGAAGCACATTGAAGTAAAGGATACACGAAGAAATCATGATGTTAATGAAGCTAAGAATGGAAAGGTTGTTGGAAAGATTTCATTCATTGATTTAGCAGGAAGTGAGAGAGGAGCAGATACCACGGATAATGATCGACAAACAAGGTGCTTTCTCTATAAAATTCTTTTGCTTTGTCCTCCATTCCCTGAAATGTGATAAGGAAATATGAGTAATTGGAAAAAATAGGTGCGGGAGTGGTGTTCGGTAATGAAGCTGATCTCGCTCCAGGTTTAATTGCTGACTCTGACTTGTGAGGATACTAACATGTATTGTATTTAGTCATGCCTTTTTAGTTGCACAATTTGCGTTTTTTTGGGAATATCAATTGAATTATAGAATTTTAATCCAATAAAAGGGATGGTAAATTGACTTTATTTCTTATTATGTTATTGCTTTCTGTGCATTAAAAAGAGCAATAAATGCATCTATTACCTACAAGAATTGATTTTTCAGGGCCTGATATTTCTGCACTTCGTCTTTGTTTTCCTCTTGTACCAGGAAATAAATAGTCATTTACTTAAATATTGGCTTCTTAAAGTTGGATTTTATAGGATGCCTCTTGCCTATGTGGTGAAACCAGATTTGTTATTATTTTTTAAAAATTTTGTTTTCAATTTCAATCAAAGTGGTTGGTTAGGCATACACAATCCGATAAGTAATGATCGTCTCAATTTGGTTGATTTATAAGTTTGCTTGTCATTGGAGTTTGTGAATGGTCAACTTTACATACACGATATTTTGTGTTTATTCTTTACAAAGGCTATTGGTTCTGGTTTGTGATCATCTGTTTTTTGTAGATTGAATTTTCCTTTGTATTGCTGTTGTAACATTATATTCTTGTTTGACTTGTTTCAGAATAGAGGGAGCTGAAATCAATAAAAGCCTTTTAGCTCTTAAAGAGTGTATTCGTGCACTTGACAATGACCAACTTCATATTCCATTTCGAGGGAGTAAACTCACTGAAGTTCTTCGTGACTCCTTTGTTGGTAACTCAAAGACGGTCATGATATCTTGCATTTCTCCTAATGCAGGTTCATGTGAACATACCCTTAACACTTTGAGATATGCTGATAGGTACTTGAATTTATTTTTGGCTTTTTGCTTGTGCTATTCTTCATAGTGCATCTTTCTAAAATATATTTTCATTGTTGATTTATATGTACAGGGTCAAAAGTCTTTCAAAAAGTGGGAATGTGAAGAAGGATCCATTGTCGAATTCAATACCTACTGTAAATAAGGAATCTTTGTCTGTGCCAAGTACACAAGTTTTTGCTGATGTGGATGTTGTTCAGGAGCGTCCAGATGCCAGAGCAGCTGATGTCAATAGAAAAACTGTAGAGAATGAAAACTTTTCTTACAATTCTTCTAATTTTCCTACTACTAATGGCTCTAATAATAGAAGTGTGAAAGGAGTTGCTTCTGGTTCGGTTGATGGAGATAAACTAGAGATGAAAAATGCATATGGTGGTTCTACTAGTCAAAAGACATCCTCATCTTTTACACTAAACTCCGCTGATGTAGAAGAAAGCATTCAGAAGGTATCCCCTCCTCGCCGAAAAATCTCAAGTAGGGATGAAAGAACGGAAAAGCTAGGAAACTGGCTTAAGAAAGAGGGAAATGGGTCTGATTCATCAGTGATAACCCACAAAATTCAAAGTACAAGTACAGCGAATGCAGACAATGTTCCATCCAGGCATTATGAACCTGCATCCTTTGGGAATGATGGAAATATTGATGCGATACTGGAGGTTGTTCTCCTTTTGCTTTCTCTTAATACCATTTTTTATGGTTTTAGCGTCTAATTTTGTTAACTCTTATTTTTTTCATCCGTTGAATGTCTTTTGTTTGCTGTATATCATTTCCTAAGCTTTAGCACACCTTCAATATTTTGATAGGAGGAAGAAGCATTAATTGCTGCACATCGGAAAGAGATCGAAGACACAATGGAGATTGTTCGCGAAGTAAGTTATTTTATAGCTTGAAATGAGTATTCCACCTTGAATTTTTGTTTACATAAAAATTTAATTAGGGAAGAAAATTAATCGAAGACAATAGTTTCCTTTATCTACATGAATTAGATACAAAAAAAAGCTAATTCTGGAATAATTGAGCTTTGTAGTGTGAAGACCAATTCATGATAGTGCTGCCATCATATCTCATATTGTCCTTACTCCTTACCATACCTGCTGTTTGGAACCACCCAACTTGTTTTGTTCATTATTATCAACAGGACCAGTGGAAGTCAATACAGTTGAAGGGATGAAGCTCCTTGTATGCTGTATTGACTACTCACCTGTCCCTGTCAACTCACCTCATTTTCTATTTCTGGTCGTTCTATTCATTTTGCCTCGTACCCCTATTTGGAAATGGACCCTACCGCTTTCTTTTAATCTCATCTATACATTTTAAATCTTTTAAATTTCATGGACATAATCAATCTTTCTTCATTTTATTACCAAATATTAACCATTCCCTTGAAAACACTCTGTTTGCTAGATGATGTAATTCTAGGGGACACAGTAGTATTCCTTATCTTGTTAAGTGCATGAAAAAGTGTATTTTTATTTTTGGCAACATTTCTGACAACGTATTGCTTCAATCAAAAGGTTTTTGTCAATGTCAGTGTTCTCTAAGAATCAACTTTCGGTGGAATGTCTAAATTATTGAAAATGATGAACTTTGAAACATGGTGAAAATTTAAGTCCAATCTTGATATAGAGCCACAATCTGCTTTTGTTTGGAGCAGGAAATGAAACTGTTGGCAGAAGTTGAGCAGCCAGGGAGTTCAATTGACAATTATGTTACACAGCTAAGTTTTGTGCTCTCGCGGAAGGCTGCGGGATTGGTTAGCTTGCAAGCTCGTCTTGCAAGATTCCAGCATCGACTTAAAGAGCAGGAAATTCTTAGTCGGAAAAGGGTTCCACGCTGACCATGCTGTCTCTGCTCCCATGGTGACACTTTGATCATTTGATAAGCCCTTCAGAGTTGAATGTGGATCTTCAATTCTTCATACTCTTTATTGTATTGGTGCAGTGAGGTCTGAGTACTGAGGACACTTTGACCCGCGACAACTGTGTGGAAAGATGTTTTTTGTTGTGGAAATATTCATGTAATCAAAATTGTATCTGAAATGGTATCTGGTTGATGAGAAAGGTCGATAGAGTGGATAGTACGAGAAGTGGAAGAAATGTCTTTATCATCATCTTCTATAAACTCATTGTGTTTCGATTTCTCTTGTAAAGAATATTTGTTGAACAGTTCGTTTAATAGTTTTCTTGTGTAAAAGCCGTAGTATTCGGTTGCATTAGATTTGTTCAAAAAGATGCACATGGCAAAGTTTTCTTATAACCCTTCTATAGAGAAATTTTCGGAATTAGTTAAAAGGTCAAAATTTGCTTATCTTGTAAATACAATCAATGCAAACATAAGATTGCCAAAAGTATTGTAAAAGGTTCATCTTCTTCCAACTCTATTAAACTTCAAGTTTGTACCTATCAATTATGCTTGAGTCGATCGGTCTATCAATCAAAAATAATTATAGAATGGCTTCATAAATCAATACAAGTCTTTTGGTACGTGCACCTAGAAAATTTTCCATTGTCACTAAAGAGGCATATCAACCACACTACAGAGTGGGATAATAAACTTCAATGTCAATGACAATGACAAAAAAAGATGCAAATTATGTGTGTAGCACTATTAATATTGGTAGTAACTAGTAATATAATATCTTTGATTAATGAAGTACGGTCCAACAATTTTCTAGCAACTTTAAATGGAAAAAATTGCTTTCTTATGTGGTGATCTTTCCGATAGGATTAACGAGATGAGGTACAAATTTGAAGTTTAATAGAGTCGGATTGGAGTCGATGTCCATTTCCCTCAAACACTCAAAAGTAAACCTTTTAAGTATTGTACATGCCTATCGTAGAGGGAGTTTCTCTATCACGTACAAGAAAACATTCACAAATTATCGTGAGAGACGATCCCTAATTTGATCAGCCCATTATCACCTTTTAGTTAAATCAATCTTTGAAGCGCTGAACTTGAGAGAAAGAGAAAATCTCTCTGGAGACCGACTGAACATTCAAACCTATTCCTAATCATTCCGAAAATTTCTTTATAGACTATTATGAAAAAAAACCTTTACAATCTGATGTTTGTATTTACAAGATTAGCACATTCAAACCTTTTTCTACTTATTCCAAACATTTCACTACAGAAGGCTAAGTAAAACTTTCACCAAGTCCAACCTGTTACGAAGGCTTTCGCGAAGGAACACAAGACTAAGGAGTAAGTAGTTGATCTCTTTGATTAGGAATTCCTGCTCTCCAGTCCCTCACAGTTCATTTATTAACCAAATACTACAAAGAAATGATCCAAAATCTGTCATGTAAGTATGTCGATTGGCCTGTTTATTCATTTAATTTGTATAAGCTCATACTGTAGGGTTGTGAAACTACAAACTGTATGAATCATGATGATGATTTACAACGACAAGCCTCAGCGGCATGCTTTGTGCTCTTGAAAAGTTCTTCCTGCTTGATTTCAAAAGACGATAAATGCTCACCGAGTCACCGTTACAAGAACTGCAGATGTATATACTTCAAAATGCTCGAGCCAAACAGAACTTTTTATTTAATAGTTCTAAATTCTAATATGGAGGTTTCATTGTCCTTACCTTAGTTTGATCGCCGCAGATAAAATATGGAGGTTTCGTTGTCCTTCACTTAGTTCGATCACTGCAGATATGATATAGACATCGTCATCCCCACGGCCCCACCATAACTCTCCAATAGTCACGGCCAAAAAATACTGGAGCACTTAATTTGGTGATGTCTAAAACTGATGACACCGATCATCCACACCAAAACTCAAACTACAGCAATGTTCTATACCAATAAGCATGACTAGCCCAAAAGTTACACTGCACTCTTAGCCGAAGGGATCAATAAGAGGCCAAAAGTACGGAGGAATGCAAGGTAGGTACTAGGTAACCAAGAATAGTAGCTACACAGTATATACAATTCACTCCACTCACAACCCAATATTCTGTATATTTCTGCAACATTCAGTCCATTGAGAAGACACTGGGCTTTCAAAGGATTAGCAATAGTCTCACTGAAAATGGAACGTGTTTGAAATAATATTTGTGCACCTCAAGCCAGAAAGAGCATTTCATCAATTCAATATGCTTTTAACCTCAAGATCTCCTTTGCTGTCCTTAATCGAAAATAAGGCATGTTTTCCTGCAATAAGATATCAACACATTAGAAAATACGCACACAACAAAAACCATGAAAAATCAGCAGTTAATTACATTACCCACAAAACAAGTCTACCAGGCTTAGGGCTTTATATCCTTATCATCAAGATTAGCCACCAGTCACAAGATTTTACCGCAATATAGCACATATCTTGATATATATGAGATGTTTATGTTTACAGAGATATGAAACATAAATAAAAGGGCTTGGATGTTCTTCCATAATTCACAGTGACATGCAAAACAGTGAAGCCAAAGGGTTTTTCTTATCGCTAAAACAAAGAGGGGTCTACACTACAGCTATCCTCAACAAAAAATCATCGAGCAACTTGACAATAGTCCTTCACTCACTATAATTTTCAGCTTTCCTATTTAAATGCGTCCTTCACCTTAAACACAAGAATTCTTGGTATCAATCCCTAGATGAAAATTTTAAACATGTCTTTACAGATCATCAAGAAAAGATTCATCACCAATGACCATGCACCACCAACAATGATCATCAAGAAAAGAATTCTTGGTATCTATTTTTTCTTTGGTTACCTCGTGTTTGCTATTCACTGTTTACCTCTTGTATTTCTATTCACAACCAACAATTATAATTTCTTCCAAAATGTCAGTTTGATACTTATATTTGGCATTTACAATTGAGGTGTGTTCAACTGAATCTGCTATTATTAATTTCCATAGATTACAAATTAAAACTGGAGAGCTTTTTTTTTTTTTTTTCCTTTCTCGTTTTAAGAGAACAAGATGAAAAATGATCCATCTCAAAGAATTAATATGAAATTTGATGAACTTATTGTCGAATTTGCCTTCAAATATTAACAAACTTAGACATCCCTAGATAGCACATTCTACAACAGAACAAGTCAAAAATTCAAGAAACAAAAATTAGCACATATTATTAGGATAAAATAAGCCAAAATAGTAGACAACCCAGAATGGCCACCTGGGAGAAATGAAGACCCAAGCCTCTGCTATAGAAATCAGCATATTTGATCATAAACACACCACAATCAAACCTGTTCCAAAAGAAAACATAATTGAGGCAATCTGTATAAACAATTCAAAAAACTAATAACAAACAAAGAAATGAAACGGCAGTAAAATTAAATCTTGAAAACTAACAAAATGGAATAGAATCATAAACACATAAAATCCAACTAAGATAATAAGAAAAATTGTTGTAGAATGATAATACCCAACACTTTTTTCCCTTGTTAATAATGATATCCATAAACTAAAAATTTTCCTATAAGATAATTCAAGATATATCTACTTCAATTTCAATACAAACATAAAGATATTAACATAAAGCTATTACTCAAAAGGTCGATTTAATGTTATTGTTTATGGACTGCAAGTCACCAAGTTATATGAAGTCCAGTGTTTGTATATAGCATTTGACACCAAATGATACCACATCTTTCCCAGTTTTTACAAAACCTGAGGTTTATTGCATTCTCATCGAAAAATGATATAGTTCACCACAAATCAAAGCAAGACAGGTTCACATCCAAACTCTATACAGCCACAATAGGTGAGTTTCCGATTTAGTAGCCATTGGTTTTCATAGTGTATCTAATCAACAGTTATTTGGCCTTGTTATGGAAACATGTCTCAAGCTTTTTCATAGATAATCTCAGCAAGCCTGGCCTTCCTTTTCACTTAAATGGAGGTCTGTTTTCCTTCTTGCTCTGAAATTGTTCCTGACCCAGTAATGAATATGTTCCATTTATCTTAATGAGCTTCACAAATTAGAGTCAGGTAAACCAAAATAATTAACCGCAGTCACCACCCACATCAAAGCACAACCTCACTGATCAAGCAGTATCATCCAATCCCTCCATTTTCAGCAATATATCACATGGTTGAAATACTTTCGCTGATTTTGAAAGCTCGCAATATTTCCACTTTGTGCTTTTTCCATACACACTTAAAATCCTTAATCTCTTCGATTTTACACGAGTAAAAATTATTGAAAGATATTAAAAAAAATGGTTTAAGACGAATCAAATAAGACCTCACTTGCCTATAATTTTTCTTATATATTGGGTGTGCTAAGCATAGTGTTTCAAGTACCGTTTAGTGGTTTAATTGGGTAGAGCGCTACTTAATAAAATATATTAGTGTTCGGCACAATAACATTTTAAGTAGCGTTTAGTCAATTGACAGATGTTTACAAAACGTTAATATGTTTAGCAGTTCAAGTAGCGTATTAAAATAAAGTAGTGTTCAAAGAATTCATTGTTTGAACACTAATATATTTTATTAAGTATTTCAACCTTTAAACCAGTAAACGCTAATAGTTGAAATTTTAGCAGTGATATGAAATGGTTATACCACATAAAAGTAAAAGCACACTCGATAAGCACCACCGCATAATTAAAAAGCTTAGATTTTATTTTCATTAACCCTTGTTACATGCAAGTTGTACTAACACTATGAATAAAGGAAGATGTCCAAATCCTAGAAATATCATGTGATCCAAGATTTTCAACCTTTAAACTCTACTCTTTCTTATTCTTTGCAACATTTCCGAATTCAAACAAATTTCAGGATTACAAGAAAGTTAGCAATAAAGGATAAGAAGCACAATGATGTAAGCATGGACTTGCTTCATAGTAGATGAATTATGAAGGGGGGAAATTATTTAACAAAAACTTCCAATTTATCCACATAGAAACACGGGCAAGCACCAAAGATATAACATGCATGAAATAAAAATACCAAGATAACAAAAATTAAGAAATATCAAGCAAAAGAGGCCAAACTTACGCATTATGTTGTTCAGGCAAGTCGTCCACACACTCTAGCTTCCATTCACTCACATCAATGTGTTGCCCGCCCTTGTCCTTTACTTCATCCACATAATATTTGGACTGCAAAAGAATAATAAGCACACAAGATGTTATACAGTCTATAGGAGTTATATTGACATATAATTTATATCTCACTATAAGCAAGCTGATACTAGCAAAGAGTTAGGTCAACAATCATCTCTTTGTTGTTTCCCTTGTTTTTTTTTTTTCTTTCAAATATTAAGCCAAAGATATCTGCTAGTTTGATTAAAGTTATTAGTCCCACGCACAAAAGAGGAGAAATCCAGAATAGTACAGATACAGTGGACCATATAAAATCAAACAATCAGCTCGATAGTAGAACATATGCCTTGTGAAAATCAAACAATTGGGAGTTTTTTATCTTTCACATATTTAGCAAAAGTTTTGATCCAGATTGAGATGGCATTTTTAATATAGATCCCAAAAGGTAGCATACTTTTGAATAAATTAAGGTAGCACTAGATCTCCGCTATTACTAGTTGAAAAGCAAGGGTGTCGAATAGTCATTCCTCAAGTTTAGGCAGCAAACATATGCTTCCAAGCAGGGGTAATCTAGGTCAGGGGCCTACCTCATTTAATAATTAACTCTTCTAATATTGAAAGTGTAACATTTAACACGAAATTATGGCAGACGAGTTAGTTTAGCCCACAAGTAGATGTGGGCGTTCGGCACACCCAAAACTAGTATAGTGGATTGGCTTTTGCTTCCAAGAAACAACTCAAAAATTTTACTATTAATTTGACGATTTTAAAATTCTAATATTGAAAGTATATGTTTCCTCAAACAAATGTCAATGATATCAATCAAAAATTGTTGAATCTAACAGATACAAAATTGAACTAAGTTAGAGAAAGTCATTTGAAAACAGAGAAACGAATCTTTATGACTTTGAAAGTTATGAACATATCGACTTAACTATATATTTATATATATAATGGATGGGGTGGTGTTGCAAAGGCTTAGACGATGCAAATTTCTCCGAACGCAACCAGTGGGTTTACAAGACACTCAAGAGGTTGAGGGCATTTCTTAAGATGATTTTAGTTAACGTATCTTCCTGAAGAATCTCTTTCTGCTCAGCAATTTCAAGGACGTATACATAGATGATTGTGTAAGAAAATTTGGGGCCACTGTTCTACTGTAAGTGCAATAGAAAAGTTAGACTTTTAAACTCAGTAAAGCAAGGTCAAAGGAAAGTTCAGTTAATTAGGCTTTGATGTTTTGAAACCTAAGAGATGCATTCAAGATAAACCTCTCTCATTGTACCCTAATTTGATTTTAAGTTTGCAATTCACAATGAAGTCAAAAATTTACAGTTTCTTGGTTTCAAATTATATTGGACTATAATAGAATAACTCATTAAATCATGTAAATTGATTACCAATTTATGAGAAGCATTGAAGTTGCACATGATTTTGTCATAAACGATCAATTGGAGACAACCTTATTAAATTCACAAGGGTAAGGTTGTGTATATTAGACCCTGCCCACTTTGGCAGAAAGTCAAGAAACTAGGTGGGAGCCAATTAATGGCATCGGAATACTAGAATGTTGCTGTTGTAGGGGATTCAACATATTAGGTGGCACTAATCTCTTTTTATGTGGAAGTTGTATGACATTATAAAACAAGGCCCAACCAATACTAACAACAAACATACCAATACTACTAAAACTTGAAGATCTCTTCCACCCAACGAGTCCAGATACTGAAATGACTTGTCCTTCGTATTAATTATTGCTAAACACCAATGTACTTCTTTGTGGATAGGAACAAATATCTGCCACATATACAAAATGAGGTCAGTGACGGAAAAGCATAAAGAAACCAAATGAGAATTGAGAACAAGGTTCACAACTTTATCACAATCAAAGAGTCCATAGCCAAGCTTTCTCTGAGTGGTCCATCTTCTCACAGCTTTATAATCATAGCCATTTCTTCCACCTACCAGCTGCATCAACAAAAAAATATTGGGTGCTGCAATCTAAGAACCAGTAAACAAAAGGGTAAATCAAGCGGGGGCCAACAGGTCCATTCTTCTAGGCACACACCACAGTATAAAAGGATATACATCCAATTTTCATAAATGTTGAAAAACCCACCAGGCTGCCACCCCCTATAAAAGAAAAAAGAACTTACTACGAAGTTACTTTTCAACATGACAAAGCAATATGTATTCTGAGTTGTGAAGGACTACTACGCATAAGCCAATAACGGCAATAGCTGGCAGGCAGATTTCAATAATTGGTTGATGTACCAATGGAATATGAGTATTATACATCAATTACATCAATTAATCCCTCAATATGACAATGAACTGCGCTTAAGCCAAGTGTAACTGTTACTGAGATCGTAACCATTACCTCATAATAAAGGTTCAGCCAAAAACAAGTAACTAGCTCGCACAATTTAGATCTCAAGATTCCCAGTCAACACCATCAAACCACTTCCAATATAAAAAATCATTCATAGGACATGAATGCAGAAAAAAATAGGAAAGTCAACAATACCCCCATCTATGCGGGTTTGTTATTCAAATTATTTTGTAATGGTTGAAGTCTCTAATTTAGAATTATATATGTTTACGAATATACATGTATCATTAAGCCAGTTCTAAAACTGACAATCGTCCAAGCAAAAGCAAAGCAACAAAAACAGAAACGTAATCATAAATATTCACTCTAGTTGCTCAGTGTTTGGTGTTCTACCTACTTTAAAAACATTGAAGTTTGTAAACTCAACAATTTTTTTTATTACAGATATACCTAAATAAAATTATCATGCATTCATGCCTGATCACTTCAGATCTTTCTAATGTGTATTTTGATGTCAGTTTATTCTTCTTTTTTTGTAACACAACCAAATATATATTGATAAAACGAAAGCAGCACATAGAAAACCGTGAAAAGGCAAGTGGGACAACCACGTACAAATGGAGAGGATATGAATCTGAGTAATAAGCATCCGTCAACAACATAACAATACCAAAGCCATAATCCCAACAATATGGGGCTAGTATTAAGCATCAATTATACTAAATCCAACCACATACAGTCATACACAACATCATCAATCAAAAATATCAAAACTGCTCAAGCAATACTACCGTCTCATGAATGAAAAAGAACAACAAGGTAATCGAAGTGCTCATTTCAGAATCTCTTAAGTATAGCTTAAGAGCATCCTCTAATTGTAAACATAACAGCAGCCACTAGAGAAGGCTAACAAAAATGTATGAACCATTATGGAGGTTTGAAATGAAGGACCAGTATAATTACATGTTGATGCAACAAAACAGAGGGTCTCATTAGATTCTCAATGATGATGACAAAAGAATTAAGAACTTTAACTAGTATGGTATCACCATCAACAGTGTGGGAAGTAAGGCTTGTAATTCAAATTTTAGTTGATACAAGGTCTAACGGAAGGTCAATCGGATGCCACTAAATCAAAAATATGCAGCTATGCTTTCTTAAGGGGAAGATCACAAACAAGCTGATTCAACACATATTTACAGACGCAAAAGACTATATATATTCACAGAGATCCAAATATAAGGGTGCTGAAGTGCTCGAATTTGAGAATTGAAGGGGTAAGATATCCTATAGTACGTAACAAGAGATTCCTTCAAGTAAAATCAAAATTACATCACGGCATCAAACTCCAACCAGACGCATTTCAAGACGTATCCAAATTCACCAAAACCACAAGATCAGCTCCAGAATAAAAATTAATAAAGAAAAGACCAACCTTCTTATAAAAAAATGTGTTGAAAAAATGACAATTCAAAAATTTCTTGGGCTCTCTTCTTTCCCTCTCTTTTAACAGTTCCAGATAAACATTAATGACCTGCAACTCAGGGAAGAAAGGGGGTCAATGTCAGCAACAAGAAAATAGTATCCTTCTTGTCCACATATAAAGATTAATGAAATGCAACTCACTTCATCATTCAACCATTCACCTGGCCTCAAGCACTGCAAAATTTCACCCGTAATATCGATATTGGAGTTCTCATGAGTTACTAAAATCTTACTCCTACAGAATAAGCAACCAACAATATATTATACAAGCAAAATATCAAATCACGGAAGTACACACATGATCCATGTTTAAGCTAATACCGATTAGAATGTGAAAAGGCCCTTAAAACTTCCCTTTCCTCCTCCTCAGTAAGTGGAACAAAAGGCTCAAACAATAAATCCTAAAGTTGCATTTGAATAGAAGATTAGTAGCATACAACGCTGAATAAACACATTGAACGGATGACAATAATACATATACAAATACTATAGTCCATTGAAGGCATAAAAATAGCAACAAAAACTCACCTCCCCTGGTTTCTTTAGCACCTCTAGTCTCTTCTGCTTCGATTTCTCCAGCGACTGCATACATTGCAACTGGGCCTCTTGAAACTTGATTTCAAACTCCAGAGAACTAAGCTTGGGATAACTTCTAACCACATTACTCCCCGATTTTTTGTATTTCTCACGTTCAACCAACAAAGAACTCAGCCCTTTACAAACATGTTCAACATCAGTAAAATCAGATACAGTCGAAGAAGTCGGGATATCACCAATTCCCAAACCCTTACCATCTAATCCCGGAATTCCCAACTCGAACTCATCACTTCCATCGTCTGCTGCGATATCTGACTCTCTCCAATTTTTCGAAACCACGCCATTTTTATCCTTTCCGACAATTACGAATCGGAACCCATTAAATGCACTATGTTTCGCCTGTTCGTAAGCAGCCTTGAGTGAATTTCCCATCCCACTATCTTCAAACCTTAAACCACTAGACAAAAACCTGAATTTATTTGACCTACAAGGCGCATGAACCTTCCTCGGTAGCTTCTCTGGTTTAGGATAACTACTGAATCTGGAAAAACTGCTCTTTTGCAAATCAATTACCTTTCCAGGCTTTCCGATTCTAGGTTTTTTCGCTATATGAATATCAATTGAATTAGTGTAATTACAGAGAAAATTGGGTGAATTTAACAACGGAGAAGGGGTGTGTACGTTAAAGCATTCATCAATTCGTTTAGGATTACTTGTTAAAGCTCCCATTACATAAACCCTAACCCATCAAATTAAAGCGGTACTTATAATTTTAACGTAATTAATAATAATAATTAATATTAATAATAATAATAATTAATATTAATGATAAAAATATTAATAATAATAATAATAATCCCTCGAATCATTTTAGATGTTCCATTTGGGTTTTCACAGTTATTAAAGATGGTGTGGGGTCCATTAAAACGTGGTAGAGGGATATTTTGATTGATTAAATTATTTGTAAAGGTGGTAGTTGGGTATTGGGAGTAGTAAAAGTTTAGGTATTTAGGTAAAAAAAGATAGACAGAAAAGAAAATGGGATAATTGATATGAATTTGCCAAATAAGGGAATGAGACATCTAAAATGATTTGAAAGACGTATAATAATAATAATAATATAATAATAAATGCGAAGTTAATGGCTACAAATTTATCTCCTCCGCTTTTTCTACTTTCGGGGAGTTAGGTGAAGACGCTCTTAACCTGCTCTCAAGGATTGTTTTTTTTTTCCTCGAGTAACTCGAATAGCCCTAAGTCTAGAGCATATATTTTTCATAGATTAACTTTTTGTATTCAAAAAGGTGCGGGTGCTCAGCTTGTTGTTCGACTCTCCACCAACTTCTTATAAAGTCTTCTTCTATGAAATGAAATAAAATTATTATTGTAATACTAATAATAATAATAATAATAATAATAATAATAATAATAATAATAATAATAAAAAAAATAAAGTGGTCATGGAAATTCATAAGTGATCACAATTTTAAAATAATAACTTTTTATAGTTTTAAACGATCAACTAAAAAAATTGGCATATTGTATAGTACTGATCATTTAGATAAGTCGACATATTGAATGAACTTGACTATAAGATGATCTCATACAAGAATTGTTGTAGAGAAAATAAATACCCAATTGCAAAAGACAAATATTGGATAAGATTTCTCTAAAAAAAGACAGTTGTCTTCCGACTAAGAAAATCAATCGGAATTCAATTGGTATATGGTTATACCGACTGAATTTCAATTGTTTATGCTAGTCAAAAAAAATGTGTAGTCGGTAATATATAGCATTCATATTTTAAGTGATTTCTCTAAATTATCACTATGAGGTTAGAAGTTAGCAAAAGTTAAAGGCTTATTTCATAATTAGCGATTTTACTTTATAAATAATATAATGATTTTACATTTTAAAATATAATACATAAATATAATTATAAACAATGTAAGTAATTAATTTTATTATTATTTTAAAATTACTAACATTGTTTATGATTATATTTACGACCTTATAAAGAAAATGATATTTGCTTTATCCGCCCCACCCATACTCATTCGTCCGGCACATGCTCGTATGCATCATATTTATAATGTGCTACTTTATATTCCTTAATTACATATTTTAATTAAAACATATTGATCAAAAATAAAGGATATACTTATACAATTAAATTTATAAAACTAGATATACCTATACAAGTAAATTGCGTATTTTAATCAAAACCCATTGACGAAAAATAAACGTATTTTAATTGCGTATTTTATTACAATATTACACCGTGTGGTTTAAATAAAACTAGATATACTTATACAATTAAATTTATATATAAGGAATAGCAAGTGTATAGAACACACATAATGCAGATATATATAGTGAATATGAGTCGTGTATAAGGTGCATATAGCCAGTTGATTACAATTCGTGAAGATGAGTTTGAATGCATACTCAGGTGGACAGACGTGAGTATGAAAATTTTACCCAATATGAATGGTTGGTAGGTGATGGTATTAAAATTTAGGTGCATATGAGTATGGAAAACGACAATAGCGCATGCCCACCCATGTTGCCATCCATAGTTAATTAATTTTCCTTTTATCCCGGTGAGTTGAGTCAAATATTTAATCATCACTGTCTAAAGGAAATGTTAATTAACTTTCTCGTTACTTGTTGCCTAAAAAATTAGGGGATGTTGCGTGAAAGGGCTTCAAAGGTGAGAATGAGACTCGTAGGATGGAATTGAAAAGTCTTTATTGTAGGGTATGTTATTTTTAGAAATTTCTAATCAATTACAGTGATTTGTAGATTATTATAAAAAGACAACAAATCAAACATGAAAACAAATCAAACATGAAAAGATAAAATAAATTCCAAAATTCGTCCCCTATCAAATCATGCCACACACGAGTGATTTATCAAGTTAACAAATCGTGATTTTATTATTATTATTTTTTTTAAAGGTGTTATTTGAGACTTGAGATTCAACAACTATATGAAATACTACATGACATGTTTTTTTTAATTTCGAGTATATATGAAATGACATGTTTGACATCAATGGTATAATAGAAAATGTTAAGTGTAAAAAAAGTCAAATTATTTTCATTTCTTCAAATAAAAAAACACAAATTTTTACTTGAAACTGAGTCCTTAAAAGCCCAGTTCAATTCTGAAGATATATTGTTACAACTTTAAATATATATTTACGTTGAACTTTTAAAAGTCGTCCATGCATAAAAAACGGTATCTCTAGAGATTAAAAAAAAAGCCAACTTAATTGTGGAACATCTCGTGAATTTAGGTTTATCAAAAACCCAATTAATCCTCCAATCCAGCAAAAATCCCCTTGTTCAATAATTTTTGATTCTGTTTTACACTCCCAGTTTCTCAATTCGACAAAAATGGCGCTGATTTTCACGCTTACACCATAATCAATGGCGGAACAACAAGAAGCACAATCTCACTCATCAACAAATAGGATTTTGTGTCATTCTTACAACAATCATCGTCCTATGAAGATGTCGCAATCGCAGCAGCAACCAGATAATGATCGGACCAGCGTCGAATTGCGGGCTGTTGACTGTAATCTCGCTTCTCTTTGTGATCACATTCAATTGGAGGGTTTTAACAATGGCATTTTCTCTGATATTATTGTCCATGCTATGGGCTCCACTTACCATCTTCATCGCTTAATTCTTTCTCGCAGTTCTTTCTTCAGGTTTTAAACTTACTTCCCATTTGAATTTTTTGAATTTAGATTTTGATTCTCGGATTTGTATTTTTCATGTGGGGATTCTGTGAGTTTCTCCTTTTTTGATTTTGTAATGCGTGGAATTGGAGATATAACAAGTATGAAGAAAAGTGATGATATAAAATTATTTATTTTGACATGATTATGATGAAAGGAGTTTGTGAGATTGTTGGACATGGGGAACTCTTTATTTGATTCCGAATGGTTCCCTTGTACAAATGTTACAACTTTTGTTGAAATCTATACGACATTAGCTATATTAGCTATTTAAATTAATATTAATATTGCTTGTTGCTTCTGGAAATTCATAGCTTCAAGCTGTCTACTACATATCAGCATCATTCTTTGCCTTATGCTGGACAGACTTGTGATATCAGAATTGAGAGTCGAGAGGTGAGAGCTAAGAGTTAAGAGATGAGAGTTGTGAGTTGAGAATTGAGAATTGGGAATTGCGAATTGGGATTTGATATTTGAGAATCGAGAATCAAATTTGGACTAGACTCTTGTTTAGTTTTTTTAGCAATGCTTGTTAGAAATCCGTGTTGTGGAATTGTTATTACTCTGTGTTTGTTAAAAGGGGTAATGATTTGGGACTTACTTTTCACCCTTCCAGGCTCCCATTCGAGATTTTTCTTTGATGATCTTGTCTCCAAGAATATGGAAAATAATTTGGGGGAGGCACATTTGTATGTGTCTGAAGAGTCGGATTTGGTTTAATTTTTAGACAATTCTTTTCATCTTTAAAACGTGGCACTTGCACCATTGCATTTAACTATTGTGGTAAGACGAAATAGACCCTTTGTGTATTGTATGTCTTGCAGTCTTGGTGATGCAGACTATTTTTTTTGGACCATCTAAGTTATTGTATATCCTTATGTGAAGGAAAACTATTAATAGAAGCACAAGCAAACAGTTCAAGCATGTTGATTGAGCATTCATGTTTTGCATAATCAAAATTAGATTTCCTTGGTGGTGGTGTCATGACTCATGACTTATGAGGTTGTTGATAGAAATCTCTTTCTCTCTCTTTGGTAGTTGGTGTTGCTATGATTTTGGTGCTGAAAATTGCATACTGAGAGTAATGAAAACAGAATTAAGGAAGAAGTGAATGTTCTTTTATTTGTTGCTTTTTCTTGAACTATCTATATTAAAGAATACCTTCAGCTTCCTAATTTTGTATTTAACAATTTATTTGTAGGAATATGCTTCATGGTCCTTGGAAGGAAGCCTCTTCCCCTGTCTTAACTTTGCAAATAGACGATAAAAATGTTAACTCGGAAGCCATTGCTATTTCGCTGGCTTACCTTTATGGGCACCATCCTACACTGAATGACAATAATGCATTCCGTGTTCTTGCTGCTGCGTCATTTCTTGATCTCCAGGTTTACTAGTTTTTATGATCCATTTTTTATTTCCCGTCAATGTTTTCTATGGTTGATATTTTTATACTGTCCTTGACTTCCTGTTTTGCATTTTTTTTCATGAAACAAACTTATTTATCTGTATCCTGATTTATATGTATTGGTTCCTTTCACTTATGATTTGGATTTGCAGGAGCTATGTGCTATATGTACAGATTTTATCATCAATGAGCTGTGGACTTCAAACTTCTTGGCCTATCAGGTCTGAGATACTTTGAGGTTATTTTGTTTGCAATATCTATTATGCTCCCCTTTCAAAATTTTATTCTTCTGATAGGTGTTTGCGGAGAATCAAGATTATGGTTCACATGGTGAAAGAGTTAGAAATGCTTGTTGGGGCTACCTTTGCCAAAGTGGTTTCACAGAATTGAAAGAGGTTTGTAACTCTTTTTTGGTAGTATTTGAGTATCCATGTGTAAAAGTTAGGTGGTTCTAGGATTCCAGTAACTTCACAATGCCGAACTTTCTCGATCGTATTGCTCAGCATATACACCTTTTTTAATAAATAGCTTTTTAGTAATTGTTACTATGTAGTATATTTTATTTAGTTTTTTTTTCTAGCTATCACCCATATTAATGCTTTGATGACGTGTATAGTCATCAAACTATCGATAAGATTTATCAAGAATGTATATTATTGAAATGGCTCATCAAATCATGTTCACTTTTTATTTGTAATGTTACACATGATGTTTGCTACCGAAGTTTTATCGGAAACAACCTTTTAGTTATCATTAACGAGAATAAGGGTGTGTACATCTGACACCCAAAACTTGCCTAGGTGGGAGTTCCAATTTGCAAATGACTTATGGAATGTTGTGCTGTAAAGTGAAGCGTAAAAGTTTATGATTAATCTTATACTAAGTGTGCACAATTTTGAAATAAATATGTGTATGTAATTGATGTACAAACTAAATAATTGTTTAGTCTGAAAGAGAATTTGCACGTCTTCAGCCACGTAGATTGCTTTTGTTTATTTGTTGTTATTCAGTGTGGTTTAGTAGGTAGAATTTGTTCTTCTGCTTACCTGGCTGCATTAACTCCGTTGATTGTCTTTAGGTTCTTCCAAAACTTTCATCTCAAACACTGCACGCACTGCTGACCTCAAATGAACTTTGGGTACCTAGTGAAGAGAAACGGTAATATACTGCTCATGAATGTTTACATTCAATGAGAATGTATTTTTGTCATGCAGGGTGACATTTTTTACTTTCCTTATCTGAAGCTTTGAATTGGCACTATATACGTTGCTCAAGAAAAGTGCTTTAAACAAGGCTGAGACCCAAGAAAAGCAGTTGCAGACTGCAAGTCTGGAAGTAGGAATAGCAAGTCGTCATGAATTATCTGAATTTAAAGGGAAGAATATAACTGATTCCTGTTGTACTAGAGATGTGGGAGCTCGTATGCGCAGTGTAAGTTTATACATGCTCTCTATACAGTGTTTTTGGTTGTAATGTTTTGTTAGGCTTGCTGATTGTTCAAATTGGAAATGATATTGTTGAAACCAAACAGGGGCATGAAATCTCCTGCAGTGAGTCAAGTCTGGGTCTTCAATACCCATTTAACACAGAACAATCTTCTCTTGTTACCCACTTCTCTGAGTCGGATAGAAGTAGGAACTCTTTTTCTTACATCAGACCACCATTCAGTTTTGCTGCAAGTGGAGGGGGAATTGATGGTTCACTTGTAGAAGGACCATCTGAAGAAAGCATATGTTGCCAATTCAATAATTCTAGTTGGCTATCTGAAAGTGACTCAAGACAATGTTCTTCGTCATCAATAAAATCATCCTGCAATGAGTTCATTTCTGATGAGTGGGGCAGAAATGATTCGGCTTTCTCATGGGGTGGCAGGACTGTTGGAAGGAGGCAGGTGAAGAGCTATGGCAAAGAGAACTGTGGGTTGAAAGGGGAAGAATATGACACATTCATCAACATTTTTGAAGGAGGTTCAGTTCTGTATTGCAACATGTCGTTTGAGGCTCTTTTAGATGTGAGGAAACAGCTTGAAGAATTTGGTTTTCCATGCAAGGCAGTGAGTGATAGTCTTTGGTTGCAGGTTTGAAACTTCATCTTTTAGGGATTTCCATTATTGAAAAATAACTTTTAGAGTATTTTTCTATCTTGTTAATAATTGCTAGCCTTTTTTTTTCTTTTGTTCTTTTTTTTTGTCAAATTTCTAGGCGTTAGGGGGTAGTGTTACTATTAATGAGTGGAAAGCACCTTGGGCCAAAGCCTAGAGCCCTAGACCACCTCAAGATAACTTCTCTGTTAATTTTTAGTTGCAACGTCTGACCAACAAAGCTTTCACATGAATGGTCAAATGTTGTACTTGAAATAAACAGAGGAAGTTTATTAATATGTTGTGCTATTGTCAAACTTTCAGGGATTTATTTTGTGCACTATGCACTGCAACTATCTTCGATTGTTATCAAGTTGTCGTTCGTTCTACTTGTGAACAAAGAACTTGAAAGCTAGGGGTGGTGAATATGGACCAGACCTAAATTGCTGCCAACTAATCACTATAAAAGGTTGTGGTAGTGAATACAAAACATTTAGGATTTTATTGGGGCTGCAAGTATGCAGCCTTTATGTTCTCTACAATCCATAACATTATATTCCTTTTGCAAAAGCAAGGCTGGGTTCTGGTAGTCTTTACCTTAGATGTAAATTATTATTGATGTTGAGCTACTGAGCACCTTCATAATTTTTGTAATTATCCTACTCTGTTGTATTTTACTGGATGCAAATTGATTTATGGGAACAACAGTACAAATAACTACAGGTGTAAAGAGGATGGAGTCAATATTTGGGCTCAATCTTTTTAGTTTCGCGTCCTTTTAAGTCTTGTACCCCATGTGGTGCAAATAATTGTACGTCTTATGGTACTTCTATGGCAAAGTTTTATTTGTTTCCTTTAAGAAACCCAACATTAGATTTGGAATCATATTCAGACTTCAAAGGATCTATTTAAAAGGGAAATTTATATAAAATTACAAAAATTATAGCATTGGGGTTAATGGAATGATATACAATTTTTTATATGGTCATATTGTGTGCACTCAAGTAAGTTCTCAAACTTAGATGTAAATCATGATGTATGCCCTATTAGGGAATGAAGATGGAAAAAAGTGAAGTGGCTCTACAAATAAGTAAGGTATTTAGAGGAAAAATAGAAGTTCTTTACTTCTTTCTTGTAGAATAGTCATTTGTTAAGTAGCAAAAGAGCATCAGTTGATTTTTAAGTGTTGTACATGGGATTTTAGGTTGAGTTTGAGATAACTTGGTGATTAATGTGCATTGGTTGTTGTTAATTTGTTTATATGTACTAACTATTGGCTGTGAGCTGCCAACTTGTTCATCTTATGATCATGTCAACAACTAGACCTTGCAGAATAGGGAGAAAGGGAGGGAAAAGTACATTGGTTATACTGACTTGATTAGAACTAGAAGCTAGTTTTCTGGTTTGTAGTTTAGTGTTTGATCAGCTTTGAGATGGTATTGACTTAGAACTAAGTTTGGAGAAAGTTTGTTGTGCTTAAAGTTGTGGATTTGAGTATTTTCTCTGGTTTCAGTAGGAAAGCTTCGGGTCTTGTTAGTTGTTAGTTCCAATGTTCGCGGAGGCAGGTGCACACTGTGACACCAGGTTGGGTTGTTAAGCCATATTTGTGCTTGCTGATTTTATTCATTATGTTGCGATATGGTAGTTACCTAGCTTTTCCTGGCCCTTGGAGTGGGATGCAATGGGATTCAACATCTTTTTCCCTGGTTTGTGCTTACCATCTACGAACTAACCAGTGGCTGTCCATTATATACTGTTTGTTTCTTAAACCTTAGTTCAGTATCTATGTGCTGTCTGATTCAAAGAGAGTTCTTTGGTGGTTTTCTTCCGATTGCTCTACTGAGTCATAATGGTACTTTAGGATGCAAGTGAATTAGTCATTTGCCACAAAGGACTTTTATTACCCTAGTTACCTTACATTTGTTTTTTTTTTTTTTCGTCTCTTGTCTAGATGCTTCTCAGTCAGAGGGTACAAGAAATAGCTGCTGAAACGTGCAGTAATTGCTGCCTCATAGGTTTGGCATGTGCATGCAAACAGCCATTTACCTTTTCACATGGTGCTGCAACCACAGGCTATTATGTTCAAGCGCCTGATCAGCATCAGCATAATCCATCTGGCAATTTTGGTGACTTTTACCTTGCTGGTTCTGCTATGCCTATTGGTGAAGGAAATGGTGTTTCAAGATCAGTGAGAGTACATGTTAGGGGTTCAAATGATGGACTTGCTGGCATTGGACGTGGCGCCACAATGAGTCCTGCTTCCTCTCATGCCACTCGATTTGTATTTTCTCGTGTTCCCAATGGCGTGGGAAACAGAAATGGGCAGCAATCTCTTGCGAATGATGATCTGGAATTGAGACCTGAACAACAAGGTGACATGTCTGGAGATGGACTAACTGCTTTGGTTGGACTTAGTGATGGAGGAAGAAATTTTGTCAATGGTAATGGAGAACAGGCGGAGAGAGCTTATACCATGGATCTAAGAAATGACTTCATTGGAACATCTGTGGCCGGGCCAAGTGGCAGTGGGGTTCAGGTGGGAGAGTCTTCAGATCAAGACATTGATAATGAATGCCCGGATAACACAAACAATGCTTCTATATCATTAGATATGAAAACACCTCTGAGCCACTTCCCACCATTTCGCTTCGGGTTGGTTTTGTTCTCCTTTCACTTATAAATATTGACATATTTAATATGTTTTGTCAGATCTCCACTATTCTATTATTTTGGGTGCTTGGACTGGAACATTAATAATCTAATATCTGCATATCTAGTAACATATTCAAAGCTGAGGATTCACTTATTTTTCTGTTTCCTTGACTCCTGATTGCAAATTTTGCTCCCCCTCCTTTTCCATTTAGGTTGATATACTGTATATTTGTAATTTAAACTTTGAATGGTGCACGAAACAAATGCTATTTCCAAAATTTAAAGGCTACATGCCTTTGATACAAAACGCCTATATCACTGTTTGTATAGGAACAACAAAAATATTTGAGGGGATTAATGAAATGCTTCTTTGCATGACACTTCAAATCGTTTGCGAAATGGTTCATTTTTGGGTTGGATTTTAGTGCCATATATTTTCTTGATATGCTAATTGTTCCTTGGATTAGTGTACATTTACAGGCTTCATTACTTTTTTTTTTTCTTTTTTTTTTTTCCTTTTTGCGTTTTTATTACTTTCTAGTACTCCTTGTAGTCTTTGCTAAAAAAGCCTTTTGTTTAGGGTTGAATTTGAGGATGTCCATCGGCTTAATGATGGTCAGGTTAAGCACTCGCCCGAAGCATTTTATGCTGGTTCATTCTGGAAGGTATGTTTAATATGTTTTGTATTTGCTTAATACTTCAATAACATATATGTGCTCATTGATTTATTTTATTTGACCCCCTTGATTCTTCCATTCCATTGAATGACAAAATTACATTGGTATATTCTACATGGTGACCTTAAATTTGTAAGATTTTTATGTGAAGACATGAATATTTGAAAATTCAATCGGGTACCTCTAATCTCTCTAATTGTATTGTTTTAATAGGTGGTGATCTTCTTGAATTAAAAACTGATTTTAATCACCTAAAATAATCCAATATTTTTTTATTTTCCTACAATAAATTCTCACCTATTGATTAATCACGAACAAACCAATGTTGTTTGCTTAGAATGTAACTATCATAGTTGGTGATCTGTTATAATAGGTTAACTACCCCAAAAAAGGGAAATTTAAATAAAATTAGAAAAAAGGTAAATCTTAAAGAACAAAAAAAAGAAATAATAGCAACAATACCATCTTTCCCTCCGCTTCTGTAACACCCCTAAATTTTCGACCCCTTAAATGAAATCATAATCGCCAAGGATGAGAGGAAATTCAAGTGTTACTAAAAATAATAAAAATAATAAAAGATAGTTTTACTAATCAAAAATCCTTAAAGGTATAATCTATGACTTTTAAAAAGTGAGTAAAATTTTTTTTGGCAGTATATCCTTTGAAAACCGGAGGTACAAAAGACATAGATACTCAATAACATGAACTCAATGATAAGAATTTGGCAACATCAACCTTGAATAATCTATCATGGCGGATTGAATTTTCATCAACTTTTCCATACATCAATCCCAGCATGGATCGTGGTTCCAAAATAAACGTTTCCGTTTGAAAATGTCCAAAACAATTTATGAACCACAAAAACAACACAATGGAAAAACTTATTCTAAAGGAGATTAAAAAAATCTTCCACCAACATATACGACCCAACAAACTAAGTTTCACATTGAATTGAAATCTTTAATTGTGGTAAAGTATAACGTATGAGCTCACACCTCCGATATACAATGAAAAAGGACTCTAATATTGTAAACTGAACGGCAATTATATATTCCATAGATAATATAATTAGCAGAAAGTTGGGAACTTGAAGAATTATAATGCTCTTTGAAATTTAGTTCGAAAATTTCCATAATAGTGTTTTTCAAAAATTAGGAAAATTTGAGAATTATTAGTTGGCAATTCAGGGGGTGGGTAGTCACCACCTCATCCGATAGCCCAAGCTCACTCAGCCATCCTCGACGAAGTCCCTCTCGCATCCTCCTCCCTAGCCCCAGCGACGCCCCTTTCCCTCAGCTTGCAGACCCTTTGCAAGGCAATCCTTTCCCCTTTGTAATCCTTACCCAAGCACCACCACAAATTTTTTCCTCCATTGTCGGGACCGCTTTTCCAACCTAACATACCACCCAACACAACCCTAGAATCTTCATTATTTTTTTCAGCTCCCACCTAGGCAACCTTACCATTGTTATACAACTCCAGAAACTAGATTGAATGTGGTTTTTGGGTGGTTTAAGGGCAACTTTTGAGGTGGGGTATTGATGGTGGGGAGGAGTGTCGAGTAGGGGGGGGGGGGGCTATGTTTGTGGTGATGTATTGTTGTTTCGGTGAAGGGGAGGGTTGTTTCGAGGGCAATCCGCTGTTTTGGGGAAGGGGATGTTTTGCGTGAAGGGGCGAGCTTGGAAGAGGGTTAGGGGTGGAGGGGAGTGTTTGATGTGCTCGATTTAGAGCACATTTATATCCCCATTATGGTGTCGAGCCTCGTCGTTTTTCATTGGTTTTATATATTTACACTCGATTTTACCTTGTTTTTGTCTCCGCGGTGTTTTGAGGCAATTTCAGGTATTTTCGGAGATTTCGAGGTGAAACGGATCGAGTTCGAGGCTTAGGCATCATAATCGAAGAATATGCACGCATTTCGAGACATTCACGAAGGTTTCGTTAAAGTTCAACGCATATTTCGAGACATTCGCGGAGACCTCGTTAAAGTTCGGAGCGCATATATATATATATATATATATATATATATATATATATATATATATATATATATATATATATATATATATATATATATATATATATATAACAAAAGTTAGGCAACATTAGTAATACATATAAAAGTTGGGGTTTACTTTTACTATGCTACCTAGCCCAAAGGCCCAATTTCGAGAATATCCGCCTAAAAAAACAGAGGCAAGCAGCAAAACAGGAAGCAGCGATTAGAATCAAGCAGCAAAAACAGTAGGGCAGTAGCGTATGAATGAAAACAGTAGCTTAGCTTTAGTCTTCTTTCTCTTTTTTTTCCTCTTTTAATTTCTAATAAACCCTAGTTTTAATTTTTAGATTAAATTTAATTTCTTCCATCAAGTATTTATTTTATAGTCTATTTTATTTAGATTTTGTAATTTCTATCTTTTGTTAGTAATTATTTTAAGGCCTCAAGCTATTTTAATGGAGTTTGCTCATGGATTTTTATGGGTTTTTATCATTTGATCTTCAATCTCTCAAATACTTTGTGGGTAATTTCTAATCTCATTTATTTCTAGTATTTTATTGTCTAGTTGTTAATTTTAGTTAGTTTATGATATTTTTCTATTTTCTTGACTATTTATTTTGTCTTGTTTATTTTTAGTTATTGATGTTAGAATGTTTATGTTATATGTTGTTTATGAATTTGTTGGTTGTGATTATGAGTAGTGAGTAGTTGTTTAGGGTTAGGGGTTGACTCATTATGTGCTAATGGATTGATTATGGTTAGAAATGGGTCGATGTTGGTTCGATTGTGAACCCCGGAAGTGGGTAGCTTCGCCCATTGATTTGAGGTCACCCGGATCTCCTTCCCGGGCACCAACGAGAGTTGGGTCCGCATTGAGAACCGACTTTATTTCAATGGGAGGAGTTGAGTCAAGGGAACGGCGAGAGTCGAAACTTGTACTCGCCCCATGAAAAGGGAGTTTTACTCTCTTACTCCGAGAGGAGAAGAGAATTGACGGGTTGTTGGATATTTGTTGCCCGTAGGTCTTGTTCTCACTCACGAGAGTGATGGGAACGGGATTAACGGAGGCGATCCCAAGCCCGATCCAGGATCGGATCGCTCTTCGTATTTGAATCCACACCTTCACGATCAAGCCAAAGTAAACCCTAAGTTAACTATATAAAATCCGTTGCACACGAGTTAGCCCCTACCCCGATGTTTCTTTGTTTGTTTCTTTTGTAGTTGTAGTTGTAGTTTAGCCCTCACCAATTTCTATTACATGTTCTCCCAACACCTAAAGAGGCCCTAAGTCTCGCAACTCGTCTCCCTGTGGATCGACCCCCTACTTGCCACTACACTTGTGTAGAGTTAAGATAGGGTGTTTATAAATTTTGTTTGATTAGAGGCTTTAGTAAACGACCAAAAAAAGCCCTCTATCAAAATGGCGCCGTTGCCGGGGAGTTGAGATTTGTAAGGCTTAGGTTGATTTCTTTGGTGTTGATTGTATATAAAAAAAAATCAAAAAAAAAAAAAAAATCTTGTTTCCTTCAATGGCTAGTTATTCTTGTTATCAATTTGAGCATGAGCCTTTTTGGAGGTTCTTTAGGAGATATGGCGATTCCCTCCCCTACGACCATGGTCTTGAGAAAGGACAAATTTGTTTAGCTTTGTACATGGGTTTGAATGATAGGACTAGGGAGCAAATTGAGGTTCTTTACGAGTATGAGTTTCTTGACCAACCAATTGAGCAAGGTTGGAATATGTATTTATGGTTGTCTAAGGATACCTATAAGAAGGAAATGCCTAACTCCCCTCCCCTTGACATACCCATTGCTTACTCTTTTGACCTTGTAGGAAATGATGGGAATTCTACCTTGGGTTGTATTTTGATTGATCAAAAGGAGGTTGCTAGTCCCTTAGCCCCTTCTTCGTCTAGCCCAAGGCATATATTCATTGATTGGTCTAGTGATGAGGATGAGTCAATTTATGAAAATGAGGATTTTAAGGAATTTCACATGAGATTGACCGAAGCTATGAATCAATCCTCTTCCTCACCCATCATTGAGACCTCGGTGGATGCTCCTAGTAGTGGTGACACTTTGATTGAGGATACGTTGGACTTTGTTGAGAGTCTTGAGCCATATAGTGAGAAGTTAGAGGAATGTTTGGAACCCAATAGGCCTTTGGCCTTAAATCTTGATCTAGCATCCTCTTCTTCTATTGATTGCTCTCCCCAACCCCTTTGTGATCCTCACATGGGTGAGTCATGTGATTTTGTGCATTGTTTTCATGAGTCCTCTACTATGTGTATGTATGAGTCTCCTGTTTTTATGCCTCTTGAACATGATTTTCCTATGCCATGTAGTTTGGCACCCCTTGCTTGTGAGACTCTTGTTGAGGTGCCCCGTGTGCCTCATGTTGACGAGTCTCCTATCTTTGTGCATTATAATCCATTGTATGAGCCTAGTGACTTAGAGATTATTGCTTATATTGTTGATGAGGCTCAAATACATGTTCCTTGTGTGTCTTCTGTTGAGTCTCCTACTATGTCACTTGGTCACTTTGATATGCCTCTCACCATCGCTACTCATGCTCATATTGAATCTTGTGATACTATGCCACTTGCTTTCCTTCCCCCTCCTTTTGTTCGTTCTTCTCCCGACTTTCCATCATGTTATGGAAAGTCGGTCTTTGTTGTGTTTCTGTTTCTCCTCTTTCTTCTATCTCTCTTTCACTCCCCAACCTCTACTGGTGTAGGGAGTGAGTTTGATAAACTCCTCCGGAGTTTGACTCACTACCACATAGTGAGTCGGGTCTAGCTAAAGACCTTAAAGAAGCGCTTGTTGGGAGGCAACCCAATTGTACATATTGCTTTTGTTTCATTTTTGTTTTTCATCCATTGCATTGTATTATTACTAGTCAGTGCTCACGCTTGGTTTGTAGTATTGTTTGTTAAAGTTTGCAGATCCAAGCGACCTTTAGAATTGACCCTCCACAAGTTTTGCTTGTGTTTAATTTGATGATTTTGAGAGGGTCAATGCTAACGGTCCCGCGAGGGTGAGAAAGAGAAAGAAGGCTCAAAAGAGCAATTGAGCCAAACATGAAGAATATAGCTTCACCCTAGCTTGGGGGAGGCAATTGCTCTAGCTTCGCGCTTCATGCCTCCACTTCTTTCGAGGAGCGGAGAGTTCTTAGACCACTTGATGGTGGTAATGGTTATGCTAGGAGTGAAAGCCCTCCTAGCCTAGGTATGACCTTCTTCTCTCTTTTTATTGGCTAGCATGTGTTTGTGTAGGGTGTCGTGACAATCTTATTGACCATGGTTTTATATGTTTTATCTTTATCTTTTCTCTCCTTCTTTGCTAGAGGCTATCAAAGGCTTGGCTTGGGGGAGAGATGGTCAACTCCATTGTCACTTCCACCCATTTGTTTGTGCATTTAGTTTCATGTAGTTATAGGTTAGTTCATTGCATTTATTATTTTGCATATTCATCTTGCATTCATACATAGTGTATATATTGCATTTTCATGTTCAGTTTTCAATAAGATGGTTGAGTTGTGAAACTAGCATGCGAGCTTCTGGTGTGTACTTCTGTGGTCTGATCTTATGCAAACTCGTATTTCCTTAGCCCTGTGCTTGTTTTGGGACCTAGAGTCTGACTATTTTTCCACATAGCTTGGGGGAACTGGGGTTTGCTTGGTTGGTGGCTTGGATGACTACCTTTAGAGGCGCACTTCGACTAGCCGGTGAGGATTGAGCCTTTTTGGACTCCTCGCGAGTTCCATTCATTTTGTGTGCTAGTTAGGGGATCTAAGTATTGTGTCGATTCTTCTCCAGCGTAGTCGGCTTTTCTTGAGACTAGGGATGATAACACGTCCGCTAGAATTAAGCTACATAGCCAAATAGCCTACCTTCAACGCAATCTGACTTTAGGATAAGCCAAGTTTTTGCCTTTTTCCTTTTCTTTTGTAGCCACATTATGTAGCCTCCACATGAGCCAAATTGTTCCCACTTCTTACCTAGAGGATAGCTTAGTGATGGTGGGGTTTGATGTGTGCTACAGCGATTTAGTGGGTTATTGGTTATGCTTTTGGTTGTTGGTTTTCATGACTCTATTCATTCTTATACAGCTCATATTATTTTTCTCTCATTTCCTCCCATGCTAATTATTATGATTATTCATACATATTCTTTGTTTGAGGAGACCTCTCTCTTGTTCTTCATTGAGTTTTATACATACATGTTTATTTGAGTGAGGAGGTCGTTATTTTATTGGGAGATGAGCTTGGAGACACTTGTTCTTATGAGATTTCACATTCTTTTGATAGTGTTTGATGATGGAGATCATTGTGTTTACATGAGATTACTGGGTAATTATGGTTGTTGGATATGATTTTTATTTGTTTATCATGAGATGTTTGTGGTTGTTCTGTTTAGAGTCACTTGCTATCCTCTAATTAGCTCCACATTCCCAAATGTATCCCACCTTAACCCTAAGCCAACATTACAACCCTTTGCTAACCTGTTCGACTTGGTCCGATTAGTTAGTTCTATGCTGGAGTGAGATATGACACAATCCCCATGATTTGCCCCTATTAGGTGTTTGATTCTCGACTCATCTTTAGTCGGAAGATTATGAGCGAAACACGAACCATAATCAAACACATGAGCGTCATTGCATATTTCTCACATCTTTTGAGAAATAACCCGGGGAGCGTAGACTTGTGACCTCTCTAGGTAGTGGGTGGCATAGCCTTGGATGTAGCTTACCCTAGTGATCTTGAGTTTGTGGAATATGTCATTCTTCTTGGTATTGAGCTCATTTGAGACCATTGTACTTGCACACCCATGGCTAGGGAAGAGTTTTGCTCGTGCACAGCCCGCATTGCTTTGATTTCCACTCACCTTGCATCACATCACATTTAGACTTTGCATTGTAGTTTTTAGTTGCATATAGTCGCATCCTTGCATTTGCATTGCATTGGATTTGTGGGTCTCCTTCTGAAAAACCCTCACGAGACCTTACTCGTCCTCTTTAGGAGACCTTGAGGTTTAAAGGGCTTGTCGTACGTGCTAAGTGCGACCGTGATTCCTACGAAAGTGAGTCTTAGGTTTTATTGCTTTTTGTAGTTTAGTTTTGTCTTTGAAGCTTGGTTGTTTTTGTTGTCCCGTGCTTTCATGTTATCCTACCTAGTCTCTTTGCTAGGGACTAGCAAACGTTTAGCTTGGGGGAGTTGATGTGCTCGATTTAGAGCACATTTATATCCCCATTATGGTGTCGAGCCTCGTCGTTTTTCATTGGTTTTATATATTTACACTCGATTTTACCTTGTTTTTGTCTCCGCGGTGTTTTGAGGCAATTTCAGGTATTTTCGGAGATTTCGAGGTGAAACGGATCGAGTTCGAGGCTTAGGCATCATAATCGAAGAATATGCACGCATTTCGAGACATTCACGAAGGTTTCGTTAAAGTTCAACGCATATTTCGAGACATTCGCGGAGACCTCGTTAAAGTTCGGAGCGCATATATATATATATATATATATATATATATATATATATATATATATATATATATATATATATATATATATATATATATATATATATATATAACAAAAGTTAGGCAACATTAGTAATACATATAAAAGTTGGGGTTTACTTTTACTATGCTACCTAGCCCAAAGGCCCAATTTCGAGAATATCCGCCTAAAAAAACAGAGGCAAGCAGCAAAACAGGAAGCAGCGATTAGAATCAAGCAGCAAAAACAGTAGGGCAGTAGCGTATGAATGAAAACAGTAGCTTAGCTTTAGTCTTCTTTCTCTTTTTTTTCCTCTTTTAATTTCTAATAAACCCTAGTTTTAATTTTTAGATTAAATTTAATTTCTTCCATCAAGTATTTATTTTATAGTCTATTTTATTTAGATTTTGTAATTTCTATCTTTTGTTAGTAATTATTTTAAGGCCTCAAGCTATTTTAATGGAGTTTGCTCATGGATTTTTATGGGTTTTTATCATTTGATCTTCAATCTCTCAAATACTTTGTGGGTAATTTCTAATCTCATTTATTTCTAGTATTTTATTGTCTAGTTGTTAATTTTAGTTAGTTTATGATATTTTTCTATTTTCTTGACTATTTATTTTGTCTTGTTTATTTTTAGTTATTGATGTTAGAATGTTTATGTTATATGTTGTTTATGAATTTGTTGGTTGTGATTATGAGTAGTGAGTAGTTGTTTAGGGTTAGGGGTTGACTCATTATGTGCTAATGGATTGATTATGGTTAGAAATGGGTCGATGTTGGTTCGATTGTGAACCCCGGAAGTGGGTAGCTTCGCCCATTGATTTGAGGTCACCCGGATCTCCTTCCCGGGCACCAACGAGAGTTGGGTCCGCATTGAGAACCGACTTTATTTCAATGGGAGGAGTTGAGTCAAGGGAACGGCGAGAGTCGAAACTTGTACTCGCCCCATGAAAAGGGAGTTTTACTCTCTTACTCCGAGAGGAGAAGAGAATTGACGGGTTGTTGGATATTTGTTGCCCGTAGGTCTTGTTCTCACTCACGAGAGTGATGGGAACGGGATTAACGGAGGCGATCCCAAGCCCGATCCAGGATCGGATCGCTCTTCGTATTTGAATCCACACCTTCACGATCAAGCCAAAGTAAACCCTAAGTTAACTATATAAAATCCGTTGCACACGAGTTAGCCCCTACCCCGATGTTTCTTTGTTTGTTTCTTTTGTAGTTGTAGTTGTAGTTTAGCCCTCACCAATTTCTATTACATGTTCTCCCAACACCTAAAGAGGCCCTAAGTCTCGCAACTCGTCTCCCTGTGGATCGACCCCCTACTTGCCACTACACTTGTGTAGAGTTAAGATAGGGTGTTTATAAATTTTGTTTGATTAGAGGCTTTAGTAAACGACCAAAAAAAGCCCTCTATCAGTGTTTTTGGAGGTCACAGGGTGAGAGAGAGTAGGGATGGTGGGGAGAGGTATCGGTTGGTAAAGAGAATTGTTTTCTCTTAGATTTTAAGTTCATTTGTTTTTTTTTAAAAATAAATTTATTTGTTAATCTAAAATCATTTTTACAATTAATAATCAGTTTTTCAATTTAAATAGTTAATCAAATTAAGAGGTTGTTTGGTTGTACTCTATGGCACCCCTTGGTTATTGGAAACTTGGACACTATGGCACCACTTGGTTATTAGAATTTTTTTGGGACCAATTCTAATTTTCCATGTGCTAACCTAACATAAAATGCACTTCCTAGGAGTTGTCCAAAGGAAACAATTTCCTAAAAATAGAACTTCATATGGTAATTAAATTCCAGTGTCTTAAAATACAATTAAGTGTCACCATATGGATTCTCAAATTATCGTACTCCACATAGGAACTTTGAAAATTTTGGTTTACCATGTAAATTGTTGCAGTGACCTTTGTCGTTGTTTTTGAAATTATCACTGATTTGAACGTTGTTTTTGGAATTGTCACTGATTTGAATTATTATGTCCATTAGATAACTGTCCAAGCTTTTAACGATGAAGATCCTCAAGGACGTCGCACACTAGGTAATTCTTAATAACACATTTACTTGTGTAGCACAACTATTTCTATATTCACAAATAACTCGAAGCAAAATCGTTGAAAAATAACACATCAATAATGAAAACTGACAAGTACTACAAACTCTTCCTCTGTTTGGTTCCCTTATCATTGGGTAGTCAATGTTACATTTCATATCTCCTTACAGTATTCTGTTTTATGGCTGATAATTTCAGGCTTATTCATTCATCGTCGAAAGGCTGAAATAACGGATCCTCAGAGGAAGGTCAGCCTGTTTCTTTACTTGTTAATCCCTACGAAATACCGTAACTCATTGTATAACGTCTCATGTTGATGTACTTTGTTGTAGTACTTTCCGATTTCATCTGTTTATGTCCACTCCAATTGTATATTGAATATGCTGTTTTGTTCTGTTCTTTAACTGTTGTAAATTCAGGTGCATATGTATGTAGACTCTCGTAAAAAAGTTACAGCTCGCTATCAGGTAAAGTCGATATGAAACCCGAATCTTTCATAATAGTACTTTGTATGTTTTCTTCTTCGCTTGGAGCCAGCCGCTTATGTGACATTTCCATTGTTGTAATCAGTTGATATGTCCGTCCAAGCGAGAAGTTATGGTGTTCGGAAGCTTCAAACAAGCAGGTACGCTTTTGCCGAAAGCCCCAAAGGGCTGGGGGTGGCGCAGCGCTCTACTCTTTGATGAACTTCCTGATCTGCTCCAAAATGGTTGCTTGAGGGTTTCTGCCGTTGTACAGCTTGTGTAAATTCGAAATTATTTATTTGTTCAATATAGTTGTAGTTGTAGATTTGGACTATTAAGTACCTCGTAACTCTACCATCGTTTTGAGCTCGATTTTCATTCGTAAACGAGCTGAATAATGAATAGTTATGTTGTATTATTTTAGTCGGAAGTTTATGAGAAAAATTAATAAAAACATGGCAACATTTAGCTAAATCGATTCTCAATTACTCTTATTTATTCCATTGTTAGAATATCAATCTCATCATTGTCGTATTCATTGTATCCTGCTCATAGGAATTATGATCAAGTTTGAGGAGGGATGAAAAACGATAACCAATACCCATAAAGAAGGATGCAGTCAAAAAGTCTCACTTTTTGTTTTATTTATTTATTTATTTTTTCATTTTTCTCCGCTTTTCTTACAATACAACTTTTTACTATTTTTATTTAATTTTCATTCATTAATACTTGAGTATATTTCTTTGAAATAAAGGAACCAATGTCTTGTACTCCAAAGGAATATCACAATTCAAACTTTAAATTACAATTCAAACCTTAAAATTAAATGTGTTTTATTAGGATTCTATTTGAGGAATGACTATTGACACATGTTATTGTTCTATGTTTTATATAGTGAAAGTATTTTACAAGTACTTATATATTTTTAATAGCTAAAATCACTTATAATATTAGTTTTTAAAAATTTTGTTTGGTTAAAACTAAATTTTGCTATTGGTTGTATACTTGTATATTGTATTTGCTCTATATCCTAACAAATACTCCCTCTGTCCCTCTGAAATAGCACCCTTTGATCAAAAAATGTAAGAGCTTTTTGAGTCAAATGGTATTAATTCAGAGGGACAGATGGAGTACTCCTTTAATAATAAATAATAATAATAATAAATTATATTTCTAAATTCTAATTATAAAAAACAAGTAATAATAATAAATTAATATTGCATGATTATTAATATTATTTTCTTATAATTATTAATTATTAAATAATCATATAAAATTAAATTATGACCTAATACATATTAAAAGAGATAAAATCTTAGTATATGAATGTTAATAGTACTCTCACTTCAAAATACTCCAAATTAAAATAGTAAAAATTATTAATTATAAATAACACTAGTTTTATTAGAAACAAAATAGAGATTTGACATATATAATCATATTATTTTAAAATTTTTTAAATTTTAAAAATTCAAATTCGAATCTTTGTCAAACAAAAAAATATATAAAGTCGAGTAAGAGTTAGAGTGTATCCTATCTAAATTTAACCTATGTCAAATTGAAATTAAGATATTTTTTCCGTTTTATAATACTTGCTACCGAGTATGACATATTGATCACGACATGTGAGCATTTAAAATTTGAAATCCTATGTATTTCTCCTCCATTTTCAACCATTATTCATCTAACAAGGTCTCCTTTCACTATCCCAACTCCCAACTCTCAACAATGGCTACGTCTTTGACCTCCATTGAAGATGCTCCTCCTGCTGAGTCTGCCGTTGAGTACATTCCTTCTCAAGATCTCAATCCCTTAATTCACCCTGATGAACACATCCAGGTTTCTTTCATTCTCTTCGATTTTTGATGAAGTTGTTTATGTAAGGATTCGTTTGATGATATAGCAGTTGTTTTGATGTGATGCTATGATTTATTCGGTTTTTTGTTTGATTTTTAGTTTGATTAATTTGGTGTTTGGAATTTCAGGGTTTACTTGAGGGTTTGAATTCAAAAGATTGGATTAAGGTCTGTGAATCACTGAATGATACTAGGAGATTCGCTCTTTATCATTCTACTCTTTTGCTTCCTTTATTGTAAGTTTTACTTATATGATTCCGCTTTAAAAGAATATACATCTTGATTAATTTAATGTATTGTGATATAATGATTTGGGTTTATAATCAGGGAACCGGTTATGATGGTATTGGTTAAGGCAATGAAGAACCCTAGAAGTGCTTTGTGCAAAACATCTATAATGGCTGCTGCTGATGTCTTTGTTGCGTACCAGGATAAGCTGCTGGAGGATACTTTTTCTGCTGCTTTTGATAATTTGGTAATACCTCGTTTTTGCCATTTTTGAATATTTTGTGCATCGCTACATGTTTAATGTACATTATTCTTATTGAAAGTATGAAATATGTATTGTTTCAATATTTGAGCTTAGACGGGTTAAAAAGATTATATTGATTACTGAAGAAGATCATAGAAGATAATATGAGATAAAGGCACCTAACCATTTCACCATTTCTTTTAAATTTTGTTGCTCAATGTTAGTGTTGTTGGTCGCTTTCCTCTATGATTTTATTTGTCTAGACTAGAGTTTGCAAGGTTTTGATACCTGTAATTTAGACCTTCTTGTGTTGGATCCTCATTGTTGTTCATGCTAGTTGCTTTACCTATTTAGTTTTTGGAGTGGTCTTGTTATGATGGGGAGTTAGCAAGTAGCTGGGGCTGAATTGAACTTTTTTCGGACAAATGAAGCAATAGGTAGACAACTATGTACCTTTGGAACACAAGATCAAAATAACAAAGAATTTTATAGAATCACATGATGTTGTTAAATATCGATTTCTTATTTGAGTGTAATGTTCCTTGAACGTGAATCAATGATCTCAGTAATGAGTATCACTTATCTCTCGAGTAGGCTTTTGGAGTTGGTATGATCATATAAGAAATAAAGACATTAGAAAACCACAAGAGAGACTTATATATCAATTTTATGATGAAGGACGATGTTCTCTATGTTTTTAGCCTAGGGGAAATACTCTAATATACATGGTGTTTGGGGCCAATTTGCTTTATAAACCTCTCTTTGCTGCTTAAACCCTTAAGGGTCAGCTCCCTTATTTCTTTAATATCTTGGAAGCCTATGCCAGTTGTTGCATAGTTGATAATAGGACTTTATTGCGTGTATCAACTATGTGATATATTTCGATATTGCGTGTGTCAACTATGTGATTGCAGATTCTAAAGGCCATCATAGTAATCTTGGTAATTACTTATGAATGCGAAGAATATTCATGTTTGCTATTAGGGTTGAGGTAGACATTTGGGTCAGTTTTACATTTATTGCTTCGAGCTGGTCCATTTCAGTTTTGTGCATATTTGGTTAGCTTGATAATCATGCTTCGTTTTATGTTTGTGTTAATCATTTTAACCCGATTGTCGGACAATTTTTTCTTTACCTTATCAATTGAAATAATCCCCCTTTGATGTATACCAACCTCCTATGAAAGTATACACTAACAATAATGTACTAGCAGAGATGAGACATGCATTTATTGAATTGGAAAGTTGGTTAGTTTTGTTATTTGCTTAGAGTGTGTAAATTAATTGCTTGAATAGTGTGCAAAATTGGTAAAACTAACTTAAGCTAGCTTTTGTGTTAGGGTCTCTTGTTTTAAAACCATGAACTTGATTGTCTTATTTATTTCTCGAGGTTCATGATGGTAAATTTGATGCAATGATCTTCATAATTTTACCTGTAATTCTCTTATTAATTGGAAAATGGAAGGTCGTAATTTTTTGGCTGCTCTTTGGGAGATGATACTGTAAACCCCGGCCCCAACGAACTGATGGTGACAATCTAATCTGCAGTTAAAATAGAATGTAATGTTGTGTAGTAATAGGGCTAGGGCTTTGTCAGTTTCAGTTATAATTAGTTTTATTTTTACGGCTTATTCTCAGTTAATTTAAGTCAGTAGTTGTCCTAATGTTAGTTGATTTACAAGAGTTAGAAAGTATTGTAGATGTAGCCGTTAAACTTGAATAAAAATACTGAATATTATTGATCAAAAACTGTTTTGTTCCAAGCGTGTAACTGTTTCATAACCTGAGTGGTACAACTCAAAGGATCAAACCCTGATTTAAAATACAACCTACCTAATTCAAGATAAAAAAAACTAAGGTTCTTGCGAATTGTGAAGAAATAAACCTTCAAGTCAATCTCAAAGGGCCACTCTTAAACTTGATTTTTCATACTGTTCCAAGAACCTGTTAAAATTTTGGGTGTTGATTCTGCCAACAGTGACAAATACTTCACTTAGATATAGTTTGGTGTTGGATTTGGGAACATACATGCATGCCCTAGTATTAAGTTTAGCACATTCCCTTCTTTATTTCTGAAATGTCTGCAACGCCAATGATAGGCATATGACTAAAGTGAGTAATTTCGTCTCACTAGTCACTTCTCGGATGTGGCCTTTATTGTCATGATACTCTTGGGTTACTATATATTGTCCAACTGAATAGGTTGGTTTGGCCAAATTATAGCCTTAATCAAATGTTAGATGCAATCAAGTGATCAACTGCATTGTAATTTATGCCTCTTTTAATTGACTCCCCTTTTGTTCATATATCCCCTTAGGCACTCCAAACAAGGGAATGAACCCTTACCCCTCACCTTGATCTGTATACCAGCACCCCAATTTTGAAGCACATATTTCTAAAGGTAAGAGTTTAGGCACGGCACATTTTGCAATTTTTTAAATATAAAGTTTGCATTTATCTTGTCTGCTCCAAATCACAGCTTTAATTATTTTAAATGTTTATGAAGCTTGCTGCTGATAAATTTGCAGTCATCTGTACTAGCTATGCATCGTCTATCAATACTTTTGAGTTTGCAGTTTAGTCAGTCTTATGCATCTTACTTCACTGCTAACTATTTGAGTCGCGTGCAGCTGCTGCAATTATTGCTGAAAGCATCACAAGACAAGCGCTTTGTGTGTGAAGAAGCAGACAAGACCTTGAATTCTATGGTTCAGTCTCTTACCCCTCTTCCTTTGCTTCAATCTCTTCAGAAATATGCCCGCCATTCCAATCCTAGGGTCAGGGCTAAAGCTACCGTTTCCATCGCAAATTGTGTTTCCAGAATGGTAAGCACGAGTAATTGCTTGTGTTATCAATTCTTGTGGCTTGCCTTTTTTCAGTTGTTACTGACCGAAAACAAATATGGCTTTGATTACAGAGCTTCAAAGATTTACAAGAATTCGGGTTGGTTCCACTTGTTCAAGTGGCTGCTAATTTGCTGAATGATAGGCTACCAGAAGCTAGAGAAGCTGCTCGAAGTATTGCCATGTCTGTATACAGGTCATTCCCCGAAAATGAAGAATATGAAAAACAAGAGTCATGGCAAAACTTTTGCGAGTCTAATTTGCCAGCTCTTCACGGTCAATCAATAATCAAAATCACGACAACCCATTAAGCCTATAGCTGCTCTTGCTGCCATATGTACATACAGAGACGCCTTTTGAGAATTTAGGTCTCATCAGTTCGTTCTTGCGAGATTTTAGCCTCTATTATGCTGTATCATGTCCTTGCTTCCACATTCGAGGAATTTGCTTATATTTTTGTAGCTGAAGATGATCGAGTTTACTTTCGTATCAGGGTGATTGTCGTCATGTACTCCGGCATCCAGATATCGGCGTGCTACTTTCCTTTTCTGGTTGTCCAATTGCTGCACATCTTTTATTTCAGGCAGTCGTGACAGTTTTATCAATGATATAATATGTATCCTATTGCTTCAACCATTCTACTTTATGTAGTCGGACGACTCTTCTACTTGTGCCCGACTCTATTCAAGTGTTGAACTTGACTATTTTTTAAATCGTTATTGAAGTGTTAAAGTACCATATGCATTTCAAGTGTTAAGAGTCCAACACGGAGCATAAAGAAAAGAGTTTGGGTAGCAAAGGTTTGACTCTACTTGAGGTTATGTTTTGATCATGAAATAAATTTTTTTTGAAAAAAAGGATAATGGGATTAGAAATTAAGGTGCATAAGCTCTATGTGTGAAAAAATATAAATTTTTAACTTCATAAGTGACATACCTACTGCTGGTCATTGAGCTTGAAAAAAAACATTCATTGTTCAACATTATAAATATTTGATGGATGAATGGACTGCTGAGATTAACATCATCTCACATAAATGATCATGATGATTGTGCATTTGCCATTTGATAATATAATTGAGATTTAGCCCATTATACACAATTCTTTAAACTTTATGTCAAAAATAAATGGGATAAAATGGTTGAGATAATTCATTGTACAATAAACATTTTCAACTTATTATGAGCAAGTACTTTCGAAACCACTGTAATTTAGAGGTGAAAACTATTCAAATTAATACCGCAATCTATAATTTTAATTTTAATTGATAGAGACCTAATATTTCAAATCAGCAATGTTATCACGTAGGACGTAGAACATTATTTGTAAAATTATAACTTTAGCCCATTAACTCAACTTTGGCATGCATTTTTATATCATTAGTTCTTTTATACATTAAGAAGTATATGACACGTCTACAAACATAATAATGATGATTATTATATAGAAAGGTCCGTCTACAACTATTTTTCCAACCGCTCATTAAAAATCAGAATCTACCCTCTATAGAGACAGGTTATGTATTTCATTTCGCTTAAGGCTCATAAAATATCAAAAACGACGAGGATTTTGGCTTTCTGTTCAGGGACTAATATTATAAGAAACCTTTGTCATTCCCTTCTTCGTTCGAATTTGTGATACCTGCAATGTGACCAAACTATGTATTAACAGCTAAAAAAATATAAATGCAGGCTTGGATCGGAATACTTAACATTGCTTCTATTTGGTCTCGTAAAATTTATTAAATAACGGTTTATCCCCTAGCTCGAGGAGTGAGATCTTTTTTGAATGTCTGGTGGGTGGTGGCCACTCATTCCTTTTTTTCATCAATTTTTCCAACAATTATGTATGACATGTTCTTTGTTAAATGAAGATATTAAGCGAATCTGCTCCGATATCTTTGGTAATGACTTAACGCTAGTACAACATAAAGGAAAAGAAAAGGAAAAGGGTATTGAAAACGCACGACTACGATTTGTAAATAACATTTCATTAACTCAATATCATTAAATGACTCACACCTAAACAGGATTATGGTAGTCAGATGTACGCAACCTTATTCTTGTAAAAGCAAAAGTTTGCTTACGAATAGCCCTCCATAGAAAACATCATATGCAACTTCACATAAATAAAAACCTTATTCTTGTACGCAACCTTTTTTACTAGTTTTTCTCATGTTCCTTAATTCACGAAAAATATGTACTTTGGGCTAATATAAAAATTTAGTGGGACAAATGGAGTATCTTGCAAAAGCAACTTAACCCACAAGCCTCCTTGCTCATATTCAATAAATGTAAATGAATATAACCATTTATACAGGGGGAATCTAGGCTCGGATCTGCCTAGGTCATGATCTAGGCCATTTGATTAAGATTCTATTAGCATTTAATTGTATGACATATAACATCGAAATATGACAGCCAAATTAGTTTTGCACATAAGCATAAATGAGTGTTCAGCCAAAAAAGTTATAATGAATGATAGCAATAGCATTACCTTTATACTTCTTATATCTGAAATATCACGAACATGAGTACCACCACAAGGGCATCCAAAATTCTCACCTAGTTTCACAATACGAGGATTGCTATCCTGCAAGATTTGAGAGTTAGGAAATTAACAAAGATGACAATGTTGTCAAGGAATCAAGTCAACCAAAAGCTTAAGCTTATGGTTGAAGTCCCAGGATATGTTATATACTCTAACACACCCCCTCACACGAGAGCCCTTTGGGCTAGAAGTGTGGATGCTACACAGGCCTTCCCCATACCTGGTGCTGAATATTCCACTTTAAATGAGGGGTAGTTGAGATTCGAACCCGTGACCTCTTGTCACACTGACTTCTAATACCATGTCAAGGAACCAACTCAACCAAAAGCTTAAGCTTATGGTTGAAGCCCCAGGATATGTTATATACTCTAACAAATGTAACTATTATATACTCAACAAATACTTCAGCTCTAAGGGGTGGCCAAAAGTGTAACAAATAAGAGTTCATGGACATACAAGAAAATTCCCGTAACAACCCGTTTGGTTGTCAGTACTAAACAATAGTAATGGAAATGATTAAAAAGGTGCTACAAGGCGCATCATGGCAATTGCAGTGTGGAGTGATTCAAGAGCTGAAGTGAGAAAAGGTTAAGAAAGTATTCCAATGCGTTTATCAGCCATACTTGACTACAAGGCGGATCCAGGAAAGAAAGAAATGATGTCAATAATTTAAAATAAAAATATTATAATCACCATTAAATAAATTAAGGCAAAGCACACTTTACGAGTTTTGAAGTCATTCAGGTGAAAGACCATACATTAGCCAACTCATTTGCAGTATATTTACATAACATGGTTTTATGTTGAATTTAAGTGATGTCAACGGACTTCAATGACTACACCCTTATATCCGCCCATGCTAACAACACAAGCACATATGACATTACACAAAAAGCAAAAACCAACGCCTCTATGAACGATCAACATTGTTAATGCACAACCCCCTATAGTGGGAGTGAGTGTATAAGTTTGTAGATGAGATTCAAAAAAAAGAGAACTATTAGTCTATTACCAACAAAAGAAAGAGCACACAAACAGTCAGACAAACTAAAAAGAAAAGTGGTAAAGTTGAGAGGGAACGATGGAGTAGCCGAGTAAGTATTAACCTTAGGAATGTAATCAGGTAACCGACCACCACAGATTTCGGCAGCTGCTTCATATGGCATCACCGAAGCATAAACCTGAGAGTACAATGGATAAATTTTACACATTACAGTCAAGACTTAATGGCAATGCAATGTTAGGAGGTAAAACAAGAAGCTGAGAATACCTTTCCACCTCTAGAAATCAAGGCATTAGCTTCTCTTTCTAATTCTTCAAGCTTATTTTGTAAGTCAGTTTGTGGAATGGTCCCTTTATATTCAACAAATGGTCTGTAAAAAGGATAGTGTAAACGGTAACGGCGTGATCGCGATAAAGCAATAGTGATGCGGTAATGGAAATGATGCACTTATTGTAACGCCTAAATCGAAACCATAATATATCCCTTTATACGTCCCAAAATGCAGGGTTCTTTTACAGCTTTACAACACGGAAAATATCGGTATCCCACGTAACTAAAATAGTGGATCGACTTGCATATAATGTTTGGTGGGTAATCGTCCTAATATCATATGGTTTTGGAAAAGAGTGAACCATATCAAGTGTGTATGCAAGTTAACGCTCTTTACCCATGGGTTTGTGGGCTTGAAGCCAAGGGCGCCCTACCGGTTTGTCCACACAAGTGGACCCACTGGGTGATTATGTGACGAATTGTCACGGCCTAACAGTGACTATCCATCAGACTAAACCAAGTTCAATTTGTACACTACTGCGATACTATCAGATTTTACCATTTTTTAGTGTTGTCACTTGCTTACCTAGACTACCCATTAGAGAAAGGGTATACAGAAATACTTGTAAAGAAAAGAATGAAAGTTACTCAAGGAATTAAATACGAGAAGTGAAGTAAATAAGGTATGAAATCAATAAGAGAAACATACCCATCAGGAAAGTGATAGCCTTTTCCTTTTTCAGAATCAAGGTGTCCCAAACCAACATTACGTATACATATATCCAACAAATGTCCTGCTGAATGCAACCTGAACCAACATCGAGCTTCCACCATCAACTAAAGCATAATTATAGCTTAGATATGTTATATACTCTACGACTCGGACAAAAACACAGAATTCAAATTGTAAAAGTCACCAAAACAAACCTAGAATTGAATTGACGACGAGTTTCATCTACAAGCAATTGCACTTTTGTCCCTATCTCAATCTTCCACTCTAATAGAACCCCTTCAGAATTCTCAGCATGCCCATAATGATAAACCTATATTAATATATTCATGATAAACCCAGAAATAGCACAAAGTTTAATGATCATAAACCCAAAAAAAGCAAATTAAATGAACAATAATGACTTACAATTCCATTCTTGGATCTAACATCTTCCACAATAAATTTGATGGGGGAATCAGGAATAATGATGAACCCAGTATCTGAGGGTTGCCCCCCTCCTTGAGGGTGAAATATAGTGGAATCTAATATCAATACTTGCCTACCATCCTCTGTCTTTGCAATTCAAATTGGAAAATTTTAGTACACTACAAAGTCTTCATCCCAAAAGAATGAAAAGATTAACATATACTTTTACAAGTCAATTTGGTTCGGTACACATATTCGACCCATCTTATACTAATATCCTCAAGTCGCTCCGGTAAACAATAAATTTGACAAATTTGGGCGAGGATTATTGATTACATACATCAACGTCGTCATCATCATCAACCCAATATCCCGCTCGAAAACAGAGTCTGATTGAGGGAATGTAACGGATAATCCATACCCGTACTCCCTTGAGGGGAATACTAGAGGAAAACGGTCTCCTCACACGTGTGATTACATAAGTATATATGTTAAATTACCTCTCTTTAGTTCTTCAATGTGGAATTACATATAGATTATTTTCCACCATTCCCCTCACATATGAGCCCATTATTTAATTGTGCGGGAACATGTTTTTAGTGGAAGATCAAGAATTTTTGTTTTCAATTGATCGGAAATCATTGACACTGATACCATGATAAATTTGAGCTGAGGAGAGAATCCCACAAGGTTCATCCTAAAACCAATTAGTATTAGAACATCTCTCTTGTTCTTCAACGCGTTATTTTCAAACAAAATCAAACCCGCCAGTCCTAATAACAATTATGATGAAAAAACTAAAAGGGTTTTAAAAACCACAAAAATTTAAACGATGGTGACAAAAAAGCAAAGAATCGAATATTATCTCAATTCGAACGAATTATCGTTTTTCTCCCTCTCTTTGTCTACCCCGTAAAAATCAAAAGAAACACTAATAAAAGAAAAGAAAAACCTGGAAATGGTAGAGAAAGGTAGCATGAGAATGGAGTTTCCACATATCATCAAAGTACTCCAATTTGGTTGGATGATGATGATTATGAACTTGATCCATCACTTTGTTTGGAGCTTCCAAATCGAAATTAAATTGCAACTCGAATTTTTAAGAATTTAGGTTTTGTTATTGTGTCTATGATCTTTTTGACTGTTCTGAATTCTGATTGTTGTTGATTTAAAGCTTGGAGAATGGAGGCTAGGTTGTAGACCAATCGATGAACTGACCATGTTCGTCATTGGCGGCGAACTTCCATGGAAGAAATTAAACTTGGATTAAAAAAAGAACTTGGAAAAGTAAGTTTTTTTTTTTTTTTTTTTTTTTTTTTTGAAATAACTTGGAAACGTAAGTAAATTCCCAATATGTGGATTATTGGACCAATTATGATTAGGGATATTTTATATGGTAGCATTCAGTCAATTTTCATGAAACGTAAGTAAAATTTTGCGATCCTATTACATAAAATATATTTGTGACACTTTTTAAGATTATTTTTTCACCATTTTTGGAAAAATTCCGTTGCGCTATTTAGGTATAAAATTTACAACAATTTTTTGATGAGAAAAATATCGTGACGCTTTTAAGATTAAAATTTCATGACACTTTTAAGGTTAATATTTTTGTGACACTTTTAAGTTAAAATTTTGTGACACTTTAAAATTTTAAAAAATTTTGTGACACTTTTTAGTTTAAAATTTTGCGACACTTTTTAGTTTAAAATATTGTGATATTTTTTGAGGTTAAAATTTTGTGACGCTTTTAAGGTTAAATTTTTTTTGACGATTTTATGATTAAAATTTTGTGACACTTTTAATGATATTTTGTGACTCTTTTTAGGTTAAAATTTTGTGACACTTTTAAGGTTAAAATTTTGTGACACTTTTTAGGATAAAAGTTTGTGACAATTTAAAATTTTAAAATATCTTGTGACTCTTTAAAAAAATTTTGTGACACTTTTAAGGTTAAAATTTTGTAATGCTTTTAAGGTTAAAATTTTGTAATGCTTTTAAGGTTAAAATTTTGTGACGCTTTTAAGTTAAAACTTTGTGGCGCTTTTAAGGTTATAAATTTTGGTGACACTTTTAAGGTTAAAATTCTATGACACTTTAAAATTTTAGAAAATTTTGTGACACTTTTTAGATAAAAATTTTATGACACTTTTTAGTTTAAAATTTTTTGACGCTTTTTTTTTTCAGAGTGTTGTGACACTAATTATATAAAAAATTGTGACACCTTTTATGAAAAATATTGTGACACGACGCTTTTAAGGTTAAAATTTTGTGACACTTTTAAAGTTAAAATTTTGTGACACTTTAAAATTAAAAAAAAATTTGTGACACTTAATAGTTTAAAATTTTGCGACATTTTTCAGTTTAAAATATTGTGACACTTTTTTAAGGTAAAATTTTGTGACGGTTTTAAGATTAAATTTTTGTGACGATTTTATGATTAAAATTTTGTGACCATTTTTAGGTTAAAATTTTGTGACACTTTTTAAGGATAAAATTTTTGACACTTAAAATATTATAAAATTTTGTGAATCTCTTTAGTTAAAATTTTGTGACACTTTATTGTTAAAATGTTGTCACACTTTTTGATGTTAAAATTTTGTATCGTTTTTAAAGTTAAAATTTTGTGACACTTTTAAAGTAAAAATTTTGTGACACTTTTAAGGTTAAAATTTTGTGACACTTTAAAGTAAAAATTTTGTGACACTTTAAAGTAAAAATTTTGTGACACTTTAAAATTTTAAAAAATTTTGTGACACTTTTTATGTTAATAGTTATTGACACTTTTTAGTTTAAAATTTTTAGACAATTTTTTGTTTAAAATATTGTGACACTTTTTGCGGCTAAAATGTAATGACGCTTTTAAGGTTAATATTTTGTGACGCTTTTAAGGTTAAAATTATGTGACACTTTTAAATTTTTAAAAATTTTGTGACACTATATTGTTTAAATTTTTTTTGACGCTTTTCTCCAGAGTGTTGTGACACTTTTTATATAAAAAATTGCAGCACTTTCTGATATTAAAATTATATGAAGCTTTTAAGGTTAAAATTTTGTGACGCTTTTAAGATTAAAATTTCGTGACACTTTTAAGGTTAAAATGTTTTGACACTTTTAAGGTTAAAATTTTGGGACACATTTTAAAATTTTTAAAAAATTTTGTGACACTTTAGTGTAAAAAATTGACACTTTTTAGTTTAACATTTTGCAACACTTTTTAGTGCAAAATATTGTGACACTTTTTGAGGTTAAATTTTTGTGACGCTTTTATGATTATAATTTTGTGCCACTTTTAATGATATTTTGTGACCCTTTTTTGGTTAAAATTTTGCGACATTATTAAGTATAAAGTTTTGTGACACTTTTTAGTTTATAATTTTGCGACACTTTTTAGTTTAAAATATTGTGACACTTTTTGAAGTTAAAATTTTGTTGACGCTTTTAAGGTTAAAATTTTGTGACGCTTTTAAGGTTAAAATTTTTGACGCTTTTAAGGTTAAAATTTTGTGTCGCTTTTAAGGTTAAAATTTTATGACACATTTATGGTTCAAATTTTGTGACACTTTAAAATTTTAAAAAAATTTGTGACACTTCAGAATTTAAAAAAAATTTGTGACACTTTTAGTTTAAAATTTTTTGACAATTTCTTAAAAATATTTGTGACACTTTTAACGAAAAACTTTGTGAAACTTGTTCTTTAAATTTTAGTGCACGCGGTTCTTATACTTTTGTGACTCTTTTTAGATTAATATTTTGTGACAATTTTGTTGATAATTTAATGACACTTTCGTATGTGATAATTTTTTGACACTTTTATTATATTTAGGGACCTTTAATTTTGTGACACTTTTTAGTTAAAATTTTGCACTTTCATCAAGGATGTTTCCACACTACTTACCAAAGAATTTTGTGACACTTTTAAACAAAAGTTTCCGACTCTTTTGTGAATTTTGTGTCACATGAAAATTATTGGGACAACGTTGTGCAAGAATTTGTGATACTTTATTAACAAAATTTGTGCAGTAATTTTATAATAAATTAGCGATACTTTATCATAAAAATACTTAAAACACTTTCGTTAAATATTTTTGACATCTTTTGATTTAAAATTTTGACTTTTTTAAAAAAAATTGAGGCTTGCGTTTAAAAACTTTGTGATACCTTTTTTTGAAATAGTTCGACATTTTAATTGGATGAAACATTAGACAATTTTAATAATATTGATATTAATGACAATTAATTTTTTTTTAAATGTTAAACTTGATTCAAAAAATTTGACAAAATTTTGACTGTGTATCTGAGGAAACATTTTTGACACTTTATTGAATTTATTTAGTGACGCTTTAAATATTGACATTGAATTACAACATTTGAATTAGTAAGCAACTTCTTCACTTCCATTATGGAATTTTTTTACATTGATTGGGAAAAAAGTTTGTAATTTGTGAAACTTCATAATCTAAATTTTCACATGGTAGCATTCAATTTATGCATAATCTAATTATCATAGCCGCAAAACTCATACTCCCTTCAATTCTTTTAAGTTGTCCTATTTAGTTTTTTAATACTATTTATCAATCACTTTTTAATATGTATTCTACTCTTAATCTAAACGTCAAAATATAGTCAATCAAAAAAAAGTCAAAATATAGTCAAGTGAAATCTTGTTTGATTCATTTCAATGTAAATTTTATTAATAATAAATTTTTAAAATTTTTAATTATTCGCAAACAGAGATACTTAGAATTGAATTAGCGCATTGAATAGCGTCCCAAAACTAAATAAGATAACTTAAAAGAATTAGAGGGATTATTAATAAATTATAGCCATATAATCAATCAAATAGCGCAAACATTATATTTATAACCACAATCAATATTGAATTTGGTGACCGTAAAATAAAATGGACCAACTAGCCCTTAAATGACTTTTAAGTTTTAACCTAAACCATCTCACCTTAAACCCTAATCCAACCTAATTACACTAAACTTCCTAAAATATTTTAAAATGGATAAATGTCCTTTATTGTCCATTTCATGGTCGTGAATCTCGTCATCATCATATCCGGTGTATTTTGCTCATAGAAATTATTGATAAGGTCTAAAGAGGAAAGTACGGTAATAACTCATACCTATAAATAAAAGGAAAAATGATATTAAATCACCTAATCTATACACTATTTTTTAAAAACCACAAATATAAATTTTTTTTGCAAAAAACCACCTTACATAATGTATTTCTTTGCAAAAGACAACCTGTTACTATATTTCGTCAGTTGACCGGCATTTTTAATGGTTGACCAACATGTGTTTGTCACGTGAGCTGAAGGAGTTGATGAAGGAGATGGTGTTTAAAGAAGGGCACGTGACAAACACATGCTGATCAGCCGTTAAAAATGCCGGTCAACTGACCAAATATGGTAACAGGTTGTCTTTTGCAAAGAAATGCATTATGTAAGTTGGTTTTTTGCAAAAAAATTTACTAAGGTGGTTTTTTAAAAAATAGTGTATAGATTAGGTGGTTTTATATAATTTTTCCAAAATAAAAACGCGATCAATAGAGTCGTCCGTCTCGATAAAGAAAAGAAATGTGTTTGGGAAAGATAAATTTTTGTATTTTTTTGTATTTTTTTTGTATTTATAGTTAGTGAAAAAAATTCCTATTTATAGTCTTCCTCATCTTCTAATTCCCGCTTGTTCGGTAAAACTGAAGTTTACGGAATTCCCCTGTAACGCTTTTTCACCGTATTCGATTTTCCTCTCTTTCACACTCAAAAACCATAACAGAAGTAAAAGGATCAGCAATGGCGTCGAGAAAGATGCTAATTGATGGCGAAGACAACCAGTTCAATGTTGATGAAACAACTCATTTCGATTTTGATTTATTCGTTATTGGTGCCGGAAGCGGCGGTGTTCGTGCTGCTAGATTTTCTGCCAATTTTGGTGCTAAAGTTTGTATCACTGCTCCATTTCGGATCTTTTTTTGTTTATTAGATAGAATCTTTCTGATCTTTTGCTGTTAAATAGTTAGATTTATGTTTTTATCGTTTATCAATAATTGATTGATTGATTGATTAATCAATTGAATAAATGATATTTGAAGGTTGGAATTTGCGAGCTTCCGTTTCATCCCATAAGTTCCGAGGTTATTGGAGGAGTTGGTGGAACGTAAGCCAAGCTCTTACTGCATTGTGATTTTCTGTTTTGATTAAATTATTGAATGATTGTCATCATCAGTGATTCTATGCGATTGTTTTCCGGAATTCCTTGACCTACATGGATGTATCTAGGGGATTAATTTGGCGGCATTACTTTGGAAATTTTGGTTTCTCGGGGCATTATTTTGAGCGGTTAATTTGGTGGGAACCTTTTCCTTCGCCTGCCAAAAAGGAAAATCGAAGTATTACCTTCGTTATTCTTATACTGGTTTCTAGTCTTTCTACCATTATTTTGTACTTATATGACTAACTGTAAATTCTACAAGTTATGAAAATATGAAATTTTTACACGTTAGTTTTTTTTGCATTTTAATTTGAGATATATTTACACAGTCCTAGGGGAACAAAGAAGTATATTTCTGTATGATTTGATTGTGAGCTGTGGGTGATTGCTTTTATGGATGTAAGGCAACATGACTGAGGCCTCTTAAGGAATGCCTTTTTCTTTGAAAGCCATTTCAATCTAATAGCAGGAAGCTTATGTAACTTGTTACTTTTTCTTTGTGTAATTAAGTATATGTATTGTAAACTTTGTCCCTGGCTTTCTTCTATTGCCATATGCTTATGTAGTTATGTTTTCTACTACTAGCGGATCAAAACTACCAGTACGGTACACCTTGTAAAATTAAATTGAGGTTTTATTTATTTTTTTTGTTTTGTTGACTGCAGATGCGTTATTCGTGGCTGCGTTCCCAAAAAGATTTTGGTGTATGGGGCCACATATGGTGGTGAACTTGAGGTGAGTTGAGTTTTCATTTTATTTGTGCTGATGGTTGATTAGCCAGTAACTATGGTAATTTATCAGAAACACATAGCAGATAGCACCAAACTTGTCCTTAAGTAGTTGTAGTAAATATCAAGGATAGTAATTGGTTAGGTAGCTATGCCTAATTTTCCAAACAGTCAGTGGGCCTGATTGTTTGTGTTTTTGGTTTTGTAGGATGCAAGAAACTATGGTTGGGAATTGAATGAGAAGATTGACTTCAATTGGAAAAAGCTCTTGCAGAAGAAGGTTTGTAGGTTCTGAATATGCTTGTTCAAATCTGAATGTCTGATTTTAGTAAGATTTTAGATGATTAGATCAGTTGGATGTGACAGCCAACAGGAAACAAGTCTGTATTCTATGTACAAAAATAAAGCTATAAGAAGTCACCCTTTTGAGATTATCGCAGTGTCATGTATATTTTGATCGCTATTTGACTTGTTATCTCACTTTTGCTACTAGATGAAATGTGTAAGGAGAGGAGAATTATCGTCTTTCATTACCACAATGCCAAATCTCTTAACATGTATTATCGTCTTTCTTGAGCACAATATGTACACATTAAAGATATTCAACTCTATGAATGAATTCTTCGTCTTTATTTGATCTTTTACTAGTTTTCAACGCATTGTAACACATGTGTTTCTTTTTGTTTTGTCTATGATAAACAACTTAGAAAACCAAGGATGGTCATGCCATTTAGATATAGAAGTCCAAGTGGGGTTAGAGACACTGTATAAGCGAGAGAAAGAGATAAAGTGAAATTAGAGGTGTGAAAAGCGAGATTATATTGGGATAAATGTGTGCAAAAAAAAAAAGAGAAAGTAAATAAGTTGACAAACAAAAAATAGAAGGGCCAATGGAATTATTTTGCAACAATAAGTATTATAGCTCGTATCTATTCTTTCCTCTTCAGTTTGGTAATATAGTGACAATGTTTTCTTGGTTGTTTCTAGTCTTGGAATAATTTGTTTCTAGTTTTGTAGGAGTATTGTATTATATTACTATTGAAGGGATCGCAATCGACAAGTGTAATAAAGATTGAGAAGGATATTTTGGAAACTTAAGGAAAGCTTTTGTAAGTTGAATTTCCGAAAGATTATCGACTTTGAGAGGATAAACGTTTGTTCAATTCTTATTCAATTCTATATATTTTGTATAAGATTTGGCCACCAGAGTGATCTATAGTTACACATGCCTTATTTTGTTTGCTTATTATCATGTTGTGTTTCGTGATGTGATAATGGATTTTACATGGGTTTAAAATTTAGCACCAAATGGAGTAATTTTGATGATATTGACTAACAAATTGTATTTTTTTATTATTTAATTGTGTATGATGTGTCGCATCATAGTCTCATACTATGTTACTTGGACTCGGGTATTGATGTCGAATACCATTACGTGTCCTAGTGTCGGATACATCTAAATATTCAATTTTACGTCTAAAATGAAGTGTCTAAGTGCCATACCAATTTCCAAGCATCAAATATCAAACACGGGTACGTGAAGCAAAATGAAGAGTCCGAATAACATAGGTCTCATACATTATTTCTGCATGTTGTCTTATGTTCATAAGTTAATTCCACCCCTCATATGATGCAGACAGATGAGATTCTTAGACTTAACAATATATACAAACGATTGTTGTCGAATTCTGGGGTTAAACTATATGAAGGAGAAGGAAAGGTAGTTGGTCCAAATGAGGTGCAAGTGACTCAGCTAGATGGTACAAAGTTGTCATACACAGCAAAGAATATATTGATTGCAACCGGAAGCCGAGCACAACGTCCTAACATTCCTGGGCAGGTTGTCATGTTTTCTTTTCTTTCAAACTGCTTAAGCTTTCCCCGAACTATCATTTTGTATGTGAAGTATGTCTTTGATTAATTCAGTTGTTTTATCTTGTGTCTTTTTTTCATTTTTGTAAGTTTTAACCATTATTGAACCTTGGTGCTTTATATGCTTGAACATCACTTTTGTTCACTTCACGACGTGGATCTGTTCATTGTTCATGTTAACGTTTCTTAAATGAGAAAAAATTAAGAAAAGTATTAGTAGAAATTGTTTAGGACTAGTTTTGAATTTTTCATCGTTGAAGATAAGAAGTTGATATGTACATGGGGACTTGGTGAGAATTTAAACATATTTAGCAGCTTTTTAGTTTTCTTTAAGTACATTTTAAATCATGTTAGGTGAAGCTAGTAATTTTATGTTGAGATATCTTATTCTCGAATTACTTATTTACTACAAAGACGACTATTTAAGGTCAACAATAAGTGATCAAAAAGGGAAGTTTCACTAGGGATCAAATTTACCAAGGTAAAGTTACTTAAGTTGGGTCTGGATATTTGAGGTCATCTATGTTTTATATGCAAAAGCAATAAGTATAAAATTAAGGGTATTGGTTTGGATTCGTACAACAAGTTGGCTTTTATTTGAAGCAAGTCCTCTAACAAATTTCTTAGAAATTTGCGAAGTTGCGAGAAAAAGTAATCTACTTTAACTTATTATATGCTCCAAAAAAGAATTTAGAAGCGTTTAGAAGATAACGTTGTTGTGTACATGTGTTGTATGAACTTGTTAACATATGTCAACCGCATAAGCTCTTGACTTGGAGTTGGAAACTTTATTTAATGAGCTGACAAAATATCCTTCAACATTTTGTCACACCTGGGGCTTTTAATTTTTTTTCCTTATGGCTCCATTTTTTATTTCTAGTGTCTCCTAGCTATATTCTATAATGATACGTCTGATATAGTAACGAGGTGATATTGTTGTCAAACCAGTTAAAACTGTGTGTTTACCTGTCAATTCTTTGTACGGTGGTGTTATCGCTATTTTCGGATTCTAGATCAACTTTTAATGGTTCATACTTCATTATCTCTAATTACTCTAGTTGGTATATTTCTTTCTTATTTTTGTACCTTTTACCTGCTAGGAATTGGCCATAACATCTGATGAGGCTTTGAGTTTAGAAGATTTTCCCAAACGTGCTGTAATACTTGGGGGAGGGTAAGTAAAAATTCATAAAGTTTGTGATGAGGAGGGCCTTTTATGAAGGAGATTATCTATTTAAAATATGTAATGTGTCCTCATATGCATTTATTTTTATTCTAGGTACATAGCTGTTGAGTTTGCTTCTATATGGCGTGGGATGGGTGCCACTGTGGACCTTTTCTTCAGAAAGGAGCTGCCCTTGAGGTAATCTAATATTCAAATTTTTGAATTGCTCTTGTGGAGAAATGGGAATATATAACATTATGCTTCCCCACAGGCGGATCAAATGGTAGTCCGGATAGGCAAGTGGCAAGACCTAAAACAATGTAAAAATCTAATAGTATTGCAATAGAGAGTTAAAAAAGCTTGATTGAGTTGTTTGGGTAGTCACCTTCCACACAAGGTGCTAGGGATCAAAATTCTGTCATTAGCAAGAATATTTATCCTACATGTAGTTTTTAGAGTTGTTAGTTCACTTTTTTCCCTCTAGATCTGCTCTTTTGATCCCCCTTCTTTACAGATAATCTGATATTAATTTTTTTTTTTGCTTTACCTAAGTGAGGGGAAGTATTTTATGAAAAAACTAACAGAGAAAAACCCAACTTGGCAATAATTACTTTCCAAAGAGGTGATTCAGTTTTGTGTGCTTGCCATTTTTTTTAAAGATTAGGAAGTAGTCACAACATTGATGGTAATTTATCACTGCCTTTATAAAGCCAAGAAGTCTTGACTATTGTTGAGGAAGTTATACATACACAACAATAACAATGCTAAAGCCTTAATCTCCAAAAATGGGTTAACTACATGAACACAAATCAAGATGTGAAATCATTTTTTACAAATTATGATTTGTCTTCTGTTCATCTTATCTAATACATTATGTATGTGAAGCTGCACATGATGTTTTTTTATTAATATCAAGGGTCATTTAAATATACTTAGAAAACTTTTCCATAGCAACTAGTTTTCTAATCGAATATTTAGTCTAATCAATTTATTAAATTTAATCACAAACAGACTCTTTTACTTGGAATTTACCGCAATTGATGCTCATTCTGATTTCTTCTAATTCATACTTTGGACACTTAAGGAGCTTATTTACTCCAGCAAAATGCAGTTAAGAAAATCAAAAGCTACACACTAGTTATGGTTAGAAGTTTGTTCTGATCAAAATCAAGGGTGTAACAGATGGATTTTGGGGAAAGGTGTGCCCTTGTGGGTTGAATATCTTAGGAGAGAGAAATGGATGAATAGTATCATGAATTGTTTTAGGTTATGAATAATGATTCTCTAAATTAATTTAGTTCATAAAATTTCTTTAAATGGATATGCAGAGGCTTTGATGATGAAATGAGGGCTGCTGTTGCTAGAAATTTGGAAGGCAGGGGAATTCTTGTGCACCCAAGGGCAACATTGACAGAGGTTACTATACTTAACACCAGTTTTTTTGACACTGTCCTCCTAAATAGTGAATTTTGTTTCTGTTCTTGGCCAATTATCTCCTTGTTATTTACGTGCCAGATTTGAGTATTTAATAAGTTCTACTAAAATTTGAATTTTTTGGATGCCTACAGCTGGTAAAAACTGATAGAGGTGTAAAAGTTCTCACTGACCACGGTGAAGAAATTGAAGCAGATGTTGTGCTCTTTGCCACTGGTATTTTCTATTCCCTTTCACTAATGTATTAATGCTAAACTTAATTTTATGAATGAATGTTATATGTAATGAACTGGAAAATATTTTTTTTTCATTCAGTGTATTGAAGCAACCTGTGAGGTTTTTCATCATCTTCTCAATATGTGTGTCTGGGGCCGTGTGTGTGTGTGTGTGTATATAATCTCTTCGTTTTAAAATTATTCATCAGAAATGTTGAATTCCATACTTAAACAGGATGTACTTTCAAGATTTGTCAACTTAACTTTAAATTTACCTTACCTATTGCCAAATTGCCCAATGTGTTAATAATATATAAAACATAGATTGAATTAAATTTTACTGACCTAGTGAAACATGAATTGAATGCTTTGAGCATTGAGATGGATGGTTAGTAGGGTCCTCTAAAACTAACGACTATACAACAACATTCCATGATTCAGGTGTCACTTTGTGGCTTCACCTAGATCTAGGCGTAGTTTATGAGTGTCCTTTGAAATTAATGTAGAAAAAATGAAATAAAAAGGAGTACATTGGACAAAACTATTTTTTTTCTTGTACATTTCTCTGAAGTCCGAAATTATTAGGTGGCAATTAGCTATCACAAACGAGGCAGTTGTATAATCTATGGCATAACGCAAAAACAAGGCCTGCATCGCATCACATCGGTAGCGTGTTAAGGTTTTCCAAAACAATCAAACCGATATAATAATCGTGTTGTGAAGGTGTAAAAAAATCACGTTTTGGTTTGTTTCAAGGGATATCTCATGCTTTCGGCCGATATTTGGCGTTACGATAACCAAATCACTTCTTTGTTGCGTCACTATGTCGTTACCGCAATCGCGACCATTACCGCATTTTAGGACTATGGTTCATGGTATTTTTGAATTTTTCGATTGAGTTAGTCGTCTAATCCATGTTGTATTAGGATACAAAGTATTGAAAGTCTGAGGACTTTCTTTCCCTGCCGACTATATACATTCTACATGAGGCCTCTATGCAACTTCTTTAAAGACTTATCTACTTTGATCTTATTGATCCTTCAGATTGGTATTAGGTTTTTATGTTCAAGTGAATGTTCCTACCACTTCCAACATCTAAGTCATTCTCTTTTTGTTGCACAGGTCGTTCTCCAAATACGAAGAGGCTGAATCTCGAAGCTGTAGGAGTAGAACTTGATCGAATTGGAGCCGTGAAGGTATAAATCTGCCTTTTGTTTTATAAATATCATCAAGCTTTTGTACTTTATTTTTTTGATAAGCTAATTATATTTGTTAGAGTATATAACATATCCTGGGGCCTCAACCATCAGCTTAAGCTTTTGGTTGAGTTGGTTCCTTGACATGGTATCAGAAGCCAATGCGACAAGAGGTCATGGGTTCGAATCTCAACCACCCCTCATTTAAAGTGGAATATTCAGTGTCTATGCGCATCCACACTTCTAGCTTAATGGGCACTCGTGTGAGGGGACGTCTTAGAGTATATAACATATCCTGGGCCTCAAATTCATCCTGTGGGCATTTCTTCGATCTCAAGGGCTTGATTCCTGATGGGACTTGCGTTTATGATAAAACTCTTCACCCTAGAGGGAAGCAATTTGATTCTGACTGGACAAAACACATTTTTTTTTCTTTAATGAACTTAAACTTTTGGAAATTATAAGATTTTTCTCATGCCTGTGGCTATTGCTGGACTGGACCAAGCAAATCCCTTGATCATGCACTTATAATCATGTCAGAATTTAAATTATTCAAATCTAATTATTGCTTTTGTTGCTATATGCATATATATGAACTTCCATTGACACGCACTGTATTTCTCATATTTTAGGTTGACGAGTATTCAAGAACAAGTGTACCCACTATATGGGCTATTGGTGATGTTACAAATCGAATGAACCTTACTCCTGTGGCTTTGATGGAGGGAACTTGTTTTGCTGTATGGCTCTTTTCTTTGTATAGAAGTAGAAGTATTTTGTAGTGGTCTATGCTACTCAAATAGTGTTAAATTCTTTTTGTACAAAATAAATGTTTTCTTGAATAAATTTTTAAATATTGACAAATTGTGTTTTGGATCCAGAAAACTGTGTTTGGAGGCCAGGACAGCAAACCAGACTACAGCAATATACCTTGTGCTGTGTTCAGGTATATTTTACTGTAATACTTTGTAAAACGGTGTATTTTGTCATTTTTATGGACCAAGTTCTTGGATGACTGAGATCCAATTGTTCGTTAAAACCAATCATTCAGGTATATAATTTCCACTATAATACTGTTTGTGCTGTTGGACATTGGTTAAGATGCTCTATGTAAATACTTTGTCTTTTACCTCACAATTTTTCATGGTGCTAAAGCCTTTGTATCTGTGTCAATGACTATGTATGCCCTGGGGGTTTTGTAAAAGAGTCAACTACTATCTTTTTATTCTTGATATTATTATGCTATCAAGTGGTAATCATGTGGTTTTCTAAAAGAACTTTTTCTAATGACGGATAGACAGACGGATAGAGTAGTATTTTAATCGCCATCTTAAAGGGGTAAAAATATAAGGGAAAAAGACAAAACTCCACCAGAAGAGATGATTGTAGATGGTAATAAATACTTCAATGGCTTCCAACAAGTTTTCCTTGTTTTATATTTTTTGTTATACTGATTGATTATGCACATTTTTTCGACCTGGGGTTATTCCATAATCTGATGCTTATTTGGCTTGCAATGCAGCATACCACCTTTAGCCGTGGTAGGTCTTAGTGAAGAACAAGCTATTGAGCAAGCAAATGGTGATATTTTGGTGTTCACATCATCATTCAATCCAATGAAGAATACTATTTCTCAGTATGTTAAACGTCTCTCTCTGGCACTCTGTTCTATCGTACTTTTAAAGCATGGTCTGGTCAGTGACACTGCAACTTTGAATTGGATACCTTCAGTACGTTGATTTGATACCCACACCGATGCACAGATGACCTATACAAAAGTGGATAAACACATTGACCTGCTTTTGAATTTACTTGAGGAAAATAGATGTAAATTGGAATCATTCTCATCATTTACCAAATGAGAAGTGTCTTATGAGAATTTAGTATGATTTGTTACATGCAATATGTTCAATGGATGAAAATTTTATACTTGTGTTATTGTGTACAAGGAGATTTTCTCTCTTATCAGCAGCTACATTGCAATTTTTCTGTTTTACTGTTACAACTGTGATATCATCCTAATGATAAAAAACGCAATCTTTATCGATCCCGTGGTTATAGGAGACAAGAAAAGACTATCATGAAGCTTGTTGTGGATGCTGAGACGGATAAGGTGCTTGGAGCATCCATGTGTGGCCCAGATGCCCCTGAAATTATGCAGGTAGACATATTTTTCCTCGTAATTGATTTGTGCGAACTTTGAAAGCCGAGTGTTCTCTTGTGTACACTGATTTTCAACCCATTTTGCATTTTCTTTTTGGTAGTGAACTGCTGGCATGTTTTTGATAAAAGATATGTTTCTGTGCGAATTAAACCTAGATAATTGAAAGGATTAGACACTCATTCCGAAAATGCTTATCCAAACAAAGGATCTTTGATAGAGCTTTATGCTAACAAGGCTTACTTATGAAATAAAAAAGAATACTTTTCACTGGAAAAGACACAACTTTCACACTCATTCTCATATAAAATTCGTTCTCATTTTCTCATATAGGAATAGGACTGCATGAATTCCCTTGAATGCCGACCCAAGAAATTCCCCCAATATTTTCTTCTTTACTAATTACCCCCGTTTCCCCAATCCATGCGGTTCATACGATTCGTTCTCACGAAGATTTGTTGAGTCTGGTACGTCTAAATAGGATGATGATCACACTTCATATAAACAAGCATGGATTTTTTATATAAGCATTGCTGATTCCTTTTATATTTTTGTACAGGGAATCGCTATAGCACTGAAATGTGGAGCGACCAAGGCACAGTTTGATAGTACGGTAAGACAATTTGCTCTATCTCGAATTAAAGTTGACAAGAAAATTGATGATTATAACATCAAATTTTGCCCCCCATTGTTCAAATTGATTGAACTATGTTTACAGAATATGTCCTACTCATGACAGCTTATGTTTTCTCCTTCCCTGTTACTGAAATCGCTTATCTGTATGTGCACGGTTCATTTTAACTGTGGCGGATGTTTCTTCTTTTGTTTATTGTGGGTAACTCTCATGAATATAACTAGCATTAGACATCGTTCTGGAAAACTGACTAGATAATGATTTATGATCCTCCTAACAGGTCGGAATACACCCTTCAGCGGCTGAAGAGTTTGTGACAATGAGAGAAGCTACAAGGCGAGTTGCTGGTGCTCGCAAACCCAAGACGAGTCTTTGAAATTGAAGTACTATACTGCATTTATTATTCTCGAACGTCTGTTCCACACTAGTCATAGAATTTTAAAACAAGCAGTGGCCATCAAGAAAACGATACTACAAACGAAAGATCAAAGCTTGTCGAAACCTTGAATGATGAAGGTGCTTGGACGTCGTGTGCGTTTTGTATTTCCAGAGTTTCTACTCTGTCTCTTAGGTCACTAGCCTTGGTGGATTGTTCTCGGTTATTTTTCCTATTTTGAATAATGTAATTATTGTTTGAATAAAAATTCAAATTTTATTAATATGTGAAAACTACGAAGCACCTCATTTAAAGCATTGAGATTTGTGATTATTAAACCGTATATAATCAAAAGTATGTCTAAAATATTTAATAGAACTTCCACATTACATAGCTCAAGTGTCAAAAAGGAAAAAGGAGGGGTTTGTCAATATGAAGACCCACATTTATATTAGTATACAAATAAATCCAACGATAATGTAACTGTCAAACTCTTTACAATTCTTTTTGGTTTATAATAATAATAATAATAATAATAATAAGTAACATTAGTATGCAAATTTGTGTTAATTTTTGTATTACTCTCGGTCTTTAAGTAAATTACATTATCTACCAATCACATAATTATTATTAAAATAGCATACAATACTAAATTGTATAAACATAAATAAAAATAAAAGAAAATGAGAGATATAAACAAAATTCTAATAATAATAATACTATCCAAATAAATATCAAAATAAGAAAAGAAAAACAAATTAAAATTAAAATTGCAACAATTTAAAGTACTTAGAGCAACAATTCCATACGATTACACAAAAAGTCCATGAGTAATAGGAAATTGCGGATTGCAATAAAATTTTAAGATTGTGCTGCCACACAAGCATGACTCATGAGGTATACTTTTTCCCTCGTCATAGTCGTCAACATAGTGCTAACGATTATGGGAATGTATAAGTAAATAACGGTTATTTATGCTTATGTGTCCCTATATTACAGGGGCTTTGAGATTTTTTTTTATTTTTTTATTTTAATGTTATTTATTTCAGCTAGTCTCTTGAAAGACCGTCTATTTGAGAGACATACTCCATGCCCAACACATTAAAAGAGTAATGTCTATAAACCGTAGTTTTAATGCCTACTTATATCATCCATAATGCTTACTTACCATATTCTTAATGCCTACTTTCAATCTCTTAATAAATGTCTACTTATATTATCTTTAATGCTTACAAATCGTCTCTCACAAGAATTTGTCTATTTTTATTTTTTCGACAATTTGCAAATATCCGTTATTGTTTAATATATTTTCTAGTTTACTTGTACATGTCAGAAGTCCACATTATTTGATCATCGTCTGATTTAATATCTAAGATTCTGCTGTCAATCAATTGCATTAAAATTCAAAATCATTGAGTATCTTCTCTTCATCTGGGCCCAAATCTCTCACCTTACTTTAACTTGTTGATTTCTATCAAATTTCAGGTATGAACTCTTCCTTTCAATTCATCATTTTAAATTCTGGGTTCTCATTATTTTTACCCCTAAAATCCCAAATTTGAAGTTTGATCATATTACTATTTGTGGGTATTTCATGTCTAGTTGATTTTGACTTATTTTTAGCTCAAATTTTCAATCTGGATTGTCTGGTATTGTAATAGAGCTTAATCATTCATACCGTTCTATGTTTAGTTGTAGATAATATCAAAATGCACCTTCTGATTCTTTTATTATGTGTGTATTTATAGATTAATCTCAAAAATATTAACCCATTTTCTGGTGTATTATATTTTTGTTGTGTTCATCATTTTCTGCATTAATTAGGTTGAAATTGTTCCTCTATGCAGAAAACATATTGCAATCATTGGTGGGTAGTTTGCTCCAAAAAAGATGGCATCCTCAGAAAGTGTTGTGGGTTTTGTGGGACTTGATGATGTGAGCTTGGAGTTGGCTGCTTCACTTGTTCACTCTGGTTATGCTGTCCAAGCTTTTGATTCTCAGGTTCGATTTTACTTTCTTAGTTAGATGTATTCTTTATCTTCAGTGCCGTTCCTGACAATTTTGGGCCCTAGGCAAAAAAAATAGAAAAAGGGCCGTTATATAGTAAAATTTCGATTATTCTCCAACTATGTAGTTAACTATTTATGTGTTTGATTGACCAAATGCTGCAAGTTCGATCTATGCTAAAAGTTACTTATGCAAATACAAATTTTTAAGAATAAGAATTAACTTAATTTGGACCCCTTCATGAGCTGGGCCCTAGGCGGTTGCACCTCAAAACTACCCTCAGGAACAACCTTGTTTATCATCATAGAATGCTTGAGTTTTTGTTTGATGGAACTCATTATTATTCCTATAATTTGTTTTATGTAATAGACTGGTTTATGTTGTTTATAGAAATCTTGATCCGTGCCATTGAGCGTTCGTATTCGATTTGCTGCGAGAAATTATACCATACATGAAGTCTAGGACCTTAATAATTTTGCGGAATGTACTTAGTGTTAGAATATATAAGATATCCTGGGGCTCAACCATAAGCTTAAGCTTTTGGTGAGTTGGTTCTTTGACATGGTATTAGAAGCAAACGTGACAAAAAGGTCACGGATTCGAATCTCAACCACCCCTCAAATTCAATTGTAATATTTCGCATCAAATATGAGGAGGGCATGTCAAGGAACCAACTCAACCAACAGGTTAAGCTTATGGTTGAGGCCCTAGGATATGTTATATACTCGAACACTTAGATGGCTTTAGGTTATATAGTTTATGACTAGGTTTCGTGGCGTAATGACTTTCTTATGTAGCTTTGGTGTTGGTATGTCATGAGAGAAGCAGTCATTTTTCCAACTATAAGTGATGAGTGATAAGGAATTCAGATTGTGAAAGTTGTTTGAATCATCAAAAGATGTGTGGTTGATTATTTGTATAATTTTGACTTGTGTTTTGGCCGTATCTTTGTAATTATTGATTGTAGCATTTATTGATTCGCGCATTTTGATTAAAATGCAATGTTAAGTGAGCTAACGGTTCTTTTACCTTCCAAAGCGATGAAATCTATGGAAGAACAATGTACATGGTTGATCAATGCCTGTTTCAGTCAAAAGCACTTAGGCAAGATTGATATCTAGTTAGGATTATAGGTGACTTGGCTCACCAAGTAATTAAAACTAGATTAAAGTAATTGTGGCTTACTGGTTATATTCACGTTACGAATATAAGGGTCCTCGTAATGATGTAGTTCAAAGTGTGATAACTAAATTTTTGAGGCATTCATTGTTCATTATGCTTCTATAGAAACATTAGGTTCATCCTGAGATATTTATGGCTTCCGATTATGAAATGAGGGGGAAGGAATTATCTGTGCAACCACAAATTCATCTTTTTCATGTTAAAAGGCATCTATTGTTATGGATAAATACCATTCAAGTGGAACATGTATGGTGCGTGTAATATTACTACACTTGAAAAGAATGGAACCTCTCTTACAACAAATGTTAACTTGGAAAAATATTTTGGGAAGAAAAGAGAATCATTTTTTTACTGTGTGAATAGAATCTAATCGGCTTCCATCATTGCATTTTCCTCTTGTAAAAGGAAGGTCCAACTAAGGAGCTCTTGCAATCGTCCTGATTGAAAGTTATAATTGTACAGTTAAAAAGCTACTTATATGCCATAAAAACTTTTTGTTTACTACTTATCATCATACTCGGTGTAACCCGTCCATAGAAAACTTATATGCCATGAACGTTTTTTGTTTGGTACTTATGTATTTCAACATTATTCAATGTTCTTTTATGGCTTCTAATATTTGGAGCATTTATTGTACTTGGTTGAGTCACATGTTCTCCTTCTTTTTCCATTTAGTTTGACGGGCCCTTAATGGTCGAATTCTCAAAAACTCTTGGAGGAATTAGATGTGCCAGTGCAATGGAGGCTACTAGAGGTAAAATTTTGATTACCAAATTTACTAACATATTTCTAGATAAAAATCTTCCAATAGTTGTTTGTTCTTGATCTCACTTCTTTCCTATCCCATCCCAAAGTTCTTTATATATGCATGTGGTAGTTTAGAATTTACATGTTGCGGTTGAGAGTTGAGACTATGCTCTTTGCTTATATTGTGTCTTGGACGTGCGGTGACAAAGTGACAAATTCCCCAACTCATCTTCTTTGACTTGTGATGTGATGTTTATTGAAGACAGTAGTGAAGGCTAGTCAATGTAGTTTGGGTTAGTTAATTTCCCCTTTGAAATTATTTGAAGATCCAATATATATAGTTGGGAAGTTCAAGGAGTAAAACATTGCTATATCTGGTTCCTCTATTCCTTACTATTAGTTGTTTTAGACTTAGAAGTTAGAACGGTACTTTTGGAGCTAAAAGTAAGAATGTATTATTTTTCTTTATAACTAAAAACATTACAAACTCGCGATTTCTTTCTTTTCATGAATTCCTATATTTTTTGTTTTCGTTATGATGTTTTTGTAGTTGGAGCTTCAATTATTTGTTAATTTTTGATATTGGTATATTAGTTAAGATTTAACTTAAGGGAATTATTACTTGTATCTTTTTTTTGTGTCCTTAGTTAAATGCATCACTTTGAAGTTGAAATTTAGTTGTTCGGTTTCTGAAGTGGGTGGAATAATTGTTGTTCTTTTCTGTTGGAATCCTTTTTTTTAATTTGAATTCCTTACAACTCGCAATGAGGTGGAAAAAAGAAGGTTCAGTTGGTTTTGATTTTTTTCCTTCTTCGTTTTTCTAGTTTTTTGGTTTCTGTAGTACGTTTGGTTTTTGGTTGTTTTATCTCGCTATCCATTCTTGATTCTTCTCTTTTATTTAATGTTTTTAGGTAGAATACTATAGAAATCACTGTACTTCAATGATTCAATATCTCTGCCGAGTGTACTTATCTTGTAGTGTTAACATTACTCTTCAGAATTGAATATATGGGTGTCCTTATGCTTGCAGGTGTCGTGGCTATAATCCTCCTGATTTCTCAACCAGCACAACTTGATGACTTGATCTTTGGTCGAGAGGGAATTTTGGAAGGTGAATCTCCTGTACTATATCTGTTTTGTTTTTCAATGTGAAGTATATATCTCATGCCTATATTTTCAGGTTTGAAGAAAAATGCGGTAGTAGTACTCCGATCAGTTATGGTACCTGCTGAAGTTCAAAGGCTGGAAAAGCAGCTTACAGGCAAGGGTTTTCAATCAAATATCTCATGACATTTCATATAGAACATAAAAATTCTTGAAACTTTTTGCAGATGCAATATGATACTACGTTTTTCTTAGTGACTGGTTGTCGACACCTCCGTAAAAAAGCTCAGTTTGGCATCTTATCGTTAATATTGTGTTGAGTACATTTATTCATGCACGCTATGTTGTGTATGACATGAAAGTGAAACTCATAGCAAGTAGCTGTGCAAATTTTGGATTTTAGGTATGTGTAACAGATCAGCCCAATGACAGTAACCAAAATCAGCTTTATTGATGAATTAACAAGAAAGATACATTGGGATGTTCGAGCTTCCCAAATATTCCTAGTGTTACCACTATAATTTCCACACATTTCCTATCTTTACATCCCATACTCTCCTCTATTTATAAGATATGGGAGGGGGGGAAACAAACAAGAATAAAAGCTAATAAAAGACTAACTAACATAACAACCTAAATTAACAACTCTAACTAACTTTTATTATTTACTTTACTAAAGACTCTATGTTATATCCCGTGTATGACAATACCCGCCGCCTAAAGAAATAACTATGCAAACTCAATATTATTAGAAAAGCCGTGTGGCCTTGTTTAAACATAGAGGGCAAGAACTCACCAATCTATTAATACTAATCAATTGACTACTAAAAGAATAAATCCCAACCCCCGTATCTTTTTAACTTGAATAAATTTAGTCGTGGTTTTTCAATGCCAAACTTTGCCTTTTAAATCATACAATGGTAACTCAAACAATCTATTGTAATATAAAGATTTATGTTAATATTGGGCTGCGAATGAAATGTCAGGAAATGGTAATGGTTTTCCAAGTGTTAATATGTATGGTGGACACAAACATAGCTTTTAAAAGATTCCACTTCAGAAAGATCCCCTCTTTATGCAATGACATGAAAGTTTATGTCTTTGCAACTTCACTCCCAACCTCAAATTTATTTAGATGAATAAAATCTTGGTATATGTAGGTGAATCTATATGGTAAACACTAAACACCAAAAGAGCTTTTGAAGGCAGTTCAAGCTATTTAAGACTCCTCTTACTGCAATTGTGCAAAAGTTTTTGTCTTTGCAACTGCTCTCCCATACTCGACCTCAGTTTACTATGATGGGCATATGCCTTTTTAAAGTACAAATTGCAGGTAACCCTTTTATCTCACCCTTTGTCTATTCCAAAAACAAAGCTATATTCAAAAATTGGCATATCCTTCTCAAAGGAAGCCAATTTTGATTTAATGGTGTATGAACAATGAAGTGGTTAATCTAGCCTGGACCAGAGTGTATTCCCATTTGTCTAGTCTATAGTTATTTACTCACAAGTAATAAAATTCCACACAAAAAAAAAGAAGAAAATTTTACTTATTCGGCCATTTGAAGATTCAAGATAAATGTTATGGTTTCTATACTCATAGAAATTTGAGGCGTGGTGTTCCAAAGTCTAAAGTAAACTAAAACTTCATTTATCACTGCTTTGTTTGTATTGGGATAATATGGTTAGAGCGATATGCAAGTTATTGCTTGTGACACTCATCGTTTGTGGAGACATTCTGTAATGTAATTGAAAAAAAAAACTTCCTCACAGTCTTATCACTTATGTGGAGACATTCTGTAATGTAGCTGAAAAATCTTTAGATACCTCCTTCATGGCATTATGGGTTGTGGACTTGTGGTATAGTGCACTGATATTGTTGCTATATGGTTTATTGAGACTTGTACATATAAATAATACATGGAAAATGATATGTGGGTACTAGACTACTAGTTATTGTAAAATGATGACCTTCTCTTTCATTACCGTTTGTTTATATGTCTATCATTTTGCAGAGGAGTACGGCATAAATGCAGTAGTTGATGCCTATATCACTAAAGACACTTCTGAAGATTTGAATGGGAAAATCATGGTTTGTATTTCTTAGTCGTTCAAAACAAGCAGATGATCTGTGTATGAAATTTTGATTTTAGTTCAATCCAGATCGTAAATCTTCCTTAGTTCTATCTCTTGCTAACAATGTTTTCTAATTATCAGATAATTTCATCAGGGAAGCCTAATGCAATCGCAAGTGCACGTCCTGTGCTTTCTGGTAATCATCCTATTCTGTCGGTCAAAGGGAATATGCTCATTAGTTTTGTTTTCTTCACATAAATGTGTGAATGACTGACCCTGTTCGCTGACTCAATAACTTGATTATACTGTGACAGCTATGTGTGTAAAGCTTCATGTTTTTGAAGGTGAAATTGGTGCTGGGAGGTACATTTCCCTTTTCATACAAAATTACTGCTTCGTGACTCGGCGAGTATTGAGGGAAAAGTTTTTGAACTAAAAGAAAGAGATTATAGTAATTCCTTTTGTTTGCTCTGCAGTAAAGTAAAAATGGTTACAGAGTTGCTTGAGGCCATTCATCTTGTTGCTTCAATTGAGGCAATTTGTCTTGGTGTGCAAGCAAAAATTCATCCATGGATACTATATGACATTATCTCTAATGCTGCTGGTAACTCATGGTGAGTATCTTTATATCATTCATTTGTTGGTTAAATAGGTATAAATAATTTAGACCAACAAGCGAAAATAGGAAATAATTTGAGTTAAAATTTCCTCATCAATCCTTGCAAATAAACAGGGTTTTTAGTAATCATGTCCCACAATGGTTAAGGGCTGACCATATGAAGCATCAGACTTTGAACAGCCTCGTCGAGAATCTGGTAAGATTGATGGATAATTTGAGTTTCACTCACATGTGTAGTTATTTATATAATTTTCATTTTGTATGTAAGTTCACTTATTGTTTTGTTTGTTGGATTGTATGATGTGTGTCGTCTTTAGATATCATGCATTCTCAATTCAAGTGATTAGATTGTTTTGTTGTACTGAATAATGTATTTTAGAAAACCTATTGTGTATTTTCATTCAAGTCATTTTTTTTTTAACAAAATGTCGGACATGGCATTGAAATGTTATGGATTTTCTATTTGTGTAATTGTCTAATATATACTTGCAAATTAAAGGGGACTATTTTAGGATTGGCAAAATCTCTTCCTTTTCCACTTCCGCTCCTTGGAGTTGCGCATCAACAACTTCTTGGTACTGGTTAGCGAATTTTGTTTTTGGTGGCTTTTGATGCTAAATCTGCAATAACTGACTATTTCTTGATTGCTTTTGGTAACTTTCACAGGGTGTTCTCATGGAGATGACGACAAAGCACCATTGTTCAAGGTGGCTTTTGTTTTGCATTTCACGATGCTGCTCAGTTTGTTCGGGAAATTTGTTGATCCTGAATGTAATAATAGCTGCTATTCATGTTGTAATTACTTAAATAGGTATGGGAGAAAGTTCTTGGAATCAAACTTGAAGATGCAGCCAACGAAGAAACTTATAATCCACTAGAACTTGCACGAGTGCTGGATTCCAGGTCGAAAGTAGTAAACCGCATTGGTTTCATTGGTCTAGGAGCAATGGGATTTGGGATGGCAACTCACTTACTGAGGTCAAATTTTACGGTCGTTGGATATGATGTAATCTCACTTTCTCTTGATGCATTATGATGGAACATATTATAGACACTAATTATTTTATATATTTATATGGTTTTATTTGCCGACCCAATCTTTTGGGATCAAGGCTTTGGCATTGTTGTTATGTTTATATGGTATTTTTTTGTATAGCTCAAAATGGGCTGGTTATTGAAACATAAGACCCGTTTGTTCCCTTGATACTTGAAGTAGATTGAGTGTCCATCTCATCCAAGGGTCAACCAAACTCGGAAGTAGCATCTTTTCTTTTTATTCCAAGGTTATGGCTGCTTACATCCAACCCTCGACCTAGACCCCAAACCCCCCCGGTTGGAAGCATTGAGTAGATGAGGTAACGATTGTGATCGCTGCAACGGAACGGTGATGCAATAACAGGAGTGATGTGAGTGATGTGGTTATCGTAACGCCTAAATATCAGTCGAATTATAAGATATTTCTAGATAGTATCAAGGGATATCTTATAATTCGACTGATATTTAGGCGTTACGATAACTACATCACTCCTATTACCGCATCACCGTTCCGTTACCGCGATTGCGATCGCAACCGTTGTATATCTATGAATGATATTTTGTAATTTATGAAAAACTTCAAGGGTTTGACTCCAATTTCCTTGAATGATTCTAGCATCAAAATTTAGTAAATATGTCTGGTTCTCTCTTTTTTTCACAAATCACAAGATAATTCTGAATCTTATGTCTCAACTACCATATCTATGAAATTCATTAACTTTATTACGTGCTAGGTGTATCAACCATCACTTTCTCGATTTGCCGAAGCAGGTGGATTAGTGGGTAGCTCTCCACTAGAAATATCAAAAGGTAATTGATGCTTTTTAATCTATTTGGACTTTGAGCCTCCAATATGAGAGTTGGTGAGGAAATAGTGATGAATGAATTTTAATATGCGATTAAGTTTCTCGAACTTCCAATTGTATCCCTTGATGACTTCAAGTGTTAGTATTATAATGTTGAATGTACTTTTATTCGGTGATGTGGATGGTCTATTGCTGTTGCAGCTTAATCAGATTCTTCATCTACCTCAAGTACCTATACACACACACACACACACACATTTATTTACTGGTGTTGATGTTAACGCTTTGCATTGATGTATATACAGGTGTTGATGTGCTTGTAATAATGGTTACAAATGAAGCTCAAGCAGAAAGTGTTCTCTTTGGAGAACTAGGTGCTGTCCAGGGTATGTTTTAGATGCTTTTCTTCTCAAATCACTATTTTACCTCATATTTAGATCTATATGAAACTCAAAGAATGTTTTATCTTCCAGTTTTATGAAGTATATGTATTAAAAATTTCATATCATTAAAAACACTGCTTTTGGCTGTGTCATGTTTCAGGTCTTTCAGCAGGAGCAGCTATAATTTTATCATCCACCGTTTCCCCGGCATATGTTAGCAAGCTGGAGCAACGTTTACAAGGTATGTTTAGATATATGTTGAAATCTAGTTGTATTGTCTCAAAACGAAAGAATTTTTCTTACATATCCTAACCCTCAAGATTAGACTATCATAATCTTCATCATACCTAGTATATGCCGCTTATAGAAGCTATGAACAGGGTTTGGGAAGGGATGTAAGACGGGTGACTATATCCTTATCACTCAAGATTAGACAGTCACCCTTACAATAAGATGTTTGCTTTTGTGGTTACTTAAGGAATTCGTAAAGTTGTGCTAGTATTATATAATCTTTGTTCAAATATGGAACTTTCTAGTCCGTTTGTCAGCCTCTAGCGTGTCTTGGAGCTAATTGTTTCGCTAACATGGCTTTCCTTTGATGTTTGACCTCTTTTGTCTTGCATGCTTCATGTTGTTGCCTATGAAATTCAACGTCAATAAATAGATGTTTCTTTCATACAATATTTTTGATGTTATGTTGCTTATTTAACTTCTCTATGTCATCAAAATTCGTCGGTCCTGTTAAATTAATGATCTCCTATACTGAGTGCAGGAAAGAATTTAAAACTGGTGGATGCCCCTGTTTCTGGTGGTGTTGTTAGAGCCTCTGCAGGAACTCTAACGGTGTGTCATTTGATAATTTTCTTATTGACCTTACAACACTTTGAACCATAACTCACATAAGCCAATAGTTGGTGTCATACATTGCCATTTTCATTTAATAATCATATTAGAACTATTTCGTGTTGTTGGATCATTTGCCGACTGATAAATGTGACTTGTGACAATATGTATATTTGCGTAGGTAATGGCATCAGGAACAGATGAAGCTCTAGAGCATTGTGGTTCAGTACTTTCCGGTATGTGGAATTGCGATATGTGCTCTTGATGCTTCCTGATTCAATTTGTTGTGAAATTAACCGTCTCATTGCTATGTTTTCAGCATTGAGTGAGAAGCTTTACATCATAAAAGGAGAATGTGGAGCTGGAAGGTAACTTTAGATTCCTCTGAAGAATGTTTACTTATTGTGATGTTTTTGCTTGCTGCTGTTGGTGAAACTTGAAAGTATCAAAACCATGGCATCAATGCACATAAATTTGTAGTAACTAGAGGTGTTCAACGAGATGGGGCAGGGCGGGGTGGGTCGGGTCAAAATTTAAATAAGCCGGGTTGGGCGGGTCATGTCAAACTTAAACGGGTCGGGCGAGTCAAATCCCGTTTAAACCCAACCCACTTTGACCCGTTATTTAAATTTCATATAATAGTTTTTATTTTACTGTATGGCTCGTTGGGTCGACCCACCTATGTGTATAATAATATCGTATAAAGATAATTAAAAAAAATGGTAAAATTTTTTCGCAAACAATTCCTATACTATCCAACCCGGCCCAACCCGACTCTTTACACCAAGACCCACTAATACCCATTTAAATGTTAATCGACCCTTGACCCATTGGGTCGACCCGCCCCGTTAAACACCTCTAGTAGTAACACATACATCTGATAAAAATTTCAAGTTTTCAATTAAAAAAGGCCAAACTCAAATGTATGGTCCACGTAAAATATGATGACACTAAAACCTGTAACATGAATGTTATTTTCGCTTTCTCACTTCTTCATTTCCTCCTTTTTCTCTGTGATCTCATCGAGTTCTATGTGATGATTGTGCTAATGGTGTGAATTATGAATATAGAACAACGGGATAATTTACCTAGGAGATGAAAGGCTTGCACATCATCTCCTGATATGTGTGTGTGTGTGTATTAATTAGACTGATCTTCAATTTTATTTTGTTGATTCTTGTAGTTGTGTTAAGATGGTTAATCAACTACTTGCTGGAGTTCATATAGCATCTGCAGCTGAGGCATTGGCGTTTGCTGCACGCTTGGGTTTACATACAAGAAATGTATTTCAAATCATTACTACCAATACCGGAACATCCTGGTAATTATATGTACCTCTAGTTTCACAATTAAAATTTGGTTGGGATTTGAGATTTACGTTTGCCTTTAATACCTGCTTCTTTTTGCAGGATGCTAGAAAACCGTGGTGCACACATGGTGGACAATGATTTCACTCCCTATTCTGCACTCAATATCTTTGTGAAAGATCTGGTTAGCTATATCTACACATGCAAAATCCTTCACTATGCTTTCAATCTCATGTTTGGAATATTATGGTTATCATGACTTTGTGGTTGTGACTTTATTTAGGGAATTGTTTCTCATGAATGTGCATCTCGGAAAATTCCCCTTCACGTAGCAGTCACTGCACATCAACTATTTTTAGCAGGTATGTAAATACCGGTGTCTTTTTCTTATCCATCATAATATAATGCACTGCAGTGCATTCGGTTGCATTGACTGAAATTTCCCAGCACCAAGTACATTTTTTGTGCTTCCTGAGAGGGAGTATAACTTAATTGGTATTAAAAGTGAATTGAGTCTGTGCTGTGTGCACATTAATGTTTGTACGGACGCGCCATCAAATTCGTAACTGTCAGAACTGGATAATTTTCTGTTCTTTTTTGTTGGATTTGTGTAAAACAATACCTTTTTTTATTGCTTCTTATAATGTAATGCTCCAATCTCCCCCCCCCCCTCCCCCCCCACCCCCCTTTCCCTTTACAAGGCAAGCAATGATTGTAATGTCTTGGCTGTCAGGTTCTGCTGCTGGCTGGGGTGGCCTTGATGATTCTGCCGTTGTCAAGGTACGTTGCATGTCAAACGTGAATCACTTTTGTGATTGGAAGTAATTATATGAAGTGAAACCATTTTAAATTTTCTACAACTAAGGTTATTTTCTTGCAAAGATCAAATGATCGTATGAGCCATTGCATTTGCAAATTGCAATATCAATTCACCGCAGTTGTTTAATGTGAATATACATATGACCTTTAAATTTCAAAGTAGTCTGAGAATTGTTTATATTTTTGCTTTTGTTTCAGTTTTATGAGTCTTTGACAGGAGTCAAAGTTGAAGGAAAACTTCCTGTCCTTAGTAAAGAACAAGTGATGAAATCACTTCCTCCAGAGTGGCCAATTGATCTTACTAGTGACATTGTCAAGCTTTGCAAGAACAATGTAAAGCCTTTGGTTGTTCTTGATGACGATCCAACAGGAACACAGACTGTTCATGATATCGAAGTCCTTACAGAGTGGTGGGTATCCTTTTTTTTTTAAGTCTTATCCTGTATTGGAGACTTATTCTTCTAATCGGACGTATGTAGATCATCTTTATGCATAATTTCCAGAAGGGCAGACGTAGACCACATTACTTCATAAGTTTAAGTTGAAATCCTTATTTGTCATTGGTTCAACAAGTAAAGAGTAAGGTGCTCCATGCTCGGAGATAAAATTGTAATAGCTGGTCTTACCGTGTTCTATTTTCCCTGCAGGAATGTTGATGCGCTTGTCGAGCAATTTAGAAAAAAGACTAACTGCTTTTTCATATTGACAAACTCAAGAGCTGTCAGTTCCAGTAAGGTAATTCAGAAGAAATATGATATTGATTCCAATTAGTTTGCCGAACATTTAAATGATGCTTCTTATTTTATTATCTTCATTGCTGTTGTAGCATTCCGAAATTTCGGAAATTAATTAATATTATTTTTGGAATTATATTAAAGTATGATTGGAGTATGTTTAGTTTTGACTTAGCCTAATCAGGTAAATATTAGGCGGGGTGTTACAGATATCGTTTGACATTGCAATTTTTTTCATACAGGCTAGTGCTCTAGTAGTTGAAATCTGCCTCAATCTACAGACTGCAGCTAAATTAGCTGATACAGAGTTCACCGTGGTATTGAGAGGCGACTCAACTCTGAGGGGCCACTTCCCAGAGGCAAGGGACAATACATTACACATACTATGTATTTGTTTTGGATTTAGTTTCTTTACTCTATTTATAAACTTCTAGTCACTTTTCAGGAAGCTGATGCTGTTGTTTCGGCCTTGGGGGAAGTTGATGCATTGATTATATGCCCATTCTTTCTTCAAGGTGGTCGCTTTACTATAGGTGATGTACACTATGTGGCAGAAGCTGATCGGTAACATATTCACCTTGTTAGCTGTTGATTTGGAGCTGATTTGTTGTGTCTAAATATTATTAAGGAAATACTTTATGTAGGCTTGTTCCTGCTGGGGAGACAGAGTTTGCCAAAGATTCGGCTTTTGGGTATAAATCGTCAAATTTGCGAGAGGTATGACTTAACCATCATTTAACAAATTTTACTTTTACTTAATGTGTAATTTGGGTCTATAAAGTAACCAGCTTTATGACTTGGTTTACCTGCCAATTAGTGGGTTGAGGAGAAAACACAAGGGCGTACAGCTGCTAACAAGGTCGCTTCAGTTTCCATTGAACTCTTGCGTAAAGGTGGCCCTGATGCTGTTTGTGAGCATCTATGTAGTTTAGAGAAGGTGAAAAATCTGTGCTCTCGTTTGATTAATATTTGCTTTAGCTGTTGTTTGTACTTCGTAGTCATTTACTATTATATAGATATGAATAGCAAGAAAAGCAAAACCTAAAAATGTGCAATTCTCGGTAAAAGCAGTGGCCTTTCTATATGGTATGTAGATTATGGGCCATGACCTAAACTAATGAAAGTGAATGGCTTTTTGTTAGGATTAGTTTCAGAACATAATGGCTTGAATTTTTCTTTTGACACGCTGCACTTTGACTATGTCCATGACTTCAACACTGTACTTTGAATTACCGGAAGATTTGTTTTTTCCAGTGTTTCCCTCCTTATTATTGAATATAAGATCTAGTGTAAAAATGCAATAACGGTCATGATCACGGTGACGGAACCGTGATGCATTAACGTGTTACCGTAACGCCTAAATATCGGTCGAATTATAAGATATCCCTTGATACGGCCCAAAACGTGGTTTATTTTAACCTTTATAACGTGGAAAATATCAGTTCGTTTGCTTTGAAAACCTTCACAATGCAGCCGATGTGATGCAATGCGGCGTTGTATTTACTCTATGGCTGTTAGTTACAGACTTACATTTGATGTATAGCTTTATCCTACTAAGATTGTGCTATTGATATGCTTTGTATCTGGATATGTTTATCATGTTGGCTAAAGTCATTTTCGCACTGTCAAGTCTATCCTCGTGAACTTGTTATGTACCTGAATGAAACAGGGCTCAACTTGTATAATCAATGCTGCCAGCGAAAGGGATATGGCTGTATTTGCCGCTGGGATGATCATGGTAAATTTAAAGATAGGCTAGAGTCACTTAATTCTCCCTTTTTTATACATCATTTGTCATCCCTTTTCCTCTTTCCGCGTTTTATTCTTTGCAGGCAGAACTAAAGGGAAAACAATTTTTATGCCGCACTGCAGCTAGTTTTGTTTCTGCTAGACTAGGAATAACTTCAAGGCCTCCGATTACCGCCAAGGATTTGGGAATACACAAGGAAAGAACTGGTGGTCTTATAGTTGTAGGATCTTATGTTCCTAAAACTACAAGACAGGTGAAAACCATTTTCTGTAATACGCTGATACAGTTTCATCATGCTGTTTTTGTTGAATATAGTGCTGGGAATACCCTTTTCATGATTGTTATCTGCAGGTAGAAGAACTAAAAAATCAATTTGGACACGCCTTAAAATGGATCGAGGTGATTCACTTATTTATTGATTTTTTTATTTGCACGTGAATGTTCTTACCACTCAATTTCCTTATGATCGAGATACACTAAGGAACAAAAATATGATGTTTTGTTGTGTCATCAACTATGTTACTCGGACCCTTCATTTTGCTTTACGTACCTGTGTTCGATCCTTGATGCTCGGACATTGGTATTGCACTTAGACACTTCATTTTAGGCGTAAAATTGAATATTTAGACGTATCCGACACTTGGAACCCGTACTAGTATCCGAGATCAGTACTCGAGTGATCGAGTCCATGTAACCTAGGTCATCAATAAACCTTCGTTATCGCTTTTCAAATCTTCATTGTTATGATGGGAGATTTAACCTTTCACCTTGTACATTTCAGATTTCTGTCGAGAAAGTGGCAATGAAATCTTCAGAAGAAAGAGAGAGAGAAATCAATCAAGCTGCAGAAATGGCGGATGTTTATATTCGGACTTGCTTGGACACTGTAGTTATGACCAGCCGAGAACTTATATGCGGAAAAAGTTCGTGTTCTTGAACCTTGTGCTTCTCCGAATCCCATATTTCTTTTATGCAATATATTTATATAACCTGCATATTATCTGCTCATTGGTTCATACAGGTCCAATTTTGGACCTTTTGTTGTAAATAAATAAAAGATGGGGGATTTTCTTAAAAAAACGGGAGTTGGGATCTTTTATGAATAAGAAATAAGGTCGAATATTCGAAATCGATTTCCCTTGTATTAATATTTGTTTAATCTGAAAAAAGTCCTTAAAAATTTACTATCAATAGATATATCATTAGGTAATGTGTTGCTTGTATGACATTTTTCTGGCACATATGTGTAACTTTCCGTTTATATTCTTCATTTATGTTTTTCAGCCCCATCCGAAAGTCTCGAAATAAATTCCAAAGTGAGCTCTGCCTTGGTGGAAATTGTTAGGCGCATAAGTACGAGGCCTCGCTATGTTCTAGCAAAGGTATGTGTTACTAGCCTTGTTGAGCTTGTAGGCTCTTAGTGATTACAAATGTGTTAACCCACCCTATGATCTATTATTGGGAGTGGTGGGAGCCAATTAACAAACATCTCCCCGTTTATGTTTAAATAATCTCTTTGTTATCACTAACAAGGGTAAGGATCCGTACATCTGACCCCCAAACCCGCTTAGGTGGGAGCCAATTAATAGCATTGGGATAGTAGAATGTTCGGTCGGATTTCAATATCAGCTTAAATGACTTTGTAGGGTGGAATCACTTCATCTGATATTGCTACAAAAGCTCTTGAAACCAAAATTGCAAAAATAGCCGGACAAGCCTTGGCAGGGGTTCCCTTATGGCAATTAGGTGGGGAAAATCGACACCCAGGACTCCCGTATATTGTTTTTCCTGGTGAGACGGTTTTTCCTTCAATAACTTGTTTAATCCTTCCAATTTTTGTCGGGCCTACCTTACATCATTGGATCTCACACTAACTCGGCTGAAAACAAGGCTTGTGTTTTGTTTCTCGGTATTTGACGATAGCTTTCTTGGATTACAGGCAATGTTGGTGACCATAGGGCTCTTGCTGAAGTTGTAAAATCCTGGGCTCGTCCTGCGAAACTCTCATCAACCAAAGAACTGTTGCTTGTGAGATCTTGTGAACATTATCTGTTGGATAGTTGAATCATGTTAAGCTCTATTCAATTTTTAACTATATTTTCTTTTGATGTGAAGAATGCGGAAAAAGGTGGATACGCTGTCGGAGCCTTCAATGTCTATAATTTGGAAGGGGTCGCTTCCGTTGTAGCTGCTGCTGAAGAAGAACGCAGTCCAGCTATATTGCAGGTTAGAATAGCCTTTAAGATAGTTGACACCGGATACTCATAGTAGAAATTGCATTAAATACTCAAACCCATAAACTATGTTACTCGGACTCTTCATTTTGCTTCACGTACCCGTGTCCGATCCTTGATGCTCGGACATTTGTATGGCACTTAGACACCTCATTTTAGGCATAAAATTGAATATTTAGACATAACCGACACTTGGACACGTACCAGTATTCAAAATCAGTACCCGAGTCCAGTATCATAGCCCGTAGAATTCGGGCATTAATCTAATTCTATCGGTGTTGTCTCAACTCTCAAGATATGTAGCCATTTAATTAGCTAAATTTTTACCATTTTTGTGGTTTGGTGCAATCAAGTCGCTAACTTTGTTTCTTTAACAGATCCATCCCGGGTCCTTGCAGCATGGAGGTATTCCTTTAGTTGCTAGTTGTCTCAAAGCTGCCGAGAAAGCCAGTGTAAGTTCTCGTCTAACAAAACTTCTAGGCTGGGGGATGAAGAATAGTTTTTTCCCGAATGTCTAACTTCTTCGAATTCTTGCTATAACAGGTTCCAATTACCGTCCATTTTGACCATGGAACATCCAAGCAAGAGTTACTCGAAATGCTAGAGTTGGTTAGTTCGGTTTCCTTTGTTAGTATACCTATTCAAATTTGTCACAGGCTCACAGCTAATCCAATTGTCCGAAAATTTAATATAGTGATGTATCGAGGAGAAAATTGCATATAATTAATTGACTACTGTCCTAAAATAATTCCAGGGAATAGATTCAGTAATGGTGGATGGCTCACATCTGTCTTTTGAGGACAACCTACAGTACACACAATACATAGCCAATTTAGCTCATCGAAAAGACATCTATGTTGAAGCTGAATTAGGAAGATTATCTGGAACGGAAGATGACTTGACTGTCGAAGAGTATGAGGCACGTTTTACCGACATCAACCAGGTTGGTTATATACTGATTAAGTCTACTGTCTATGCACTATGAAACTGGCAGCTTTACCAAAATTTTCCGTCTTTTTCAGGCGGAAGAGTTTATCGATAAGACTGGCATTGATGCTCTGGCAGTATGCATCGGCAATGTCCATGGAAAATACCCGGCCAGTGGACCTGATCTCAGGCTTGATTTGCTTAAGGTGAAGGATCTTTTTCGTTTGATTTCGATTAAAAACTTGAATGAAAAACCGCCACACAAAGTTATAGATGCGCTCTTCTGCAGGGATCTTAGCCTGAATAATCTAGATCAGTGAATTGTCTTTTCATTTCTCACACAAATTTACTTCAATAGCTTAGAAAGTCGATAGCTACAACGTCGTTTCCTTGCACCGTATGAGCTCTCATGAAGGAACTTGGTATCGTCTAATACAGGAGTTGGAGTTTGGAGATGGGCATGGGTTTGGACCCTAAGGGTCTACACCTGACCCAATCCTAACTTAAGGGTTTAGATGCAGTCATGCAACTATTTTTGGACCCCTAAGGATCTGGGTCCATGATCTTAGGGTTTGGGTTTGGGTTCGGGTTCGGGTTTGTATTTTTGAGACCTAGATCCTACCCATTGACCCTTTTACATTTATTTTTTAAGCCTAAGGTTATTTCGTTCAGCTCAAGGGTCTTTGAAACGACATTGTTTTTATGTATGTAGTTACTCGACATAATGTGCAAGCCCGTTTCGATGCACTGAACTAATGCTGTTATTAATCTCTAGTTCCTTTAGGTATAGTGAATTTACATGGAGGATTCTTATCCACATTTTAGGGACTTACTTTCTCACGTATGTCGCATGCAGGATCTGCACGTGTTGGCGTCCAGTAAAGGTGTGATGCTCGTCCTCCACGGTGCTTCTGGTTTACCCCAAGAACTTATCAAGGTAATCTCTTATCGGATCATGCATACGTTTCTTTGCTTGCTAGAATTTTTACCCCGAGACTCTTAATTGTCTAACATCACTCCGCTTTAACGGAATCAGAGTAATGACATGTACTTTGTGAACAGAATTGTATCGATCTAGGTGTGCGGAAGTTCAATGTAAATACGGAGGTAAGGAAGGCGTACATGGACTCACTAAACAATCCCGGAAAAGATCTTGTAAATGTCATGACCGCTGCCAAAGACGCTATGAAAGCTGTTGTCGTCGAAAAGATGCGTTTGTTTGGCTCCAGTGGAAAAGCATCATGACTCGAGTCGACAAACCCATTTGCCCGAGTTATTTTTTAAGTATTAATATGAGCATTTTTTCGAAAAGCATCTATAACAGACATGGTATACAGGATGTTGATAAAATGCCGAGTATATCAGAGTAATTTACATACTTATGATTCAGCTTAATACAGGAGGATGTATAATGTATTTGTATCAAATAAGCTCTTTCATTGAAATTTAGAGTGGTTAGTTCGATCCCATGACCTCTTGTCACATTAGCTTTTGATGGGGCGGGGTCAAGTGAAAACACTTAAAGTGGTGAAAACTGAAATTAGACAAAGGTATACATATTGTAGCAAAAGGGGTACATATTATCTTATAGGGTGTACATATTTTTTGTGATGAAAAAAGTTCATATTAATTACAAAAATGTCATCTGAATATGTATTTTCTTTTAAGTAAATATGTACCATTTTAGCAAATATCTAATTATTTACAAAACTACCACCGAAATATGTACTCCATTTGAGCTTTTATGTACTCTTGTTTTCAGTTTTCACCATTTTAATTGATTTTCATAGGATCCAAATCTAGCTTTTGATACTATTATTAAAAGACAAACTTAACCAAAAGTTTAAACTAATATCATCATCATACCCAGTATATTCCGCTTATAGAAAACTATGGTCGGGGGTCTAGAAAGTGAAGAACGACGTTAACTCATACCCATTGAGGAAAGTGTGGTCAAAGAGTCTCCTAACTCGAGAAAGGTCTTCCAAGAGAAAGAAACCTACAACTTACACATAGAGCAAGTAGAATACGTACAAAAACCTGCAACTTACACATAGTTTAAACTGATAATCGATCCATATTTTATCTTATATCATCACATACGTCATGTTCCAAGAATATGAGCTCAGTGATGAGCTAGCAATCTTAAAGTATTTATTTAATCAATACATTTAGATTTGACTGCATTATTTAATTTGGTCCTGAATATGATACTTCTTATATAATATACTAATGATTACTCACACAATTCACATCCATCAAAAAACCTATCCAAAACAATAAATTTGAAAGCACATAAATTAGCCAAAAATTTTAGTAAATAACAGTTATTTGTGATCTTTACAGATTTTTTAATTTTGTTTATTTTGTTATTATTATTATTATTATTTCTGTCTTTTTGTGGTGATTTACAAATCAGGGTGATTGATCAGGAATTTTCGTTAAATAAAAAATGGGGAAAGTGCAAGTTTATGGGTTTTGGGTAAGTCCTTATAGCAAGAGAGTGGAAATAGCCCTTAAAATGAAGGGTATTGATTATGAAGTTATAGAGGAAGATCTTCAAAACAAGAGTGAACAATTATTAAAGTATAATCCGGTTCATAAAAAGATACCGGTTCTTGTACATGATGGAAATCCCATTGTTGAGTCCTTAGTCATTTTGGAGTACATTGATGAAGTTTGGAACACCAAACCTCTCTTGCCTACTAATCCGATTCAAAAAGCCTATGCTCGGTTTTGGGCTCGTTTTATCGATGACAAGGTAAGCTCGTTAAATCAACTCGTTATAAATAATATTCAGTTATTTTTGTGAGAGACTAGATCGTTCCTCATGAAACTGGTCTCAAAACAAAGAGTTTATGTTGTTATCGTTTACTCATATATAGGTGAGACTGCTTTATGCAATAATTTTGTGTTAAATGTTTGTGGGTTTTTTAAAAAAAATTAAGTTGAATTTTAATCAATAGTAATAGAAGTATATATATTCTAAAATAGATGAGATTGTCGTTATTCTTCCCTCTTCAGACCCTGTTCATAGTTTTCTATGAGTGAGATACACTAAGTAGGATGATGATGATGATGAATTCCAAAATAGATGAGACAAGAAAGTTCCAATGAAACGTAAAAACTAGTGGATTAATATATAATTTTTTGCCAATATAATTGGTCTTTTTATCAGGTAACACCGGCAGTAAAAACCGCTCTTATGACTGAAGGAGAAGAAAGTGAGAAAGCATTACAAGAACTCCATGAGCTTCTCAAAATCTTTGAAAATGAGATAAAAGGAAAGAAATTTTTTGGGGGAGAAAACATTGGATATTTGGACATAGTTGGTTCAATGATAGCCTTTTGGATCCCATGCTTGCAAGAAGTTGTACACAAAGAGGTTATTACAAAAGAGAAGTATCCATCAATTTGCAATTGGACTAATGAGCTATTAGCTTGTAGTGTTGTCAATCAAAACTTGCCTAATAAGGAGAAATTGCTAGCATTCTATAAAGCTCGTTTTGCCAATACTAAATATGCCCACAATTAATAACATTGGATCCTCATCCTATTATCCCATCGAGTCGGGGGACTCTTTTTAGTTGCGCTCTTTGTTATGGATATGAGTTGTCGTCGTCCTTCCTTTGACAAACCCTGTTCATAGTTTTCTATGAGTGGGATACACTAGATAGGATGATGATGACGACGACGACTTATCCCCTCTTAAACTTGTTTCAAGTAATGTAATATAAGTTGATAGCTTGTGCCTTGTTGTGCAAGGTTAAGTTTGTTATTAAAATAAAATTTTAATACGAGTAATCAGATTTTGTCTTAGTTGGAGTATGTATTGTTTTCTTCAAGTTACATGGTTTTAATTCGCGTTGGGCCTTTTATAGTCCTACTCTTCACTTAGCCTACCATGTACTGCATATAAATTTGTTGACTTGTTCTAGAATAGGAAATTAGAAGATTTTCCTAAGATATAAATGTAAGGTTAAACGTGTTATACGTAGAGAAACTAAGACTTCATCACATAACAACTCACTATCTTTTAGCCTTATGGTTGTTAATTGGACCTGTTTGACCTGCAAATTTTTATTATTTTCGGCTTTTTTGGTAAGTGGTCAAACCATCCATCTAACCCACAAAAAGCTAAAGATAAATAAATTTTATTGGTCAAACAAATCCAAATACTAGTTGTTTTCTAAACAAAATCTAATTCTAAAAGAGTGAACAATTATGTGGTGAATTCTTTAGTTTCTCTGCCTTTTACCCATTTTAACTAAAAATAAATTTACAGTTTATGTAAGTATTTTTAAATAAACTCGCATATTTGATATAATTGCTAAAAAGAAGATTGCCTATTGTTTATAATATTTTTCTAAACAATTTTCATTGCACGCTAGACAATTACGAATAAATAATAGCCAAGTTATTTTGCAGCAATTGTGCCCAATAAGCAGGATTATTTGAAAATAAATAATTTGTGAGTTTATTTTCAGCATAAATAATACTCCCTCCAATTTACAACTATTGTCCCATTTTTTTATTAAGTGCACCCCAAATGTCTCATTTCTATATTTAGTCATAATTTTTTACCTAAATAACCCATGTTCGTACAAGAAATGACCAAAATACTCCCACGTTTACTACTTACAATATCTCAACTACCATCTTTACAATTAATTTAATCAATTAAAATAATCAATTAAAATACCCAAACTACCTCCTTTTTAGTGGACTCCATCTCACTCTTAATATCCGTGCCAAACCAAATGGAACAAAAGATGTGAATATTATTAAAAAAAATTAAATATTAACTTATTATTGACAATTTTACCATTAATTAAAAATCATCAAAAAAAAAATGTTTGCTCTTAATTAATTTCCAATCTAAAACATACGGATAATATTGTTAATTGAAAAATTAAAAGATAAGCAAAATAATATGTAAAAGTAGGTAAATCCATTATAATATGTAGACACATAAAAACCATCAAAGAGTATATATGACTCCCTTCATTCTATAAACTTGTTCAATATTAAAAAATCACAAATAAATTATTAAATTCTATTATTGTGATTTTAAGTTAATGATGAATTTAATCTTGTTATGTTGTGAAGTATTTAGAACTTTACATTATGTTCTCATAACACAAACGTATATAATTATTTTCGTTGTATATGATTATTTTGATATCAAGGATATTCACTCATAAGTTGTTTAATGTAGCATATTATCAAATTAATCCTCTCAAAAATATTTTATATTCATTTAATAAATAACATTAAAAAGATTTTATAAATAATTAAAAGAAAATAAAATAAAATATATGATTTTCTAATAAATTGAATGATATGACTTAAAAAGTAAAAAATCAATCAATAATAATAATAATAATAATAATAATAATAATAATATAGTCTTAAAGAGAAAACAAAAATCAAAGATATAAACATTAGTAATAAATACAATTAAATCATTATTGAATTTTAGAGGAAAAGTTTTATTGAAAAAAAGATTCATAAGTAATTTTAAAAAGTGATGACATCAACAGTGTTTTGTTTTAGTAATAGTTATAAATTTACAAAAAATAATACCATATTATAAAGTAAGAACATTTTAAAAATTTATGTGATGGTTACTAGGTGGATTTATTTTAGTTTTATAAAAATAAAATAACTTTACCTTATTTAATTGGATAAATATAGCAATTAATTAATATGATTATTCCCACATTGAATTTTCCAATTCTTTTAATTAATTAATATGATTATTCCCTACTATTCATTCATTCTCTGTTTTTATTTATTACCACTCTCGGCAAATATGAGTATATTATATAAAATTCATAATCAATAACCGTGATTTGTAACAAAAAGAAAAAAGAATAATATTAAAATAAACAAAACCAAAAAAGATAAATTAAAATAACAAATCTTTCACCCTATCACATCCTACCACATAAGAGTAATTTGTCAAACACATAAATAACCGTTATTTACTAAGACTTTCTCGTATATTATACTTCCTCCGTTCAATAATACTTGCTACATTTTACTTTTTTACGCAGTACAATACAAATTTTAATCAATAATATCTCAAACTACACTTATCTAAAAATTATAAAAATTTAATATGATAAAAGTATGCGATTAGACGAGTCAAACAAGATCCCACTTGACTATATTTTTACTTACACATTAATCGCAATATGTAAAATAAGCTTAAACGGTGAATAGTGCACAAAATCGAAATTTAGCTGATTATTTCGGAACATGTAGCTGAGTATTTCGGAACGAGGAAGTATGATATGATTCTTATGATTGTGCATGATATAATTATGATTACACGTAGCTTAGCATTTTTCAGAATTTCATTTTCTTTCCTTAATTCCTCCAAATATTTCAATTTTACCTTATTTTTGGTGTAATTGAAGGAAAAAATACTGCTTCCGCCATTGTTGAACTTGAAGTTAACACTCAACAACAAGAATGCAAACCCAATATCAAACAATTTACGTACCAAATTTTTCTGTTTCACCCTAACCACCATAACCATCTTCTTGCTCTTAATCTCCATTAAAGAAAACCCACATTCCATTTGCTCTGTTCTCAAGAACCCATTTCTTGAAAATGGCTTCTGGTGACTCATTACACAACCCTAATCTTCCACCCGAAGTTGGAAATCTCGTAATTCAGGTCAAATCCGAACCAGTTGAAGAATCCATTACACCCGAGTTGATTCCAAGCTCCCCGCCTTCAAATGATCCTAACTTACTTTCTCCCAGTGATTATTCCAATAATTACTCTGAATTCTACCGTTTTTCTGAGAAGTTTCGTTCCACATTTAGACAACAAATGCAGGATCCGGAACAACCATTGAATTCAAATACGGGTGCCATTGTTCCTTACCCAGATGGGGAAACCCAGGAATCTCCATTAGCAGTTATTACCCCTCCTACCTTTCATGAACAAAAGCGACCGAACGGGCTAGTTCGAGTCACTAACCTCACTATAGAAGATGAGTGGTGTTTCAGAGACAAGATCAGACGAACTCGGATGTTCTACGACGCATTAAGGCTCTATATGATGTGGCAAGAGGACAAGAAGAGTGGTCCTGGTTCTGGAAGACGAGCTCAAATGGATGTAAAAGCTGGTACATTAATGAAGATCCATGGGCTTTGGCTTAATAGAGACAAAAGGGTTGTTGGGTCAATTCCTGGTGTGTATATTGGCGATGTTTTCCATTTTAGAATTGAGCTGTGTGTAATCGGATTACATGGGCAATCTCAAGCTGGCATTGATTTCTTGCCTTCGTCTCAGAGTGTTAATGGCGAATCAATAGCCACGAGTATTGTCGTTTCAGGTGGATATGAAGACGATGAAGATACTGGCGATACGTTGATTTATACCGGCCAAGGCGGGCTTGGTAAGAATCATAGAATGTCCAAACACCAGAAACTTGAAGGATGTAATTTAGCTTTAGAAAGAAGTATGCATTATGGATTGAAAGTTAGAGTAATTAGAGGTCTTAAATATGAAGGTAGTGTTTCAAATAAGATTTATGTTTATGATGGCTTATATAGGGTTGTTGATTGTTGGTTTGAAATAGGAAAATCTGGTTTTGGTGTGTATAAGTTTAGGCTTATTAGAATTGAGGGTCAGCCTAAAATGGGTAGCACCAATTTAAGATTTGCTCAAAGCTTGAGAAATATGCCATTGCAGGTTCCACCTGCCGGTTATCTTACACACGACCTTTCGAAGAAGAAGGAGAATGTCCCTGTTTTTGTGTTCAATGATATTGATTCTGATAAGGATCCATTGAATCATGATTATCTGGCTAGGACTATTTTTCCTCTATTTGTGTATGTTGGTGGGAATATGGGGTGTAATTGTGTCACTAGTTGTAATGATGGGTGTTCCTGTGCAATCAAGAATGGGGGTGAGATTGCTTATGACTATAATGGGTTTTTGCTGAGAGGCAAACCTTTAGTATATGAATGTGGAAACAAGTGCACATGTCCTCCGCATTGTCGAAATCGTGTGAGCCAGAAAGGGTTGAAGATTAGGTTGGAAATCTTTAGGTCCATGAAAACGGGTTGGGGGGTTCAGACGTTGGATTTGATACGTGCTGGTGGGTTCATATGTGAGTATGCTGGGATTGCTCTAACAAAGGAGCAGGCTCGAGTATCCACTATGAATGGTGATAGTGTTATATACCCTGGTAAGTTCACTGATAAGTGGGTTGAATGGGGAGATTTATCCCAGATTTATCCTCAGTATGTGAAGCCAACATATCCGTCGACTCCGCCATTGGATTATGCATTGGATGTTTCTCTAGTGAGAAATGTTGCTTGTTATATATGTCATTGCCTGAATCCGAATGTGATGGTGCAATTTGTGGTGTATGATCATAACAATGTTATGTTTCCTCGTCTTATGTTGTTTGCTATGGAGAACATTCCTCCGATGCGAGAGCTTAGCCTTGATTATGGGGTTCCTGTCCCTGAATCCTGACGATAACTATCGAAAGATCGCGATATGCAAGTAGACCGTTTCTTTCAACTACCGTGTCTTTGGATGTGGCTAGTGAATTGTGTACTGCTGCGGAGAGGTAATTTTTATGTTCGTTTTTGCAATTTGTGCTTTATGATCATCCATGTTGTAAAGGTTTTTATCAAGAGGTATTTGTATTGTTGTTGTTTTATCATGAATATGGTTTGTAGACCGAATGAAATGCTAATATGTTAGACTTGGAAATGCAGATCTACTTGGGGCACAATTTTGTTATAACTTTTTGGAGAATCGGTTTACTGACTCGACTTTTGTCATGGATATTTCTTGTTGGAGACGAAGACCAGCTAGCGCTGCAGCTTTTGATATACGACAAATCTACAAGACTACGAGTTTTTGGAGGTAGTCATAGACAACATAGATTTACGATCTAGACGACAACCATTTGAACATCTCATTTGAAGGTGGATAGGAGTAAAAAAATACAATGTAGATGATGATATGAATATGATATGATATACAAGATTTGTGTAAAGAGTGTTAGGAATTTGTATATAAGATGTTGAAATTGACTGTGTTTGTACAATTGATATACAGTATCTTTTTCAAAATTGGAAAAAAATATTTTTTAAAAAAAATTCTCAAAATAAGTTTCGGAAAACTTTAGTACCTAATATGTCATATGAGGATCTCCATGCCCAAGTCTAAGGTTAAGACTTGTTTGCTGGTAGTAAAGACGAACAAACCCTAACCTTAGGTTAGGACACGAAGACACTTATTTTCGAAATTAAAATTTTCCGAATCTTATTTTAAGAAATTTGTTTTTAAAAAAATTAATTTTTTCAATTTCATTATCTTTTTAAAAATTGAGAAGGCAAAGAGAGAAAAATTTTAATGCTTTTTTTTGAAAAATTATTAAATTGCAAAAAAATTTTCTTACTATTCAAGCATTAAAATAATTTCTTCAGAATAATTTTAAGAATCTTTTGTGAATTACAGTCTCAAAGTTTGGTCGTTTGTGAATTACAGCCGCAAAGTTTTTTTATGAATTACAGCCACCAACTTTTGAAAATGACCACCATTACAGCCAAGTAATCGGTTCTCGCCGTTGACTAGGATTTGTACCTTGGACTTTTCATTTTTCTGATTTTTCCTTTTTTTTCTTTTTCCTTTTTTGAGTTTTTTTTTTCTTTTTCCTTTTTTTAAATTTAATTCCTTCTTCCCCAATCCCTTTTTCTCTCCTCTTCCTCCTTCTTTTTCATCATCTTCATCTCTAGTAAATTTCAAACACTCCGTTAATCTTCAAAGTCACCATTAATCTTCAAAGACTCAATTTCTCTCCAAATCTCAAACCCTATATTGTGAGATTAGTTTTTACAACATCATTCAAAGAATTTGTGGGTTTTTAAATAAATTCATTTTCTGGGTTTCTAAGTAAATTCATTTTCTTGATTTTTACAACATCAACCACGAAGTCCCTCCAATCTAGGTAGTTCATTTTCTGGGTTTATATTATCAATCAATTCTTTATATATCATCCAACTCTTTTATTTTTGTGGGTTTTCTTTATTTTTGTGGATTTTAAAGATTGGGTGTTTGACTAGGGTTCTTGAAAAGGAAAAAGAAATCTAAGATTGGGTCTTTGAAGATTAATTGTGACTTTGAAGATTAATCGAAGATGAAGAGGATGGAGAAGAAGGAGGAAGAAAAAGAAACATGATTGGGGATGAAAAATTAAATTAAAAAAAGGAAAAAGAAAAAAAAACCTCATAAAAAACGAAAAATTGGGTTGGAGCATCCAAGAACAGCAAGAACAGTAAAAACAACATGAAAATTGGGTTGAATTCTGGAACTGGATAATTTTAGGGTTTGGACTTTAGAGAGAAATTGAGTCTTTAAAGATTAATGGTGACTTTGAAAATTAATGAAGGATGAAGAGGATGAAGATGTGAAGAGGATGAAAAAATTAAATATAATTATTTTCGTTGTATATATGATCATTTTGATATTAAGGGTATTCACTCATAAGTTTTAATGTAGCATATTATCAAATTAACCCTCTCAAAAATATTATATACTCATTTAATAAATAACATTAAAAAGATTTTATAAATAATTAAAAGAAAATAAAATAAAATATATTATTTTCTAATAAATTGAATGATATGACTTAAAAAGTAAAAAATCAATCAATAATAATAATATTATATAGTCTTAAGGAGAAAACAAAAAATCAAAGATATAAACATTAGTAATAAATATAGGGGTGTTCATAATAACCCGATCCGGAAATTCCGACCCGAATTATCCGGTATCCGGTTTCTAAAACCGGGTAATTTACCCAGTTTTCGCATACTGGATAATCCGGGTCAAGTACCCGATTTTAAAACCGGATACCGGATCAGAATCCGAATCTGGGTTAGAATTTTTGAAAACCGGGTATCCGAATTTCTTTATTTTTATTTTATATTTTTAAATTTTTTTCTTAAATAAAATGATCATGATATCTCTTAAGCTAACCTTGGATTGAATATTTTTTAAGAGTTATTATTTGAATTTTATAATTGTTTTTTCTTAAACCCATGAACAATAATATTATTCTTTTATTTTCTTAATTAATCTTTAATGACTAAAGATTTTTAGGGAGTTTGTATGAATATTATATATAAAAATATTTTAAGTGAAAATAGTGATAAACACACGTATGGTTGTAGATAAAACGACAAAAAAATAAAAAAATAAAAAACATTCTAATAAAACTGGGTATCCGGTTTCCGACCCGGTTTAAACCGGGTATCCGGATTTCGGGTGCTCGGTTAAAATTGGGTTGGAACCGGATCGCAATTTTAAGTACCCGAAAGCGGGTACTCGGATCCGGGTTGACCCGGTATCCGGTTTTGAACACCCCTAATAAATACAATGACATCATCATTGAGTTTTAGAGGAAAATTTTTATTGAAAAAGAGATACGTAAGTAATTTTAAAAAGTGATTACATCCACAGTATTTTATTTTAGTAATAGTACTATATTATAAAGTAAATACCCAATTATTAATTTAATCAATTATTGTTCACTTTCCTTATTTAGTCAAGTCATTCTAATTATTCACTTTCTATTTTTGGCAAAGATTTTTTACCTAAATACTTCCGACTACCCCGACTTATATTATTTAAATTATCCCACCTACTACCTTTTAAATTATTATAATCATTTAAATACCCCAACTACCACTTTTACAATTATTATAATCACTCAAAATACCACCACTACCATTTTCTTAAAATCCGTGTCCAACCCAAAGTAGATAATTATTTTGAATAGAAGGGAGTGTGATTATTATTATATGATTATGCATGATATAATTATGATTACACGTTGCTTAGTATTTTTCAAAATTTCATTTTCTTTTCTTAATTCCTCCAAGTATTTCATTTTCTTTTCTTAATCTCCATTAAAGAAAACCCACATTCCATTTACTCTGTTTTCAAGAACCCATTTCTTGAAAATGGCTTCCGGTGACTCATTACATAACCCTAATCTTCCACCCGAATCCGGAAATCTCGTATTTCAGGTCAAATCCGAACCGGTGGAAGAATCCATTACACCCGAGTTAAAAAATGAAGAGGATGAAAAAATTAAATTAAAAAATAGAAAAAGAAAAAAGAAAACTCAAAAAAAAAAAAAAGTAAAATCAGAAAAAAAGAAAGTCACAAATTAATTATTAAATTCTATTATTGTGATTTTTTTTTTTTTGAAAATATTATTGTGATTTTAAGTTAATGATGAATTTAATCTTATTATGTTGTGAAGTGTTTATTCCGTTGAACTTTACATTATGTTCTCATGATACAAACGTATATAATTATTTTCGTTGTATATGATCATTTTGATATTAATGGTATTCACTCATAAGTTGTTTAATGTAGCATATTATCAAATTAACCCTCTAAAAAATATTCTATACTCATTTAATAAATAACATTAGAAAGATTTTATAAATAAATAAAAGAAAACATAAATAAAATATATAATTTTCTAATAAATTGAATTATATGACTTAAAAAGTAAAAAATCAATCAATAATAATAATATTATAGTCTTAAAGAGAAAACAAGAAATCAATGATATAAACATTAGTAATAAATACAATGATATCATCATTGAGTTTTAGAGGAAAATTTTTATTGAAAAAGAGATACGCAAGTAATTTTAAGAAGTGATGACATCAATAACGTTTGGTTTTAGTAATAGTTATAGACATACAAAAAATGATACTATATTATAAAGTAAGAACATTTTAAAAATTTATGTAATGGTTACTTTTTTTAGTTTTGATTAAGAGCATTATAAAAGTCTAATAAGTTAAAACATAGTCATGTAGAATCTTTTTTTATTCATAAACAATTCATGAAATATTAATATCAACTTTTTATAATTATTGATTAAGAACAATTACAAATTTTAAGAGTTAAAATCTTGACAAATGTGGAAAATTAAATGAGATTAATGAGTTGAATAGGAGGTAGTATAATGTATGATAGGTGGATTTATTTTAGTTTTATAAAAATAAAATAACTTTACCCTTATTTAATTGGATAAATATAGCAATTAATTAATATGATTATTCCCACATTGAATTTTCCAATTTTTTTAATTAATAGTATGATTTTCCTACTGTCATGTGACAACAAAGAGGTTGTTGAATTAGAGTATTACTTCTCCACCACTTTTTTTAAATTCCATCCCTATGATTCATTCTTTGTCTTCATTTATTTTATCCATATATTATACTCTTTCCGAATCATTTTAGATGTCTCATTTCTTTATTTGACAAAATCATATCAATTGTCCATTTTTTTTGTCTATCTTTTTTTTTACCTAAATACCCCCACTTTTCCAATTTTCAATACCCAACTACAACCTTTACAATTAATTTAATTAATTTAATTAATTTAATTAATTTAATCAATTAAGATATCAAACTATCACCATTTTAGTAGATCCCACACCACCTTTAATAACCGTGAAAACCCAAATGAGCGGGAGTATGATACTCCCTCCTATTCAAAACTATTGTCCACTTTCCTTATTTAGTCAAGTCACTCTAATCGTCCACTTTCTATTTTTGACAACGATTTTTTACCTAAATACCCCCAACTATTCCAACTTATATTATTTAAAATACCTCACCTACGACTTTTTCAATTATTATAATCACTCAAATACCCCAACTACGACCTTTACTATAATTATATTAATCACTTAAAATAACACCACTACCATTTTCTTAAAATCCGCGTTCAACCCAAAGTGGATAGTTATTCATTTTGAATAGGAGGGAGTGTGATAATTGTTATATGATTATGCATGATATATTTATGATTACACGTTGCTTAGTATTTTTCAAAATTTCATTTTCTTTTCTTAATTCCTCCAAATATTTTAATTTTACCTTATTTTTGGTGTGATTCTGAAGAAAAAAATCCTTCTTCCGCCATTGTTGAACTTGAAGTTAACACTCAACAACAAGAATGCAAACCCAATATTAAACAATTTACAAACCAAATTTTTCTGTTTCACCCTAACCTAACCACCATAACCATCTTCTTGCTCTTAATCTCCATTAAAGAAAACCCACATTCCATTTGCTCTGTTCTCAAGAACCCATTTCTTGAAAATGGCTCCTGGTGACTCGTTACATAACCCTAATCTTTCACCCGAACCTGGAAATCTCATAATTCAGGTGAAATCCGAACCAGTTGAAGAATCCATTACACCCGAGTTGATTCCAAGTTCTTCGACTTCAAATGATCCTAACTTACTTTCTCCCAGTGATTATTCCAATAATTACTCTGAATTCTGCCGTTTTTCTGAGATGTTTCGTTCCACATTTAGACAACAAATGCAGGATCCGGAACAACCATTGAATTCAAATACGGGTGCCATTGTTCCTTACCCAGATGTTGAAACCCAGGAATCTCCATTAGCAATTACCCCACTTACCTTTCGTAATCAAAAGCGACCCAACGGGCTAGTTCGAGTCACTAACCTCACTATAGAAGATGAGTGGTGTTTCAGAGACAAGATCAGACGAACTCGGATGTTTTACGACGCATTAAGGCTCTATATGATGTGGCAAGAGGACAAGAAGAGTGGTCCTGGTTCTAGAAGACGAGCTCGACTGGATGCAAAAGCTGGTACATTAATGAAGATCCATGGGCTTTGGCTTAATAGAGACAAAAGGGTTGTTGGGTCAATTCCTGGTGTGTATATTGGCGATGTTTTCCATTTTAGAATTGAGCTGTGTGTAATCGGATTACATGGGCAATCTCAAGCTGGCATTGATTTCTTGCCTTCGTCTCAGAGTGTTAATGGCGAATCAATAGCCACGAGTATTGTCGTTTCAGGTGGATATGAAGACGATGAAGATACTGGCGATACGTTGATTTATACCGGCCAAGGCGGGCTTGGTAAGAATCATAGAATGTCCAAACACCAGAAACTTGAAGGAGGTAATTTAGCTTTAGAAAGAAGTATGCATTATGGATTGGAAGTTAGAGTAATTAGAGGTCTTAAATATGAAGGTAGTGTTTCAAATAAGATTTATGTTTATGATGGCTTATATAGGGTTGTTGATTGTTGGTTTGAAATAGGAAAATCTGGTTTTGGTGTGTATAAGTTTAGGCTTATTAGAAGTGAGGGTCAGCCTAAAATGGGTAGCACCAATTTAAGATTTGCACAAAGCTTGAGAAATATGCCATTGCAGGTTCCACCTGCCGGTTATCTTACACTCGACCTTTCGAAGAAGACGGAGAATGTCCCTGTTTTTGTGTTCAATGATATTGATTCTGATAGTGATCCATTGAATCATGATTATCTGGCTAAGACTAAATTTCCTCTATTTGTGTATGCTGGTGGGAATATGGGGTGTAATTGTGTCACTAGTTGTAATGATGGGTGTTCCTGTGCAATCAAGAATGGGGGTGAGATTGCTTATGACTATAATGGGTTTTTGCTGAGAGGCAAACCTTTAGTATATGAATGTGGAAACAAGTGCACATGTCCTCCGCATTGTCGAAATCGTGTGAGCCAGAAAGGGTTGAAGATTAGGTTGGAAATCTTTAGGTCCATGAAAACGGGTTGGGGGGTTCGGACGTTGGATTTGATACGTGCTGGTGGGTTCATATGTGAGTATGCTGGGATTGCTCTAACAAAGGAGCAGGCTCGAGTATCCACTATGAATGGTGATAGTGTTATATACCCTGGTAAGTTCACTGATAAGTGGGTTGAATGGGGGGATTTATCCCAGATGTATCCTCAGTATGTGAAGCCAACATATCCGTCGACTCCGCCATTGGATTATGCATTGGATGTTTCTCTAGTGAGAAACGTTGCTTGTTATATATGTCATTGCCGGAATCCGAATGTGATGGTGCAATTTGTGATGTATGATCATAACAATGTTATGTTTCCTCGTCGTATGTTGTTTGCTATGGAGAACATTCCTCCGATGCGAGAGCTTAGCCTTGATTATGGGGTTCCTGTCCCTGAATCATGAACGATAACTATCGAAAGATCGCGATATGCAAGTAGACCGTTTCTTTCAACTGCCGTGTCTTTGGATGTGGCTAGTGAATTGAGTACTGCTGCGGAGAGGTAATTTTTATGTTCGTTTTTGCAATTTGTGCTTATGATCATCTGTGCTGTAAAGGTTTTTATCAAGAGGTATCTTATGCTTTTGATTGTCTGATATTTAGGTGTTACGATAACCACATTACTCCTGTTACCGCATGACTGTTATGTTTCTGTGATCATGATTCTCGTTCACCTTGCATACCTCTGTATTGCTGTTGATTTATCATGAATATGGTTTGTAGACCGAATGAAATGCTAATATGTTAGTCCTGGAAATGCAGATCTACTTGGGGCACAATTTTGTTATAACTTTTTGGAGAATCGGTTTACTGACTCGACTTTGGTCGTGGATTATTTCTTGTTGGAGACGGAGACCAGCAAGCGCTGCAGTTTTTGATATGCGAAAAATCTACAAGACTACGAGTTTTTGGAGGTAGTCATAGTCGACATAGATTTACGATCTAGACGACAACCATTTTAACTTCTCATTTGAAGGTGGATAGGAGTAAAAAAATACAATGTAGGATGATATGAATATGATATGATATACAGAATTTGTGTAAAGAGTGTTAGGAATTTGTATATAAGATGTTGAAATTGGCTGTGTTTGTACAATTGGTATACAGTATCTTTTTCAAAAATTGGAAAAAAAAATATTTTTTAAAAAAATTCTCAAAATAAGTTTCGGAAAACTTTAGTACCTAATATGTCATATGAGGATCTCCATGCCCAAGTCTAAGGTTAAGACTTGTTTGCTGGTAGTAAAGACGAACAAACCCTAACCTTAGGCTAGGACACGAAGACACTTATTTTCGGAATTAAAATTTTCCGAATCTTTTTTAAGAAATTTGTTTTTAAAAAAAATAATTTTTTTCAATTTCATTATCTTTTTAAAAATTGAGAAGGCAAAGAGAGAAAAATTTTAATGCTTTTTTTTTTGAAAAATTATTAAATTGCAAAAAATATTCTTACTATTCAAGCATTAAAATAATTTCTTCAAAATAATTTTAAGAATCTTTTGTGAATTACAGCCTCAAAGTTTGGTTTTTTGTAAATTACGGCTGCAAAGTTTTTTTTTATGAATTACAGCCACCAACTTTTGAAAATGACCACCATTACGGCTAAGTGACCGGTTCTCGCTGTTGATCAGGATTTGTACCTTGGACTTTTCATTTTTCTGATTTTTCCTTTTTTTTCTTTTTCCCTTTTTTTTAATTTAATTCCTTCTTCCCCAATCCCTTTCTCTCTCTTCCTTCTTTTTCATCATCTTCATCCTCTTTATCTCTAGTAAACTTCAAACACTCCGTTAATCTTCAAAGTCACCATTAATCTTCAAAGACCCAATTTCTCTTGAAAGCCCAAACCCTATATTGTGAGATTAGTTTTTACAACATCATTCAAAGAATTGGTGGGTTTTTAAATAAATTCATTTTCTGGGTTTTTAAGTAAATTCATTTTCTTGATTTTTACAACATCAACCACGAAGTCCCTCCAATCTGGGTAATTCATTTTCTGGGTTTATATTATCAATTAATTCTTTAGATATCATCCAACTCTTTTATTTTTGTGGGTTTTCTTTATTTGAAGATTTAGACTTTAAAGATTGGGTGTTTGACTAGGGTTCTTGAAAAGGGAAAAGAAATCTAAGATTGGTCTTTGAAGATTAATTGTGACTTTGAAGATTAATGGAAGATGAAGAGGATGGAGAAGAAGGAGGAAGAGAGATCAGAAAGATGATTGGAGATGAAAAATTAAATTAAAAAAAGGAAAAAGAAAAAAAACCTCATAAAAAACGAAAAATTGGGTTGAAAGCTTGGGTTGGAGCATCCAAGAACAGCAAGAACAGTAAGAACAACATGAAAATTGGGTTGAATTCTGGAACTGGATAATTTTAGGGTTTGGACTAAGGAGAGAAATTGGGTCTTTAAAGATTAATGGTGACTTTGAAAATTAATGAACGATGAAGATGATAAAGAAGAAGGGGGAAGAGGATGAAGATGTGAAGACGATGAAAAAATTAAATCAAAAAATGGAAAAAGGAAAAAGAAAACTCAAAAAAAAAATAAAATCAAGAAAAAAGAAAGTCACAAATTAATTATTAAATTCTATTATTGTGATTTTAAGTTAATGATGAATTTAATCTTATTATGTTGTGAAGTGTTTATTCCGTTGAATTTTACATTATGTTCTCACGATACAAACGTATATAATTATTTTCGTTGTATATATATGATCATTTTGATATTAAGGGTATTCACTCATAAGTTTTAATGTAGCATATTATCAAATTAACCCTCTTAAAAATATTCTATACTCATTTAATAAATAACATTAGAAAGATTTTATAAATACTTAAAAGAAAATAAAATAAAATATATGATTTTCTAATAAATGGAATGATATGACTTAAAAAGTAAAAATCAACCAATAATAATAATATTATATAGTCTTAAAGAGAAAACAAAAAATCAAAGATATAAACATTAGTAATAAATACTAGGGGTATTTATAATAACCCGATCCGGAAATTCCGACCCGAATAATCCGGTATCTAAAACCGGGTAATTTACCCGATTTTCGCATATTGGATAATCCGGTTCGGGTACCTGATTTTAAAACCGGATCCGGATCATGAATTTTTGAAAACCAGGTATCCGAATTTCTTTATTTTTATTTTTTATTTTTTTTATTTTTTTCGTAAATAAAATGATCATGATATCTCTTAAGCTAACCTTGGATTGAATATTTTTTACGAGTTAATATTTGAATTTTATAATTGTTTTTTCTTAAGCGCATGAACAATAATATAATTCTTTTATTTTCTTAATTAATCTTTAATGACTAAAGATTGTTAGGGAGTTTGTATGAATTTTATATATAAAAATATTTTAAGTGAAAATAGTGATAAACACACGTATGGTTGTAGATAAAACGACAAAAAAATAAAAAATAAAAAATATTCTAATAAAACTGGGTATCCGGTTTCTGACCCGGTTTAAACCGGGTTTCCGGATTTCGGGTACCCGGTTTAAATCGGGTCAGAACCGGATCACAATTTTAAGTACTCGAAAAAGCGGGTACCCGGATTTCCGGATCCGAGTCGACCCGGTATCCGATTTTGAACACCCCTAATAAATACAATGACATCATCATTGAGTTTTAGAGGAAAATTTTTATTGAAAAAGAGATACATAAGTAATTTTAAAAAGTGATTACATCAACAGTATTTTATTTTAGTAATAGTTATATAAACATACAAAAAATGATACTATATTATAAAGTAAATACCCAAATATTAATTTAATCAATTATTGTTCACTTTCCTTATTTTTTCAAGTTATTCTAATTATTTAGAAGTACTTTCTATTTTTGACAAAGATTTTTTACCTAAATACTTTCGACTACCCCAACTTATATTATTTAAATTATCCCACCTACTACCTTTTAAATTATTATAATCATTTAAATACCCCAACTACCACTTTTATAATTATTATAATCACTCAAAATACCACCACTACCATTTTCTTAAAATCCGTGTCCAACCCAAAGTGGATAATTATTTTGAACAGGAGGGAGTGTGATTATTATTATATGATTATGCATGATATAATTATGATTACACGTTGCTTAGTATTTTTCAAAATTTCATTTTCTTTTCTTAATTCCTCCAAGTATTTCATTTTCTTTTCTTAATTCCTCCAAGTATTTCATCTTCTTGCTCTTAATCTCCATTAAAGAAAACCCACATTCCATTTGCTCTGTTTTCAAGAACCCATTTCTTGAAAATGGAATAGGAAAAAAGAAAACTCAAAAAAAAAAAAAGTAAAATCAGAAAAAAAGAAAGTCACAAATTAATTATTAAATTCTATTATTGTGATTTTAAGTTAATGATGAATTTAATCTTATTATGTTGTGAAGTGTTTATTGCGTTGAACTTTACATTATGTTCTCATAATACAAACGTATATAATTATTTTCGTTGTATATGATCATTTTGATATTAATGGTATTCACTCATAAGTTGTTTAATGTAGCATATTATCAAATTAACCCTCTAAAAAATATTCTATACTCATTTAATAAATAACATTAGAAAGATTTTATAAATAAATAAAAGAAAACATAAATAAAATATATAATTTTCTAATAAATTGAATTATATGACTTAAAAAGTAAAAAATCAATCAATAATAATAATATTATAGTCTTAAAGAGAAAACAAGAAATCAATGATATAAACATTAGTAATAAATACAATGATATCATCATTGAGTTTTAGAGGAAAATTTTTATTGAAAAAGAGATACGCAAGTAATTTTAAGAAGTGATGACATCAATAACGTTTGGTTTTAGTAATAGTTATAGACATACAAAAAATGATACTATATTATAAAGTAAGAACATTTTAAAAATTTATGTAATGGTTACTTTTTTTAGTTTTGATTAAGAGCATTATAAAAGTCTAATAAGTTAAAACATAGTCATGTAGAATCTTTTTTTATTCATAAACAATTCATGAAATATTAATATCAACTTTTTATAATTATTGATTAAGAACAATTACAAATTTTAAGAGTTAAAATCTTGACAAATGTGGAAAATTAAATGAGATTAATGAGTTGAATAGGAGGTAGTATAATGTATGATAGGTGGATTTATTTTAGTTTTATAAAAATAAAATAACTTTACCCTTATTTAATTGGATAAATATAGCAATTAATTAATATGATTATTCCCACATTGAATTTTCCAATTCTTTTAATTAATAGTATGATTTTCCTACTGTCATGTGACAACAAAGAGGTTGTTGAATTAGAGTATTACTTCTCCACCACTTTTTTTAAATTCCATCCCTATGATTCATTCTTTGTCTTCATTTATTTTATCCGTATATTATACACCCTCCGAATCATTTTAGATGTCTCATTTCTTTATTTGACAAAATCATATCAATTGTCCCATTTTTTTGTCTATTTTTTTTTTACCTAAATACCCTCACTTTTCCAATTTTCAATACCCAACTACAACCTTTACAATTAATTTAATTAATTTAATCAATTAAAATACCAAACTATCACCATTTTAGTGGACCCCACACCACCCTTAATAACCGTGAAAACCCAAATGAGCGGGAGTATGATACTCCCTCCTATTCAAAATTATTGTCCACTTTTCTTATTTAGTCAAGTCACTTTGATCGTCCACTTTTTATTTTTGACAAAGATTTTTTACCTAAATACCCCCAACTACTCTAAATTCTATTATTTAAAATACCTCACCTACGACCTTTTCAATTATTATAATCACTCAAATACCCCAATTACTACCTATACAATAATTATATTAATCACTTAAAATACCACTACTACCATTTTCTTAAAATTCGTGTCCAACCGAAAGTGGATAGTTATTTTGAATAGGAGGGAGTGTGATAATTGTTATATGATTATGCATGATATATTTATGATTACACGTTGCTTAGTATTTTTCAAAATTTCATTTTCTTTTCTTGATTCCTCCAAATATTTTAATTTTACCTTATTTTTGGTGTGATTCTGAAGAAAAAAATCCTTCTTCCGCCATTGTTGAACTTGAAGTTAATACTCAACAACAAGAATGCAAACCCAATATTAAACAATTTACAAACCAAATTTTTCTCTTTCACCCTAACCTAACCACCATAACCATCTTCTTGCTCTTAATCTCCATTAAAGAAAACCCACATTCCATTTGCTCTGTTCTCAAGAACCCATTTCTTGAAAATGGCTTCTGGTGACTCGTTACACAACCCTAATCTTTCACCCGAACCTGGAAATCTCGTAATTCAGGTGAAACCCGAACCAGTGGAAGAATCCATTACACCCGAGTTAATTCCAAGTTCCCCGCCTTCAAATGATCCTAACTTACTTTCTCCCAGTGATTATTCCAATAATTACTCTGAATTCTGCCGTTTTTCTGAAATGTTTCGTTCCACATTTAGACAACAAATGCAGGATCCCGAACAACCATTGAATTCAAATACGGGTGCCATTGTTCCTTACCCAGATGTTGAAACCCAGGAATCTCCATTAGCAGTTACCCCACTTACCTTTCGTAATCAAAAGCGACCCAACGGGCTAGTTCGAGTCACTAACCTCACTATAGAAGATGAGTGGTGTTTCAGAGACAAGATCAGACGAACTCGGATGTTTTACGACGCATTAAGGCTCTATATGATGTGGCAAGAGGACAAGAAGAGTGGTCCTGGTTCTGGAAGACGAGCTCGACTGGATGCAAAAGCTGGTACATTAATGAAGATCCATGGGCTTTGGCTTAATAGAGACAAAAGGGTTGTTGGGTCAATTCCTGGTGTGTATATTGGCGATGTTTTCCATTTTAGAATTGAGCTGTGTGTAATCGGATTACATGGGCAATCTCAAGCTGGCATTGATTTCTTGCCTTCGTCTCAGAGTGTTAATGGCGAATCAATAGCCACGAGTATTGTCGTTTCAGGTGGATATGAAGACGATGAAGATACTGGCGATACGTTGATTTATACCGGCCAAGGCGGGCTTGGTAAGAATCATAGAATGTGCGAACACCAGAAACTTGAAGGAGGTAATTTAGCTTTAGAAAGAAGTATGCATTATGGATTGGAAGTTAGAGTAATTAGAGGTCTTAAATATGAAGGTAGTGTTTCAAATAAGATTTATGTTTATGATGGCTTATATAGGGTTGTTGATTGTTGGTTTGAAATAGGAAAATCTGGTTTTGGTGTGTATAAGTTTAGGCTTATTAGAAGTGAGGGTCAGCCTAAAATGGGTAGCACCAATTTAAGATTTGCTCAAAGCTTGAGAAATATGCCATTGCAGGTTCCACCTGCCGGTTATCTTACACTCGACCTTTCGAAGAAGACGGAGAATGTCCCTGTTTTTGTGTTCAATGATATTGATACTGATAGTGATCCATTGAATCATGATTATCTGGCTAAGACTAAATTTCCTCTATTTGTGTATGCTGGTGGGAATATGGGGTGTAATTGTGTCACTAGTTGTAATGATGGGTGTTCCTGTGCAATCAAGAATGGGGGTGAGATTGCTTATGACTATAATGGGTTTTTGCTGAGAGGCAAACCTTTAGTATATGAATGTGGAAACAAGTGCACATGTCCTCCGCATTGTCGAAATCGTGTGAGCCAGAAAGGGTTGAAGATTAGGTTGGAAATCTTTAGGTCCATGAAAACGGGTTGGGGGGTTCGGACGTTGGATTTGATACGTGCTGGTGGGTTCATATGTGAGTATGCTGGGATTGCTCTAACAAAGGAGCAGGCTCGAGTATCCACTATGAATGGTGATAGTGTTATATACCCTGGTAAGTTCACTGATAAGTGGGTTGAATGGGGGGATTTATCCCAGATGTATCCTCAGTATGTGAAGCCAACATATCCGTCGACTCCGCCATTGGATTATGCATTGGATGTTTCTCTAGTGAGAAACGTTGCTTGTTATATATGTCATTCCCCGAATCCGAATGTGATGGTGCAATTTGTGATGTATGATCATAACAATGTTATGTTTCCTCGTCTTATGTTGTTTGCTATGGAGAACATTCCTCCGATGCAAGAGCTTAGCCTTGATTATGGGGTTCCTGTCCCTGAATCCTAACGATAACTATCGAAAGATCGCGATATGCAAGTAGACTGTTTCTTTCAACTGTCGTGTCTTTAGATGTGGCTAGTGAATTGTGTACTGCTCCGGAGAGGTAATTTTATGTTCGTTTTTGCAATTTGTGTTTTATCCGTGCTGTAAAGGATTTTATCAAGAAGTATCTTATGCTTTTGATCTTCTGATATTTAGGTGTTACGATAATCACATCACTCCTGTTACTGCATGACTGTTATGTTTTTGTGATCATGATTCTCGTTCATGCTGCATACTTCTGCATTGTTGTTGTTTTATCATGAATATGATTTGTAGACCGAATGAAATGCTTATATGTTAGACTTGGAAATGCAGATCTACTTTGGGGCATGATTTTGTTATAACTTTTTGGAGAATCGGTTTACTGACTCGACTTTTGTCGTGGATTATTTCTTGTTGGAGACAGAGACCAGCTAGCGCTGCAGCTTTTGATATATGACAAATCTACAAGACTACGAGTTTTTGGAAGTAGTCATAGTCAACATAGATTTACGATCTAGACGACAACCATTTGAACATCTCATTTGAATGTGGGTAGGAGTAAAAAAATACAATGTAGGATGATGATATGAATATGATATGATATGCAGGATTTGTGTAAAGGGTGTTAGGAATTGGTACATAAGATGTTGAAATTGGCTGTGTTTGTACAGTTGGTATACAATATCTTTTTCAAAAATTGGAAAAAAAAAATGTTTTTAAAAAAAAATTCTCAAAATAAGTTTCGGAAAACTTTAGTACCTAATATGTCATATGAGGATCTCCATGCCCAAGTCTAAGGTTAGGCCTTGTTTGCTGGTAGTAAAGACGAACAAAGCCTAACTTTAGGCTAGGACACGAAGACACTTATTTTCGGAATTAAAATTTTTCGAATCTTATTTTAAGAAATTTGTTTTTAAAAAAAATTAATTTTTTCAATTTCATTATCTTTTTAAAAATTGAGAAGGCAAAGAGAGAAAAATTTTATTGCTTTTTTTTTGAAAAATTATTAAATTGCAAAAAATACTCTTACTAGTCAAGCATTAAAATAATTTCTTCAGAATAATTTTAATAATGAGGAAATTAGACTTGTTTTTCAGAGTCTGCTTTTGTGTTGAGCTTCAGTCTCCAGACTTGTTTCGTTTGTTTTTCCATGGAGCCGCCATTAGGCTAGCATTGTTATATGGGACAGTATATATGTCCGTTAAGAAGATCCATGAATAATAGATAGAAATAGAAGAGATTGCGAACGCTAAGATAGATGTATGGTAGCACGCTGAATCAAGAACCAAGAGTTTAAAGAAAAGCTAGGTGTTGCCTCACTATTTGCTAAGATGCGTAAAAATATGTTAAGATGGTTCAGACATGTGCAAAGAAAAACGGACGACTCTTCCAAGAGAAGGATAGAAAACATTACAGTAAAGTGTAGGGTATTCAATGGTCCGGATAAGAGTCGGGCCGAGCTTAAGTGAGCTGCAACTCTTCGTGGACCTAACTTGAGTAAGAGTAAGAGAAGTCGAGAAATACATAAGAAAACGTGAGTTGAGCAAATAAAAAACAACTTTAGTGAGCTGCAACTCTTCGTGGACCTAACTAGGAATAGAAATAGATGAGGACGTCAGATTCATATTTTAGACTACTAATAGTTTTTTTAGTTGTCTTTCTCGTCCTAATGTCTAGTTGCTTTTTACCTGCTCATTTTTATTTGTTTATTTACTCAATATATTTATTATATTTTCAGCCTTAGTTTTCGCAAATGTTTTTTTGTTTGTAATTTTACTCTTCAAGCAACAATGTCACTCGTATTTTTCATTAGTAGACTCACTTTTTGGGTAAAATAGACCTTTTGGTGCTCTCTTTGAAGGTGGTACGAGTATGAATTGTTCGACAATTTCCCTCACCCAAACCCTATTTTCAGACAAAATATCAAAATGATGATGATGATGTTTGGTTTTTAACACATGCCAATGCTTTTATTCAAACTTTAATATTTCTAGTTATACATAATTAAAAATTAGCACGCAAATTTCCGAAATATATTTCACATTTTCTGAGAACATTTTATCAAGATGAGTGCATGTTTTAGGAGCATCTATATATGCAAAAGATCTCATAACAAACGATTTTACTCCTAAGTAGTGTTGTCGAGAACACAACTATATGGCCCGGATAAAGAAGGGATACCATACTCGACCATCGGATTTGGGAGGATATTCCTTCATCCATCGGGATTTATAGTTTATTTCTAGTACACACCCAGCGGTTCCACGGAGCATAACACAGTTCTTTGCGCATGGTCCAATTAAACAACCAAAAAGATATAAAAAAAACCTCGCCTTGAACATCACCCGCAAAATCTAATGCTACGTTTAACAGGAACGAATATAACAATCTGGGTGGGAATTTTAGGGTGATGAAGAGTATGAAAGACTATCACCTGAACCGACTAAATTGGCCTGTAGCAAAACAAAACGATGACAATCCACGGCCGGATGACTGTGTACCTGCAGCATTAAAAGAAAAAACAATAAATTTGCGCGTTTTCAGCTATATGCATAAATTTTCACAAATCATAATTGAATCGACTATCATTGCCCATCTTTCAAAGACATTTAGCTCAAAAGCTCGACTAGATGAAGGTTGGATGAGTTTAAACTTGAAAGCTTTCCAGCAAAAACTAGGCTAGATTATATAAGTACGATGTGCTTTGAATCCCAATTCTAAAAGTTTGTGCCAATCTTTACAATGTAACACCCCGGCCCATCGGACTGTCGGTGGCTACCCATGGTGTTGTAAACTGGTCCCACAAACCAACACAAGTCTTTTCAATACACTTTGACCTCACTCGTGCGCACCCGAGAATACTTCCCCGGAGGTCACCAATCATAAGATTGCTCCCCACCAAGCACGCTTAACTGTAGAGTTCTTAGCAAATTAACTCCTTTGAAAAGAAGAGATATGAGTAATTATCAAACCTTTACAAAGCTCAACCCGAGGCATCACAAGTAGTCGCATTGTTTTATTAGTTTTTAAGTAGGTTAATTGCAAATGACCAATGGGATATGTGGCATGCTTAATGCTCAGAAAAAAGGCATCATATAAATAGAGGAATTACCCTAAGGAAAGAGAGGCTGGTAGAGTAGTCCTGTATTTTCAGGGTATCCCAACATTAAGTTAAGATTTTGAACAGCTTGACCTGATGCTCCCTTCACAAGATTATCAATCTGCACAACAAGTACAACTTCAATGATTGGGAATACAAGGAAAGTATAGTTCACACAATCAAGGAAAAGGCACTTAATAATATACACGCAAAGGAACAACTAAGGCATGTTGAGTGTGTGGAAACGTACAACTGATATTATGATAGCTCTCCCGGGAATTCTATCAGGAAAGACGTTCATAAAGCAGTAGTTTGACCCACGGACATTTCTGGTGTGCGGAACAACGCCTTTCTCTAACAAATAAACAAATTCTTCCGTCTGCGAGAAAAAAATTAACAAAAGAAGGGTTGGTAAGTCAGAACTAATGAAAAAGCATGCAACAACAAAGAAATTAAGAGCACCAAATATTGTGGAAATAGAAATCGTAGTAGACTGGAATTAGATTGTAGGACTATCAAATTATTTAGGAGTACCTCACAGAACAACTTCAATTGATCATACAAATCATCAACGGTCACTCTTGAAGCCATCTCAACATATATTGTTGATTGCATACCTCGACTCTGCAGGAACGCGAAACTTACATTTTCAAGCAAGAAAGACGGATAAAAAAAACACAGCACAAAGAAGCTATCATTACCATAGGCATCAAGTGAGGAGTGAAGCTGACAGTTACTTTTGAACCTGCTACATCTGATAGCCCTTGTTCAATTTCAGGAACTGGAATAAAAAAGAGAGATAAACAGCCTGTTAAACTATGCCCTTGTCAAGGGAAAAAAAAAAACTTTTCTGAGATTTTCACTCTTGGAACTCTAACAGGAAAAGTGCATAATCATGCCCGCAACAAGAACTTTAGGTAATCTCACTCTTTACATAAAATCTAAGATGTTTTGTTGGATAGCAAATACTGACCATGACGATGTCTGGTGATACCATATGCATGAATTCCTTCAGCTACTTCGGTATATAAATTAGCCTCCTTTGCACTACGTCCTACAAAATGAATTTTTATTAAGCAACAGAAACTTCATCATGTAGGGTTGTTAGTGATGTGCATAAGATAAAACTGATTTCTAAGCATTGTACGGACCTGCCCCACTCACACCAGATTTTGAGTCGATAATTATGTTATTGCTCTTTATAAGATTCGCCTGCAAGACAAGACAAAAAAGAATAATTCAATTGGTTAGAGGCTTACAAGGACCACCATTTTACCCCCACGTTGCTCAATAAAATTGGCAACATTCTATGAAAGGAAGATAGTGCTCAAAGGTAGGTTAAAAGCATAGCGCGAAAACAAGGCCGCATATCGCATCGCATCAATCACGTTGCAAAGGTTTTCCAAAGAACGGACCAATATTCCGAGTGTTGTAAAGGGGTAAAAAAAAAAACCACGTTTTGGGCCGTTTCGATGGATAACCCATGCTTTCAACTAATATTTGGTGTTAAAATAAACAAATCACCGTGTCACTACCGCGATTGCGACTGTTACAGAGTTTTTACACTATTGTTAAGAGGTCTATAGCACTAGTTTCAGAAACAGTTGTATTGGCAGAAAAATGTGATGGATCAATAAGCAGTTTCAACAACTATATCTTTTGCATAACCTATTTGAAGCAATTAGCTACTGGTATGATTGCAGTGATTCTCCTTAAGTTTAAATGACAAAACATATGCTTCACCTATATGCACATATGCTGCATCACTATTCAAAAGTTCCTCAAGTTTATTGATATTTGCTAATTAAGTTTGCTTTTACTTTAAATAGATCTATTTGATTGCTTGAAGTTAGAGGAGTGAAAATAGTAATGTGTTTAATTACATATAAATCCATGTTTCTTATCATTTAGTTATTGTACAAATCTACAAAAAAATGCAGAAGAAAACTTCATAGAAAAGTTAAGTAAAATCTAACCTTTAACAAGGGAACAAGAGGGAGCTGAATTGATGTTGGATAACAACCAGGGTTTGCTACTAGACGAGCATTCTGAATTTCTTGCCGTAATATTTCTGTTAAACCATACACAGCTTCTTTCTAGTGGCAAGTAAACAAACAAATTCAAGACAGGATGAGAGAATTAAGGAAAGAACTGCAAGGATAGAATCCACAAGAAAATGTAAAATAACAATGTCAAAGCATTGTACAATTAAGTAACATCGAATTACTTAGTTTTTGGTGATTAATATTGACTAGCTATCTTAGAAAATCGTAGTGGTTGCAGACTTCACTTAATCTAGCTCATCATCATTTAGTAACAGTAATTCAAGCTCTGGTCTACAAGCATAAGGTGGGAATCCAAGCAGTGGAACATAACTTGAGTTTACAAGGCATATAGAGTCAGCAAGTGGCGATTCAAATGACAAGATTCAGCAATAATCTCAGATTGGCTGAGAAAATACATAATGTTGTACAGAAGATATTTAGCACTTTTAATTCGCCTAGAAAAATTCCTGGTAAACTTTGATTTCCTCACTAATTGTTTCTGTTCTTTTAATCAATGCTCAAAATGTTAACATCATATCAGAATAGGATTTTTTTTTTTGAAACTAGAATAGGAACTGAATGAGCTTCACTGATAAATTTTGATGACCTCTTAAGTGATCAGTTTTCAACTTCATCTAATTTGTGTCAGACTGATTCTCTAAACACCACATTCTGTTTAGTTCATCAGAAATTAGAATATGATATAAACTAGAAATGCAGTATGATATGTCTTCCAATATTCACAACCGAAATGCTATTTCGGATACCTGCAGATCTGGTGCTCTATGAGGTTGATTATACCATTCCTCGTACTCGGCAAGATCTCGCAGTCGAAAGTCCTGCAGAACCATTCCCATTTAAACTTTACTATCTAAAAACAAGATAGAAAAACACATTTGGACTTAGTAAGGTAAATTGGACACATACGGCGGAGAGATCAACAATTTTTAGTCCACGAGGAAGCGCTTTAATTATATCCTGAACAAGATTCAAAAAACAATGAGGACGTCATACATCCAAACAATTTTGCTAAAGAAAATATTGTATGAGAATGTATAATTCATGCTAACCCAAGAAAAGTACAAGCTTGAGAAGTTCAAGTTCTAAAGTTCCTATCCATTTCATTGGTCCCATTTCTCATCACAGATCATTGCTTGTCGATGCACCAACTCAACCCTAAATATCATTATTTGTGGGGAAATTATAAAAGTTGATATTAATAGTTTACAATGAGACAGTCAAACAAAATTCCACTTGACTATATTTTAACTTATAGATCAATAATATAATACAAACTAATAGTGATTTATGATGAGTGTGAAATGAGAAATAGGACACCCAAAAGGAATAGGACGGAGTATAATTTATGCTACTGTAGTTTCATAAATTTTGCTTCTTTTTGGAAGTTTGTTGATGATGAAGTATTTGCTATAGGTGTTTATTGTAATTTGTTGTTTTGAGATTGTTGTTTTTCTCATCATTCGGTTTATAGTTCGGTGTTCAGTCTTCCCTTTCAAAAACCAGTTCGGTTTGATTTGGATTGCTAACAATTTCGTTTGGTTTTGGACTGAAAATTTTCAAACTGAAATTAGTTTGTATCGATTGGTTTTACGGAAAGACCGAACTTTCACCCCCAAGTACAAGACATAAAAATACCTGTGTTGTTCCATGGGGCAAACAACAAAACACAGCATCAACATTTGAAAAGTCTGCATCATTCACAGCAACCAAATTTGGCAAATCCTGCATACAAAAAAATCACCATCTTTACTGAACGATTTATTATAATGTAAAGCAGAAACAAGAAGTAATAGTACCAAAATGTCATACTTGGGTGACCAGATGTGGAAATACAGAAGCAAGTGATTGACCAGCCTTTCTATCAGCAGTCATCACAGTGATACCAAAGTGTGGATGATTGGCAAGCAATCGAACGATCTGAACGAAGAAAAGAGTGTAAGACAATCAAACAAACGAATGTGTTTATCACAAAATCAAATCAAAAATACACTTGTAGCCCAAAATATATGTTGATTATTAACAGATAAGGCAACACTACAACCTAATCCATAAGATTAGAGTAATTTGCCAGAACAAGTATCTTTTATCATTCTTTTTCCTACCATACACAAAGCAACATTATTATTTCAAATGCACAAATTGTCATCCTTTGAACAAACACGTACTCGAGACTTTGAACAAACACGTACTCGAGACTTTCTGTTAATAAATTGTCATCCTCTTTCCCCAAGTCCATCAAATCAATTTCATTTCAAATAACATACACATATGCATAATTTTAAATCTCATGATAAACCCTCGGCATTGACTGCAAAATCCATTTTGCAGCCATGATTGTATTTTTGTACTTTGATCACGACCCACACAAGAAAAAAAATGCCCGAATTTACAGTAAAAAACTGATAGCCAATGCATCCAAGCATAACAACAAAAACAATTTCAGCAGAAAATTCAATAACTTTTGAAACAGCATACCCATATTGCATGTTTTAAATCTCATACTAAGAAAATACTTAATACATTTTATGCAACAATTTTGCAAAGAAACATTCCATGAATCAAATGGACGAGAAAACAGTACCTCTGAACCAGTGTAACCACTGGCACCAAGAACACCAATGCGAATGCTTTTCTGAAAATTCTTCTTATCAGAAGTTTGTAAGTTCGTTGGGACAGAAGCCACGGAACTTCGAACATAAAATCGTTTGAAATTTCTTCCCTTTTCTTTGTTCTGTCATTGTTTTCAGAAACCATTAATACTCAATCGTGCACTGTCATTTCAAACAACAAAACACAACAAAAAAAAGGGCAGATAATAAAATACTGATCGAAATTAACCTTGAAAAATGAATACTGGGTTGCATGAGATGAACCAAAGACCAAAGAGCTCATTATTAGTTTCTTGTTGAATTAGGAAGCTGCATGAACAAAATGAGAACGACAAAGAAGCAGCAATATTAGTAAAATTAGCTAAATTATCCCTTAATTGTCATCAAAATTGCAGTGAAATTAGCCTTGTGAAGAATTAAATTGATAACCCTTAGCTATAAATTGAGGAATTGGTGCGATAACCAAATTAAGAAGCAGGATTGAAACAGATAATAACAAACAACATGAAGGCCATGAACATCAATTAGGGTTTACAAAGAGGAGGAAGATGGTGGCACCTGAACAATGGGTGGCGATTTTACTTGAGGAAAAAAAATTTAGTTTTTGAGCCCACTTTTGGATTTTACTCGGTGATTTTCATTTCTGTTGTAAGAGACGATTTTTCCTAAAGACGCATTAGATATATGGGCTAAATATCTCAATTAATATAAATAAATTAGAGACGGTTTTTGAGATCGTTTTTTTTTTTTAAATGGTTTCTTACAAGAGTAGCTGTTTTTATTTGGCTTTTAATACTTCACAAAATCTCACAAAAGACGGTCTATAGGATAGACCACAAAATTGGGTCAGCCCATTTTTCTTAACTGATTTTTTTTATTATCATATCAATTATAATTATGTTATAATCCTAAATGTAAGGTATTATAACCTCGAATATACTATTCTATAACCCCAAATATAAGTTATTATAACCCCAAATAATTTATTATAACCCCAAATATACTATGTTATATTTTGGGCTGGGCTTCATGGATTCCGTCTATAGAATAGACCGTCTCCCATGAGACTTACCATTAATACTTAGAGATAATAGCCCAATACCAACTAAGTTGAGATAAAATTAGAATTTCAACTATTGCCTCCCTTTTATAATAATATAATAAAGTAAATGTTGAGTGTATAATATTTCTTAAATTTTTAAATGAGACGATCTCATAATAAGACTATTTTTATTGGACTGACTCATATATATTCGGTCCATTTAAGAAGTGAACACTTAAATAAGTTAAAACTCGTGGTTATTCTATAAAATATTATTAAACAACATTAAAGATTCAAAGAAGAAAAATAATATGAGCAAACAATTGAAATGGCCAAATGGGCTATTTATATTGTGATTTCAGCCATGAAAATATTTATACATTTTTATTTTCAAAGAGGAATAATTAAATTACAAAAAAAGCAGACTATATTTGCCTATTTGGTAGCTAAGATAGTCTGATTGCCTACACACTGATTGAAGTTGGTTGATTTTTTTGCATTAATTTATTTGTTTCCATAATTATCATTTGGTTCAATATTTTTTTACATTTTTTCTAAAATTCAAAATTGTTGTTATGGTAGTCTAACAATGTAAATGACTGAATCTAATGACCAATCAATGAATTTATGTCATTTAAGTTTTTAACAACTATTGCTGAAAAAAAAAAGGAGATATATGTACTTCTATAATTTAATGACTTGCAGTATAACTGTAATAAAAGTAATTTTTGCAATATAATTTTCTACCAGTGTACTTTTATTTTTATCTATTTTTCGGTATAACTTTCTAAATTGTACATATATATATAACAATGTAATTGGAGTAATTATGACTTATGCATTCATTAATGTAAAATTTTTCAAAAAATGCAAACGTGTAAATATGGAAAGTCAAAAAAATGCAAATAAATCAATTTCATTAATACCATCCAATGAAAAAATGACAAATGACATGCTCACATTCAACTTGCCTTTTTCTAAAATACATTAAAATTAATAGATTGTATGATGATTTATCTCACTTATATATTTAATATATAGTTATACTTTCTCCGTTTCATATTAGTTGCAATATTAGTAAAAACAATATACTATTCATTCATTACCCTTAATTTGTGATTAATTTTTGATCTAAAGATTAAAACATAGTCAACTGAAATCTTTATCGATTCGTCTCATTGCAAAGATTATTAATATCAAATTTTAACATTTTTTATTATTTTAAATAAGTAATATTTATTTGAACATTCGCATGGAGTCACAAGCACTGTCACAAGTTCCAAACTATTGACAGTAGCCTCCTTCTCCTACACAAGCTCTACACGTGTTAGTTAAAGAGATGCCCATTGCCCACCTATTAAACCCAAAAAAAAAACCATTAAGAAAAAAAATTAATAAAATAGGATTATCTCGATTAAAATAAGTAATATTTTTATTATTTTTTTCTTTAATCTATATTATAATAATATTTATTTATTATTTATTTTGTATTATTTTAAATTATAATTGCGATGTAAATTGTATATTTTATTTCTTTATATAATGAATAAACGAATAATAAATAAAAAACATTAAAAAAGAATTGGTTATACTCTAATTTCTCAAGATATAAATTATGGTCGGGAAATTTCACGTGGTAAGTAACTCCGAGTCATCGGTTTTTACACGTGGTAAACAAAGGCTTTTTTTTATAAAAAATAAATCCATGTGGTGACCTTAAACTTCCAACTTTTCCACATGCTATTAAAATGATAAGTGTTTTTGTTAACGTTACGCTATTTTTCCCGATCATAATGACTTCTTTATCAAATAGACGTCGTAGTCACCCTAATCGAACACATATTTTGTAATCAAATAAATGAATGCTTAATTTAATAAAAAATTTAGCATTTTATCTACCACATGAAAAAGTTGAAAATTTGTGACCACCACATAAATTTATTATTTAACATGTAAAAAAGCCAAAATCTCGAGTCACCCCAGGGCCAGCCCTAAGGGTGGGCAAGAGGGGTCGTCGCCCAGGACCCCTATCTAAAAAACAAAATTGATAGTTATAAAAGGTCTATATAAATTATAAATTACATAGGAAAAAACCTCAATATATCATTTCGCCCAAGACCTCAAAAAATCTAAGGTCGGCCCTGCGGGCCCCATACAATTTTCGCCAATGTTAGTGGACCATACGGCCATACCTTCAAGCAAAGGTAAAATCAAGATCCCATTTCCCCGCTATATTCATCCATCTCTTAAAACTTTCTATTTTTTTATTCAAAAAATAAACAAAGAACATAAATATAAGATAATAATTTGATAATCTTCTCTTCAATCATCAGTCTTTGTTCTTAAAACCCATAAATTGCGCATAAAAATGTTAGAAACTGCGCCATCTTTGTCAATCTATGCGGACAACACCATTGATGGGGTAGAAGACCCAAAAAATGGGTTAGAAGAACAATCTAAACATGTAATTAATGGTGATTTTAGTTTTGTGAAAGAAGATCATTTGGATTTGGTTAATGAAGAACAAGATTATGATGATTTGGGTCCGACTGAAAAATTTGGGGGTTCTCAAGTAGGAGAAGAACCGGTTAGTCCACCTATGTTTCTTGCTACTGGGCTTGGAATCAATGATTTTCCTCATGATTTTAGTATTGTGAAAGAGGATTGTGAAGATTATTACATGGATTTGCTTGAGGAATACCCTAATCATCCTCTTGTTTTGAAGTACTATGCTCAGTTTTTGCAGGTTAGTTTTTGTTTGTATTTCTATTTAGAGTCGAGGGTCTCGCTGGCTGCATCCTTTTAATCTCTTTTGATAAGAATATGGTATGTTGTCGTCAAATCTTTTCTAGACTCTGAAGCATGACTTCTATGAACGGGATATAGAATATAATAATGATAGTGTAATATTAGTAGAGTTTTTAATCAAATGATTGGACCATGACATAATTAGGCTCGAGCCTAGACTCTTGAGACTAAGGCGATGGCTCAGGCCTAAACCCATGTCAAAAAATTAACTCAACTAAATGTTTAAGCTGATGATTAAGGTCTAAAATATATTATATACTCTAACACCTGTGAGCTGATGATTGAGGTCCTCCTCATACTTGGCGCGTAATATTCCACCACTTTAAATAAGGGTGATTGAGATTCGTACAAGTGATCTCTTATCTTGTCACACGAGACTTTTAGACTACAATTGTATCACCGTGCCCTCCTCATACTTGGCGCGTAATATTTCACCACTTTAAATAAGGGTGATTGAGATTCGTACCAATGACCTCTTGTCACGTCCAGTTGCATGTTAAGAAACCATCCCAACTAAAAACCTGATGGTTGAGGCACGATAATATGTTATATACTCTAACAACCATTGATGCTATTAACAAAACAATTTTGGAACAATCAAATTTTAGTAATTTTATTTGTGGCTGATGGGAAGTTTGGATGAATTTGGTTCTTAATAGAGAAAAGGAGACCTTGAAGGAGCAGAAGACTATTATTTTCGAGCCATGAAAGTTGAACCAACAGATGGAGAAATTCTTTCACAATATGCTTTGTTGGTGTGGGAGCTTCATCGTGATCAGGAAAGAGCTTCTGCATTCTTTGAGCTTGCTGCCCAAACTGCTCCTAAGGATAGGTGTGTATTTTTTTCTAATAATTTGTTTTGTGGGCCATTATGGTTTCATTAGCATTTCTCTACAATAACTTGGACTAGAGTGTTAACCTTGGGAGCCATTAAATGCTACTAGATATGAGGAAGTTGTCATCATTAACAACCCAATATCCCGCTCGAAAACATACATGAGGAAGTAATGTCATGAAATATGTCAAGCATAGTTTGAAATGATAGTTGGAATATGCTGTATACTCTATATTATGCATCCTTATATGAGAGTCATTTAGGCTGGAAGTAAAGATGTAAGACGGATACTTTTCATGTTCTATGCTAAATAGTACACTTGAAAAGAGAATAAGATTCAAACCTGTTAGAGTATATACCATATCCTGGGGCTTAACCATTAGCTTAAGCTTTTGGTTGAGTTGGTTTCTTGATATGGTATCAGAAGCCAACATGACACGAGTTCAAATCTTAATCACCCCACATTTAAAGCGGAATATTTAGTTAGCTACATGTATGAAGAGAACAAGTGTTGCATTCACATTTAAAGCGGAATATTTAGTTAGCGGAATATTAGACCCTATATGTTCTATGTAATCTGCCTAGTAAAGACAATCTTAGAATGCAAGGCAAATACCCTTGTTTGTGTCTTAATTTCGACTTGTGACTTGCGACTTGTGACTTTAAGCTAGCTACACGGTTAATCCTGCCATGTGTGAGTACCGAGTACTAGAAAGTTCTGTAATGAGCACTGATATCTAAGTTTCTAAATTGTTCATGCTTCAGCAATGTTCTAGCAGCGTATGCTAAGTTTCTTTGGGAGATCGATGATGATGGAGATGACTACTCTATTCATCCTGATCATGTGGAGGTACACAATGATGTTTTTCCTACCAAATTGAATGTCTAATTGGTGAAACTCATAATATAACTATACAAAGTTTTGTGATATCAGGAAGGCCTACACATAACCAATCATTTGCACCCCATCAGTGAAATTGGAGTGGACATTGATGAAACTGAAGCAGAAGACCTGGAAAACGATGCTGATATCGAAGATTACTATAAAAAGATGATCGAGAAAAACCCTTCTGATCCCCATTATCTAAGGAAGTATGCTCGGCTTTTGTATCAGGTCAACCTCCAACTCTGTTTTATGAACCCATGATCCTCTATACAGGGCGTTTGGAAATTGGTTATTAGCTGGTTTAGTTGGCTTGTTTGACCTGCTAACAATATTGGCTTTTTTGTTAGCTGTTAGAGATGTTTGGTTAAATTGTTGTTTGTTGTTGGCAGTTTATTATAAAAAACGTGGGTGAAAACACTAATTCGATTTTGACCTAAAAGCCAACTGAACGGTTAGCTTTAAAGCTCGTTACGAAACACTTCAGCTAAAACTCATTTGTCAAACACGTCTGCTAATTTTTAGTTGTTTTAGTATTTATGAGACCTATTTTTATTGTATTTTATGATATATTGAAAAATAATGACAGACAAAAGGAGATCTTAAAGGAGCTGAAGAATACTACTCAAGGGTCATAGTAGCCTACCCACAAGATGGAGAAATGTTATCAGAGTATGCAGCATTGCTTTGGGAACTTTATCATGATCACAAAACTACTTTGACTTTCTATGAACGTGCTATTGAAGCTGCCCCTGGAGATAGGTAATGTCCTTCACCATATATTTTATCTTTTTAAATTGAGAAAATTATAAAAAACCAACTTATATATACACTCTTTTTTAAAAAACTACCTTATATAAAATTTTTTGCAAAAAACTATGTTATGTAATACAATTTTTGCAAAAGACTACCTACTACTCAATTTCGTTAGTTGACCGGCATAATTAACGGTTGACTTCCACATGCCTGTCACGTGCGCAATTAGAAACTCACCTTCTCCTTCATTGAAATGTTGAGTAACGGGAATAGAACACCAAAAAATCCCAATTAATTATACCGGTCAACTAACGAAATTGAGTAGTAGGTAGTCTTTTGCAAAGATTGTATTACATAAGGTAGTTTTTTGCAAAATTTTTTATATAAGGTAGTTTTTTAAAAAAGAGTGTATAGATAAGGTGGTTTTTTATAATTTTCTCTTTTAAATTAGAAAATTATCAATGGTACCTCTGTGTTACAACACTTTATCAATGTTACTCCTGTGTTTTTTTTTTAATTCCAATGGTATTCCTACCTTTTTGAGCTAATTACAAACGTGACATTGTTCACCTTTTTTTCCGTTATGTTGACGTTAAATGTTTTTCAAAAGCAAGGGAAATTATCAATGGTACCCTTGTGTTATAGCATTTATCAATGGTACCCTTGTGTTATAGCACTTGCAAATGACATTTAACGTCAACTTAATGGAAAAAATGTGAACAGTGCCACGTTTGTAATTAGCTCAAAAAGGTAGGGGTACCATTAGAATTATAAAGAAAAGGTTTACCATTGATAAAGTGCTATAACACAGAGGTACCATTGATAATTTCCCTTTTAAATTTTTAATATGTTGTTATCCCTGATGCTAATAGTCCATTATGATCTGAAAAAAAAAAAACTTTGGTTTTATCGAGATTGTACACCTGATACCAACTTTGTTGAGTGTACAACCCAAGTTTCATATAGGGAACAGTAAGAAAGAGTTGACAAGTATATGAATGATCCAATTTCAAATTAGTATGAGGCCTATTAGGAAGGTGCCCAACAATTAATCTGTAAGGGTATGGCCCAAAACGAATAATATTATACTAATATCGATCATTCATGACTGATGAGTCTTACCGATGTTTGTACTTGCTTTTTGCAGTGATATTCTTGCGGCATACGCTCGTTTTCTATGGACTATAGATGATGAATGAAGTATGATGATTTTCCTTCCTTTGATAGTGAGTTTCATATTGTATAGTTGCAAGAATTAGGGATGGTAAAATGGGTATGCAGGTGCGGATGTGGATGCCCTGTCCCCATATCCATATTCACATAAATTCATAACCACCACTTACGGCTTACGCATCATCCATGGTTGGCAACAACACGGAAGAATCAATAATTCAATATCTTTGACAGTTTATGTGGAGATATTTCAGAAATTCGATTGATGTTGATTTTACTTATTCCAAGGATAATAATGTTCAATAGACTATTGGTATATCTGAAAAATGTACCCTTATTCATAAAATTTTCAATTTGAATCGGACATGACTCAGTTGTAATACGAAAACTTGTTTAACCATAAGTTAAGTTTTATAGATATTCGGGTTTTGGTTCACACTAGAACTTCTCAAAAATAGACATGAAGACTACCTCAATAGTCAATTGTTAGGAATTTTTTGCAATATAGAGATATATTTTGTTTTTTAAAATTTGCAATGCCTAGGCAATCACATCAACAATTTACTCCTTTTTTTAGTCAGTCTAGTTGATTTATTTTATTCGCTCTTTTTGTTAATGGTTAAATTAACTTAACTCACTTGTTTATTAAAAAAATTTGATAAATTCAGTTATTAATGGTTGATTTTCAGAAGAAAAAAAAACACTTACAGCCCGTTTGGTTAGAGGTACTAAATGGCGGTAATGAGAATGATTTATAGTGTAAAATTTCATCTAAACTTTCATGTCATTCACATGGTAATGAAATTTTGATCACAAAAAAGTTTTTTTGTTCACAAATTTTCATTACCTCCTAATACCACCTCTTTCATTGGTAATGCATTGGAATAAATTTTATGAAGAAAATGAGATGATTGAAGGTTGTCGAGCATGACCATCAAAATAGCCAAAAGATTTTTTAACCAAAATTACACTAGTTTTTCATTTCCAATGACACGATTTATTACCACCTACCAAACAGGCCGTTAAAGTCAACAAAAAAGTTGAATATAAAAGCTTTTTGGCATTAAAACCTGCTTTTAATTGTCACAAAAACCATATACTCATTTTTTATTTTTGCTATTTGATCAAAGAACTTAATTGCTTCCAAAAAAAAAATTCGAGGTCATGCAAAGTCCAAAAGTAAGCGCTAAATCAAAATATTTCCCAAAATAATATTGTTCACTGTTATTAACATACGATTATTAAACAAAGTTCATAAGTCAACCCAATAATCGCACAATGCTGCTAACAGCGGACGATTATTTAATTTTCTAGCTTTTGGCCGACCATTCCCTGTTAATAGAATATAGCAATGTTTGGAGATGCTCCCATTGCAAGTAGTGAAAAATCCTCTAAAGCACTAATATACATATACAACATATAAGGTCATGCAAATTCAAGATTATAAAGCTGGTTTTACTATTTTGCTCTTTGCCAAAAAAAATAAGAGCGCCTTCGACAATCGACTGAATCTGGATGAAAGGTAGTTAAAAAAAATGAACCGTTACAGAGGCTAGATATTCAAAGCCACTTTCAAAGAATGCATATCTTCAAATGCTGAATGAACTGCAAGAATATTTCCGAGTACAAATTTACGTTTACCTTTCCAAAATTAAACTGAAACAACACTAAAATTCACTATTTATTCATATCAAACCTAGTATGTTGACTCAGTTATGTTTTCTTCATTTCTCGCTTGGTACCCTGAATATCGGTCTTGTCGGGTACTTTGTCTGTAATAGCCGTTTCCTCTCGGTCTGTTGAATTCGCGTTCTCCAAATTGACTGCCGCCCCTGTTATAACTACGACCTCCGAACCGTCCCCTTGAAGAATCAGGCTGATAAGTAGCCCTGCCTCTCCCTCTCCCTGCTCAGATTCAATTTATTCCATGATGAGTTCTCAGAGAATACGGCAGCTTAAGTACAAATTCGCAATGTTATGCTAACAGGTACAAGAATTGAGGTGAGGCAGTTCACGACTTAAAATTATAAAGCGGCAAACAGTATAAGGATTGTGATTTACATCAATACAAAAGAGGAGCCGTAAACATGGGCACTGAAAAATTACAGGTAGACGTGTTCAAAACAGACCCGATGACCCGAAATTTACCCGACCTCGTAACCGAACCCGATTAGACCCGACTTCCAAAATGATTTGCATATATGTAACAATATCGACACAAAAATCAATTTTAAACCGACCCGAAACACCTACCCAAAATTAACCCGATGACCTGAATGACACCTCTAATTAGAGGGATAGAGCCTCAAATTAACTTACGCAGATAGCACCTCTTGACATGTCAACCACAAAACCAGGACTAACAATTTAATAAAACAAAAGTAGATCATGTAATAAGGCATCTACAAAGATAAAGAGCAGGTCTACGTACTTCCACGTGCAAAACTGCTATTTGCTCTCCGCTCCTCTATGTATGCTTGTCGTCCAGCAATCTGGACTGAACCAGCCTGCAAATAATGGGGGAGAATCAAAAAGCATTTGTTATGGCCTGCAGTTAATTTGTTGCCAAAAAGTGACCAGAAACAAAGGAATGCATAAATGAATTCAAAGATTTCCAACTGCCTCTAAATATGAGGGGTAAGTATACAGAGAAATAATAGACTCGTGGTTGCACTCTTAGTTTATAAATAAATGCGCAGCTGCACTGATGAAATGTCTTGTGCATTGCCTAGGTGCAACTCTAGCAAAGGAGGAGCAAAGTATATATTCTTACTTTTATTTCTTGTCTAAAAGGTTAAAGACTTAAAGGTTTAGGCGTCGCAGATATTTAGGATAAGATGAAAGAGAATCGTTTAATGATTTGAGTTTATGCTAAGATAGAGTATTGACTAACCAGTAGGGAATATAAAGATTGGAACCTGGGGAATTTAAAAAGACAGCGAAGGTCGGAGATAGGAATGAGTAAAACATGATATGAAGAGTTTTAGATTGCACAAAATCAAAGTGAATGAAGATGCAAAATTCATGTGAGCAACCATTGTGAGTGTTCTATTGGTTCATGTAGCCGACCTCAATCTATAGAGATGAAAGCTTTTGCATTGTTATAGTTGTTGTCTAAGAACTCACCATTTCTTAAGAGAGCTGAAGTTGTGAAAAATCTCATGAATTTAACAGAAGATCTCATCTCAAAATACAAAAGGGATTGCTTTTTTTTAACAGAAGGCAAGGGCCAAAGGCATCAAGTACAGAAACGCAAAGGATCATTTGCTTGAAAATAATTTCAAAAAAAAAAAAGAATAACTTACCAATAGGGGCATTTATAACATCCAAAGTGACAAAATTTAAAGGGGGCATAACAAAAATAAAAAATAGAAAACGCCCAAATACACGGTAAGGTAAGTTACAATTTTACAAACCTTAATTGCACTTTGGACAGAGGAAATATCTTCATACTCCACAAATGCATAACAAACGTCAGTGTCCTGAAAATTGTTTACATAAGACAACATATAAACATTTAAAGATGCAGATCTAACAAAGGTTAGAAAATTCAGATGAGGGAATAGCAGGGATGCCGAATAAACCTTCAATCTCCTGATGGCTACCCCTTCAGCAGTAAGTTGGCCAAATTTCTTAAACTCCTCCTCTATTTCAGAAGGAGAAACAGTTGGAGATAAGTTCCTCACATAGACAGACTTTATTTCACCTAAAGACAACAGCAGACAAGTTTATTGTACGGAATTGATCATACACAAGAAAGTGCCAAAAACATACAAACACAACCAGTGAACCAGTAAAATTTCAGATAAAGATAATAGCAAGCAGGGAGAGCCAACAAATAAAAGGCATCAAAAATATTGCCAGATATCTCGAGTAAGCAGTAAGCTTTCTTTTTAATACACCAAAAATTGTAATATTATTATTTCAAAATCGGTGCTGAAGGAAAAAATGAACTGGAAAAACACAAGCTTCCATCCTATCTTAATAAACAAGAATATTGGCCCCCCAAAAAACAAAACAACAAGGTTCTGACATCAGCTGTTAGCTTTATCAAAGAGATGAAGGACAGAAATAAGTGATACTAAATACCATCATTATTTCAAAATGTGAATGAAGAATCTTAAACATGATTCATTAACTTTATTTATTCTATAAGATAACAATCATAAGAAACGTTTTGGCATTTCTGATTTAGAGATAGGAAAGAGGGTGGTGACAATAACAAGGACAAGGGGAATAGAAGACCTCTGTCATCTGCAGCAGATACGTCCTCATTCATGTCTGAATTGAAATTCTCACTTGCAACCTGTGTTGAACTGGACTGTTGATGCGCTGGCTGGGCAGCAGATTGCTGATTGTGCTGTTGTGACACATGCTGCCATTCTGAAGCAGCAGCCACAGTCTTGTTAGAAGAAGGTGGAGGAGTAACAGATGGAGTAGGCTGTGCCTTAGCAGCGCGTAACTTCAGTAAAGAGCACAGGAAGTTAGTACTAGACTAATATAAAGACACTCAACCTCTGATGACTAAAATTACAAATCAACTCACTATTTACAAAGCTAATTAAAAGATTTAGAGCAAAGTGCACATACAACAGAAGCATAGGTATGTTTCTGAGGCTCCTCAATGGATTCCTCCATCTGTGCTGGAGAGAGGTCTTGTATTGAGGTTATTGGACTTTCGAGAAAACCATTTGTACGTTCTCTAGAATTGTCTTCAAGGATCCTTTCAACTTCAGGAGCTTGCTGCAACCTCTGATCAGGCATTGAAAATTCATCGACAGTACCATTTTCTTTGATATCAGCAGGAGGCAAGTAGTCCCTGGCCTGCATTCCTCCACCCATCATGTAATTTGTCACTGTCAAAGAACAATCATGCAATCATATTCAATTAATTATTACAAGCAAAAAACAAATTTTAACAAACAAATTTTAACAGTCATTTGTATTTTAGCTAAAATTTCACAATTAGATAGAGTAACAGGCAAGCTAAAACTTCAATCGAGCAATATGTGAATATCAACACCCACTTTCTAACTACTATGAAAATATAGAAGATTCAAACCCTGACCATCCTTGTCAACTTCAAAAACTTAGCATTACGAAGACATCAATGAATAAACATACCTGCTTCTGGTATGGGCGAAGAAACATTCAACTTGGTATTAAGATTGGCTTGTCCTATTAGTGGAGCCGAGTATGGATGAACATGGTCTTCGTCAATTATGTGAAAAATGTCATTCAGGACAAAGAAACCCTTTTCTTGAGGAGCCAAAAAAAATGTCTGAGCAAATTTCTTCCTTCCACTAAAATCCCTTATCTGTACTGAACCTGTGACCATCACAATTACTCCTCCGTTCCACGATGCAAGAGAATACGACGTCTTAATCTCAATTGATGTAAACCGCGTTGACATAACAAGTGCATGAATTTGCTGCCAGAATAAAGGTGTGAAGTGTGTTAGTCGCACTAAAAGAACACTAGGGAGGAGGAGATGAAGGATATAGAACATGGAGAGAAGTGAGTGAATGGCTATTGACAACTATGTACATCAAAAGATAATCCAACAACATTCCGTAATCACAACGCCATTAAGTGGGCTCCCACCTGAGCTCCTAGCTAGGCAAGATTTGGAGGGGTCGGATGTATGCAACTATAAAAACTTACCCTTGCGACAACAAAGATGTTGTTTTGAATATATTCTTGATAACAAACATCATATGCAATTCTACAAAAATATGAAGTGGTGGCATGATTTAACTAGTGAGTTTAATATAGAATAGTCCATTATAATTTGAATCCAAAGCATAAATCTTTGGCTTCATTCTATGGACAAACATCAAAACATCACACACTAAAGAAAATTACATGCAACAAAAATTATCTAGGACACAAAAGGAATCATCTTCTAAATTTTCAATAAACAAATAAAATCATATTGGCACAATTCTGGTTCACATAACATAAATTTGTGTCCTGTAAACTTGAGTACTAAACGAACATGAATGACAACTGATGGAAAATTTTCATAACATTTATGGATAGATCAAAACATCTCCAACCTATAGGTCATTTAGACTAGGGAATTATCACCTACCCTTGTCATGTAGAGAGTGAATGGTAGTGCAAGCGTATGTTAAAAAAGAACTTGAAATTCAAACCATCAAAAAGAATTGAACATTTGTTTAAAAAAAGTCAGGTGCGTTCTAAGATCAGCTTCAGGCCAAAGAGATAACAAACCAATCAAATAAGTAGCGGTCAACAGCCTTTCAAGATAATTGGCCATGAACAATCAACAACTCCCCAGCATCCTTCCTCAAAAGTTGTTCAACAGAAAAAAGTACAAAAAATAAATTACAAGAAAAACCTAACTAATAAATTGCTATTGCTTGTGAAATAATACTATGTAATGGTTCCTATATATGTCACTGTTAAATTAGCCTAGACAAGGCACATAACTACAAAAATCTGACTAAATGCCTTAATACTTTTGTTTAAATTCATCCAAAAACCTGTGAAGTTAAATAAATTTTTTGCCATAAAAAAGGGTTATTTTGTAACCAATATACTGAACTTCTTGTTGTATTTGATTATCGGTAATTCACCAAGCCAAATCAAACACTGATTGAAACAATAATGCTCATACCAGTAATAGGATTATAGGAATAAGTTTCACCCATAAATTCCACATATTCACAACCATAATTATCATGTTTGGATTTTTCTACAGTAATCAAGATTATCATAAGGATAATCATAGCCCAAAATTCGCAAGATCAACATCTTTTGTTATGCAACACAATCATTGGAAAAGTTTGATTATTTTGATATGTTGAATATTATTCTGAACATCCTCAATCTTCAATCCCATTGAGACCACTAACTCTATCCATTCCTCAGCAGATAATATCTGGACTTTAATTTGTCTTCCTATGAATTTGTTTGTCCTCATCTTTTTCAACATTATAGACACTTACACAAAGACATTAAAAACTACCTTGCACGTCGATTAAGGCTAAAACTTAAAATTACACAATTTGGTGATTGAGGCTCACAAAAAGGTTGTATAAGAACAATGGTAGAATCTTAATCCAAAAATTGCATGCTCAAGCTCAAAAAATTGAAGATGCAAAGAAACACATGTCGCATGAATTAGGTGTTGCGATCGTAGATACAAGATCATTCAATTTGAATTGGGAGATTGCCAAGTAAAAGCAACTCAGAAATTCATGTGAAGGTTGAGATTGTTTCCATTTCCAGTTTCAACAACAAATTGGGATTTCAGAAATTGCTCTTTTGCTAATTCCAATTTCATTTAATTACTACTTTTAATCACCGTCAACTGTGAAAAATAGGGTAAAAGAAATCACAGATTGGGGTTTCATTTTACGGTAATATATCCTAAATTTGGGGAAATTGAAGGAGGAACATAGTCATTTAGCCAAATTTTATAATCACATGTTGGCCAACACCTAATTTAACAGTCATATTCTTTCACAAATATAAAAGCAATTTATCAAGTATTTTTTTACAATAAGTCTATTTGTAGACCATATATAATCTGTGACAACCTTTCAAAATGAAAATGCACCTCAAAGTGTTCATAATTGCACCTCATGAAAGTATAAAAGCAACGAAGGGGATAAGTCGGAAAACGAAGTCAGAAATGGCTTATAGCTAAACTACTAAAACAAACCAAGATGGACGAAAGATTAAATAGCTATTTCTCCAAACTCTATTCATCATACATGATACAAAAATACAACAACACCAAAACATAATCCCAAAAGATTGGGGAAATTCTAACCTAATGTTCTTATAAAATTTCCAATCTAACTCACATGTCCCTAAAATAAAGGGATCTCTTCTCAATGAGTTGCGAAAATTTTTTCTATACCTAAAACTGTTTTAATGTCATTGACCTAAAAAAAAGTATAACTTAGGAAGACAAGTAGAAAAGGAGAAATACACAATTTAATTATAGGCCGGCACAAATTGATTCAACTATTTGTTTGCTCCTTAGTCCTTATGCATATTAGAGTTTAAGAAGCTCAATGGAATTATGACCACTATTAAGACTTGTTGCAAGCGTAAACAATGCAATATTATACTTCCTCCTATTCTAATCAAAATGTCCTATATGGTTTTGCACCTCGTTCATGCACTATTTCAACCCTAAATATTTCTGCTTGGTTGAAAATTATAAAAAATTCATATTCATAACATTTACATTGAGACGAGATTAACAAAGTTTCACTTACCTATGTTTGTAACTAATACAAACTAAGAGAATCGGTGGATAGCAAAAAAATTACAATAAGACATTCAATTACAATAGAAAGGAGTATACATTTTTTATCATTCAAAGTAAAAGTAATCTCCTAGTTTGCCTCCCTTGCCTCCAGATGAATATAGAAACAAAACTAAAAATGGCCACATGATAAAATGCAAGTAAGCAACATATTTCATTTATGTTCAACTGGAACCTCGAGCATTGAAGAAGGAAAGCCTTTACTGATACAGTTACTATAACACCAACCCATGAAACATACATGCCTTTATTTGATTCAAAATCTACAAACTTCGAAAGTTTGATAACATGCATATTACATTCTGATTCATAATTAAATCTACAATACAATTAAACTTTAAAAACAAAAAATCTAGGATACAATTTAGTAGTACCGGCTACTCAATTGAGTTCATTAAATCCGCGACTATGAATTTTCTCAAACTAATGAGACAAATTCAGCGCAATTCCCACCGACTTCTAAGTTAAAAAAGCCATACATGGTATTATTTCAAAACCTTTAAAAGCAGAATGTTTGTACATTCAAAAACAATCCATTTCAATCGTATTGCCAAATCTTCTACAAAAATGAATGAATCTAATCTCCTAATTACAAACTATCCAATCAAACACAAAAACAAGGCAATCCACTAAGTAAAGAAAAACAAATAGGGATAAGACGGATACTAACGAGCATAGCAGAGGCAGTCTCACGAGAATGACCATGAATACGAAGCATTGTGCTAGCATCAGAATAAAGCTGGTGAACAAACTCGGGTGTTTGCTGAAGCATCGAATAATACTGCGTTACAAAGTAAGAGCCCACATGAGCAGCGGTAACATAAGAAGACGCCATTGATGACGAAATTAATGGAGGAAAATCAAAAAAAAAAAAAAAGGGGGTATATGACTAGGGTTTCAGGTAGAAACCCTAGATCTGAAAATCAGCGATTAGGGGAAGAGAGGATGGGAGTAAGGTTTAGTGTTTAGACGCAGAAGAAGAGAAATGAAATACAGCTCATTTATTTTTCTTTTTTTTTTTGTTTTGTTATGTAATTTGATGTTATTGGGTAAAGATCTGTAAGAAATCGAATTTCAGAGAAGAAAAGGGGATTAGGGGAATATTTGGGGATAAGTATAAGTATAACAAATGACATTATACTTTCTTAAAGTTTTTTATTTGTTACCGGGGTTAATTATAAATCCGTAATTTATTTAGTCAAACTATAAACCGCCCACCTTGGTCTAATAAATTCTCAAAATAACTAATCAATACTAATAACTATAACCTCCCATTATCATGTAATGTAACTTCCAATCTCCCAGAAGTAACTCTCTTCTTAGTATTATAAATTTATAAATAGATAGTTACATACTTCCTTCGTTCTGAAATACTCGCTGCATTTCGATTTTGTGCATTTATTATTCAATTTTATTTTATATACTGCGACTGATGTGTAAGTAAATTAGTCAAGTGGGATCTTGTTTGAATCGTTTAATCGCATACTTTCATAATATTAATTTTTTATGATTTTTTTGATAAGTATAGTTTAAGATATTAATGATCAAAATTGTGTAAAAAAGTGAAATGTAGCAAGTATTATGGAAGGAGATATATCATTTGAAAAAAAATAAGTTTTCATTTTCCTACCGTTAATCCATAAAAATACACCGCCCTCCCACTTACGATCGATATGTAACCAAATATCCTTTAATTGATCTGGACTCATACTATAATTCATTATCTTGTTTTCATTAATTATCCATATTCATTACTTTCGATTTCCCGATTGGACTTGAACATCGGAGGGGTTTTCCGATAAACCACCCCGGGCAAGGCTAACGTTGTATTGCATGATTTGAGGTCTCATCAGCGGAAGAATCATTAGCACTTTCAGCATATTGATAATCTCCCCGATTTCACCAATCTCCACGTATGTTTAAGTGTCTTTTACAATTTCTCATTTCATTCTTGAAACATTATTCATTACAATCATAATCACAATTACAATTAAATTACAATTAGTCGATTACGGTCTGTTTGGTTTGTGGTAATAAATAGTGGTAATGAAAATGATTTATAGCGTAAAATTTTATTAAGAATTTCATGTCATTTTCATGATAATGAAAATTTTATCACAAAAAATATTTTTTTTACAAATTTTCATTACCACCTAAGACCACATCTCCCGTTGCTAATGCATTAGAATGAATTTTATGAAGAAAATGAGATGATTGAAATTGGACAAGCATGGTTATGGTCATTAAGTTAAGGTAGTCAAGAGATTTTTCAACCAAAACTAAACTAATTTTCACAAACACCTACGCGCACAATGCAAAATATTATAGTACAATGTGCGAATGTATATAATTATTCAGAGTGAAATGAAATATAATTATAATGTAAATTTTATTTCATAAAATTTTAATTTTTTAGTTTATACAATTATGTCACAAAATTTAATAAACTCGCGTATCGCACGGATGCAATCTAATTTATCTACTAAAATAATTTAATTTGTCATGACTCCACAACTTCACTAAAGATGACATTTGTCATTACAAAGTTGCCTAATAACTTTTTATTTTTCTTTACTTTTATTAATCGCAAAATTTTCTTTTTATAACTTTTTTTTTTTGAGGCTTTTATAACTTACTAATATAAACCCCCGTACAATGCACAAAGTCTTTAATACGAAGATCTATACATAAATATAATTTTGAAAAATATGTAATAATAATATCATCATCATCATCATCATACCCAGTGTTCCCGCACATAGATACTCTATGGTCAGGGTTCGGGGAAGGAAGGTCGACGACGTCTCATACCCAGAAGGAGATGGCGGTCAAAAGAGTCCTTCGGCTCTATAGTAGTCTACAAGGATAGGACCTGCAAAAAAACTGAAACCTGCATCTTACACCCACGTTAGCCAAACATAAGGATCATTTATAAATTTATAAACGATACAGGTAAAAGAGGCAGTGAATAGCGACGACGAAAGACACAAAACAGTAACAAACAAGTCTAGTAATCTAGGACGTGAATAAGGCGCCGCCATGTGGCTCTATCCCTAATCAGGTCCGTAGAGAGGTGTAGTTCGAGCAGGTCGCTGTTAATCTGCTCCTCCCACGTCCCCTTAGGTCTTCCCCGGCTTCTCTTGCCCTCCAATATGTAATAATAATATACTATATACTAAAGATAAAATAATAATTGTTAAAACTATATACATATATATGACATTGTTTATATCATTCTTAAGTAGTAAAAATTTGTAGTTGATTAAAATTAGTTTTATATCATCATTTTGAAGTTTTTTCGTTAGTCTAACCCTACTTCTATTTGATAGTAGATTATAGGTACCTATAATACACTCATATTGTCATAAAAAAGCAAGTTAAATGCAAACTGATCGACATAAATAAGTTTGATAAATTATGGAGTACTTCTACATCAACAAATATAAAGAGTACAATGTAGTTAAATCTATGAGGCAGATCAAAATATAAAAAATTATCTAGAATAATTTAGTCTATTTGTAATTTTCCTATAATAATCACACTTATTGATTAACCATGAATAATCCTAACTTTGAGGAGATCTTCTCCTAGAATAAACTCGGTAACCGGATGACTTGCTATAACAAGTTTAATTTTTTTAAAAAAGACAAACTAAAATAAAATGTCAAAAAAAAATGTTAAAAAAATTTATGTTTTTTTTATTTTTTTGAATTTTTTATGTAAATTTTTAAAATTTTTCTCTAAGTCTAATATAATTTTCAGTTTACTTAATTTTTTGGTGAATTACTATAGCAGGTTATCAGATTATCCAAGCTTACTCTAAGTAAATACCCCTTAAAGAGTTAAAGTTGGGATTTTTCGTGGTTAATAATAGGTGAGATTATTGTAGGAAAATCATAAAAATGTTGGATTAATAATTTTTCCATCAAAATATTGTTTAAGAGATTTTTTGAGGTTGCTAATCGTGCAGTCACATTGGATGGATCCTTTTGCTTTTGTTGCTAATTAATCTGCTTTTTTCGCCTTTTATTGCCGATTTTTTTTATTTTTATTTTTATTTATTTATTTTTTCCTTTTTATGGTTTCAAAAAGCTGCTCTTGGTTTTTATTCTTGGCGTTTATATGTACTACACTACTAGTTGCATATGAAAATTACATAAAATTATTTTATTATTTTTGTTTAGTTAAAGGCAGAATAAATTAAATATTTAAAATGTGTGGAGTGAATGAAAATATAAATTAACTTATAGTGCAAATGAGAATTAAATAGATATATATAGATTTGCATCATATGTCAAACTAAATTTGTAGCAAATAAATTTCATATGATTAACCAAAAGTAAAATATTTTCTCTCAACTAAATTAGTTGCGACTTGCAACTTTGGATGATGATACATAAATTAAGAAAAGTCGTTTTCAACGCATTTTTTGTCTATTTTGCCAAAGATGGAAATAGTACAATTATTGCGAAATATCAAAAATAGTAATTACTGCAAGTATTATTGAACGGAAGAAGTATGTAACAGGTTATACGAGACGAGAAGAGAAGCTACTAATGTGTTCATGAATCGGGTTGCTGATGTACATCCCAAGTTCTACATCAAAAAAAAGAAAATATTGACAAACATATAAATGATTCAGCTCAAATTAGTGTAAGACGTTAACGTTTTAAGTTTTAGTAAGGTGCCCAAAAACCAACTCGTACAAACTCGGCTCAAAACGAACAATTTTTTATTAATGCGATAAAACCGTATCGATCTTAAAAGTGATAAAATTATAGTGATGTATGTTAACCATAAAACATGTTAAATTGAAGACTTTTACAATAACCCGTAACAAATTAATAAGCATAATATGCGAAAATTCCTAAATTGTTGAACGTCAAATGCCGAAAGCGCTTACGATTTCTTCCCCTCCGCCAAGCTTATTCGGAGTGCTCTTCCTTCTAATTCCTGCGTTTGAAAATGCGCAATAATATAAGTAAACGTAGACGTTCTGAGCATGTTTAATATGTTCGTTCACAGGTAGTGGCGGAGCCACGTTGGAGCATATGAGGTCACGTGTCCCTAGGATTTTTTTTAAAAAAAAAATTCAACGTGGACTTTTTAATTGGTAAGAGCAAAAGTGTAAAATAAATACTGAAGTGTTTTGAAGATAAATACTTCCTTATTATAGAAAATTTTGTCTTATTTATTTATTTTATCTCATTTTTTTAATTAGGTCAGTTGATTTAATTTGTATCATTTTTTTGTGATATGTCGTATTTAAAATTTTAGCAAATAAGAGTAAAATAGTTGTTAAATTTGCAAATAAAACTCTGCTGAAATCTCGTCCATTAGTTGGTGCCCCTGAGACTCTTAACTCTGGATCCGCCACTGTTCATAGGATCCCGAAAAATTAAGGGCCTCAATGTTAAATTACTTATATATGTTAAGTGTTTAAAGATACAAAATTATTAGAGATATTTTTTACACTAAGACTCGGCTTGACCCTTTACGCTAAGACTCGTTAATGCTTCGATCCGATTGACCCGACCCGCTAATAACTCGTTAAAATGCGACTCCACTGTCGACCTGCCCCATTGAACGCCTCTAATTCTAATCAAAAGGGCATTAAAGGGGTAATAATAATTTAATCAAGAAGCATAGGAAGAAATAGGTACCATTCCATTAAGGGAAGTAAGGGCATTCTCCATTTCTGATCTAGTAGCATAAGAAACAAAACCATAGCCTCGAGAATTTCCAGTTTCACCATCATATAAAACACGTGCTCCGACCACATTCCCATATTCTTGGAAAGCTTTGTACAAGCTGTCCGATGTTACTGACCATGATAAGTTTCCTACAAATAGCTTGTGCTCTGTTTCAGGGTATAAGGGCTCTCTTTTCTTTGGCTTATCTGCATAATTCACTCTCAAAAATCTCCCTCCATATTCCTATCAACAAATCATCAAAACCAAATCATCATCATCATATCTAGATTTTAGTATATCCCGCTCATAAAAGAGTCCTTCAACTCATACCCATAAGGAGAGCGCGACCAAAGAGTTCGTCAGGAAAGAATAACCATCAAAACCAAATATCTTATGTAATTAGTATTCCATTGTTTAAACAGTTGGCTTACAGCTGCTAAATCAATTTATACTTGCTTTTAGTTGAGTTAGTTCAATGAGATGATATCAGAGCCAACGTAATAAGAGGTCATGAGTTCGTATCTCAATCATCCCTTATTTAAAGTAAATATTTAGCCTTCCTGTGCTATGAATTCTAGCCCAAAGAACATGTTAGAGTATATAATAGAAGTCGGAGTTTTAACCATCAGCTTGAGCTTTTGATTGAGTTGACTCTTACACAATAAAGAGTACTAGTTTTTGATTATTCTTACACTTCCATCCAAATTCTCAATGACAGCATCGCAATCTTCAACACTACTCATTGTCACAAATGCAAATCCTCTGCTTTTTCCCGTTACTCTGTTGTAGAGAACCTGTAAATATATTTTATAATTTTATGAGATGAGAAATAGGGTGACGCATAAATAAACAACGACACCTTTTTCATACACATATTTCTTATATATTACGAATATTTCACTATCTCAATGTTATTAATTGATTTAGGCGCTAAGTAATTTTAAATTGACATTTGAGAGCCTGGTAACCCAAAATTAAAAAATAATATTCCCTCCTATTCAATTAAAGTGTCCACTTTGGGTTTGGATCGGATTTTAAGAAAAAATGGTAGTGGGGTATTTTAAGTGATTATAATAATTGAAAAGGTGGTAGTGGGGTATTTTAAGTGATTATAATAATTGAAAATGTGGTAGTGGGGTATTTTAAGTGATTATAATAATTGAAAAGGTGGTAGTGGGGTATTTTAAGTGATTATAATAATTGAAAAGGTGGTAGGTGGGGTATTATTAAATAATATAAGTTGGGATAGTTGGGGGTATTTAGGTAAAAAGTTTTGCCAAAAATAGAAAGTGGACAAGTAAAGAGACTTTACCAAATAAGGAAAGTGAACATTTATTTTGAATAGGAGGGAGTAATAAATTTAGAAAACCTTAACAATAAATAAGGAGAAATAAAAATAAAGATTAGAGAAGAGAAGAGAAAATTTATTTGGTTAAATGGGCTCCTTATGAGACTAAGACTAAAATGTGTTTAAAATGCTCTAAGGTGTATTTTGCAAATAACTATTAGGTAATAGCTAATAGATGATTAAGATAACTGATTTTTAATCACTGATTTTGAACATGCTGGCAAAAGCATTTTTTGTAAATTATTTGATTCATAACATCACATTGTTTCAATCAGCTAATTTACTAAACATTAACATTTATTGATATGACCAGCTAACCATTTTTAAAACCTAAATAAACTACAATTGTCCTACAAGTTTATCAAATATCTTAATATAAATTCCACTCTAAATTTTGCATTTTATGTGCTCGACCCATCTCCATTTCTTTAATTAAGGATTAAAATTTTATAATGGACAAAAATAGTAGGGTTAATTAGTCTTTTGCGTCTTATGATCCATTGAAACATAAAAGTTACTTAAAATTCTCTTACCACATCCACAAAATAAAACACAAGAAAAAAATTACTATCAACAATCTCTCACAATCTAATATAATTCCTCAACTAATTCGCCTTTTAATTTCGGAATTCACTCAAAATTATTGAAAAATAGCCTAAACTATCCATAATTCGCGGAGAGATATCGAATCATCATGTAACACTAATCCCTTATATTATTAATTTGTTTTTTAGTCCATCATTTAGCTAAACCCAAAATTTTAATTAACACTTTATCATCTGCATCTATATGTAGAGCAGAAAGTTTGGCTCAACCCCTAATGGGTGCATGTATCAATTAGAAGGTTTCTTAACTGCGCGCATCTCTCTTTACTTCCTTCTTGGCGAAAACGGGTATGATTTGTCCGCATCTTTCACAAAAAAGAAAAACCCCACTCAAAACCTGCCTTGTGCAGAATGCTGAGTGTCTTTTTTTTACATTATCTAATCCAAAAAATAAATTAAAAATACAAATTTTAATATAAAATTAAAATACCTCAACTAACTCAGGGGTGCCATACTGTTGTACAATACCAGCAAGTTGTGCACTATCACAAAGATAAGGCAAATTCCCAAAATAAAGCTTAGTATTAGCAGCTTGACTTTGATCACCACCATTATCTTGACTTTCACCGGAAACTTCCCTCTCCGCCGCAGCTTCCGCCGTCTCTACCGCTTCCTCCTCGGCCACGGTCGCCGCCACTTTGGGTGCTCGCCACTTATGGGAAATATACACAATGGAAGAAATTGATTCATTTGTAAAGTTAAAATGTTGCAAATTTAAGGGTGAGTATGATTTTTTTGTACACCCAAATTTAAGTAAAAATGGTTCAGAAATTATGTGTTTGGTTGCTAAACATTTAATGGAAGATTGTGGGTTGCATAAGGAAGATTGGAAGGTGGTTGTTGATGTTGTAGCCATTAATGGATGTAATGGGTTGATCTATGGAAGGAAGAAGAATGGATTATAGAAGGGTTTTTGAGAAGGGATGTTAGAATAGAAAGATGAGTTGGAAAAATTGTGTCCAATGAGGTAAGGAAAGGCTAAGTTGAATGGATTTAGGATAAGGGTAGTGGGTTATTTGTACTTGTGTTTGTAATACTAATACTCTATCTGTTCTATTGAATTTGCTTTAGCGAGAAAAAGGGTATTACCTGTGAATAGAGGTGTTCAAAACATATTCGATAGACACTCGACTTTATAACCGAATTCGATTTGACTTGACTTAAAAATGGATTTGCAATTATGTAAAAACTAATGTGAACGCAAAACCCGATTTTGAACTGACCCGAAACACTTGATCCGAAATCAATCCGATGACCCGAATGAACACCTCTACCTGGGAATCAATGAGAATGCGCTTGTGTTGTTTTGGGTGGAATTTAGTGAAAAGTGAAATTTGATTGGAGAATAAGACAATAGAAAAAGTAGATGATGGAAATGAGTGGTTAAGATGAAGATGGAAAATAAGTTTGTGGATTAGATTTAAGGAAAGAAAGTGGGGTCGTTGTTAGAAAAGGAAAGAGGGTAAAATGAAGGAAAATTTGCCAAGAATAATCCCAACTATCACCCGTTGGCCAGAAATAATCTCAACTATTGAATATTTTTTAATAATCCCAACTATTGATGAAGTTTGCTGAAAACAGTGTCACTCCATTTTCAACCGGCTGTAGCAGGTTTTTTGAGTATCTTTTTACCTTTTTTTTAACTTTCCTACATCAAATTAGGTAAACCTATATTAAAGTTAAAAAAAAGGTAAAAAAATACTCAAAAAACTTGCTACAGCCAGTTGAAAATAGAGTGGGGACTGTTTTCAGCAAACTTCATCAATAGTTGGGATTATTAAAAATAATCAATAGTTGAGATTATTTCTGGCCAACGGGCGATAGTTGGGATTATTCTTGGCAAAATTTCCTAAAATGAATTGGACAAACTAAAATAGAAAGATGTGAAAATTGAGAGGGATAAAGGAGTATAACTTTTTTAAAAGTGGTGATATATGAAGAGATATAATGAATTGTGTGGATGTAATTAAAAAGAGGTAAAATTGTATGGATGAATTTGAAAGAAAGTGGTGACCTATTGTTCGAATATAGAAATGATCTAAATTAAGTGAGACAAATAAAAATGGATTATACTGCCAATTTAATGGGACAGAGGGAGTACTTCGTATGTCCCTCTTAGATTGTACCCAAAAAAAGTATTGGATGAAATTTAGTGAAAATGAAAATTGAGTTGGAGGATAAAAAAAATGGTTAAGATGAAAGAATCTAATACTATTTGTGAATGAATTTAGAAAAAAAAAAAAAAAAACCATTGCGAAAATGGGAAAAGATGCAAAATGAATAAGATAAATTAGAATGAGAAGTAATGCAAATCAAAAGGGACAAATAGAGTAATAAATTGTCACGATTTTCTCTTTTTTTTTTTACATTTATTTAACTTTGTTGCATTTTTGTTTAGACAATATTTTTATCATTTTATTTCATTCTTATCTATACAACTTTTTGTCTCTGACTTCGAATAGTACACAATTTAATTGGTTTTACTTTATCCATCTAAAGTACTTTGATTTAATGGATAGTTAATCTGCAAATAGAGCAGAAGTTTGGAGTTCGATCCCTAATGGACACATGTATCAATAGAGGGGTTTTTTGAATGATGCATCTCTCTTTACTCCCTCCTTGAGATAATTGGGTATAATTTGTCCGCATCTTTCAGGAAAATAAAAACCCCCATCCAAATCATGCATTGTGCGGAATACTAAAAATGTCATTTACCTCTATGTTATTGCAATATCTTAGAGAGTGATGTAGTATTTGGACTGACATGGGGAGAGTAGGGATATTGTTTTGGGTTGTTTCTAAGTTGTGGGGTTTGAGCATGGTAATTGGTACACTTACCACTTGGCTCTTATTTGTCCTGATTTTTGGGTAATCTTACTCTATATTTAAAAAAAAAAATCAGCTGGTTTCTTAGAGATCTTCTTTTATAAAGACTACTCAAAAATCTTTTAGTCAGACTTTATCAAAATGGTGAGCAAAAATCTTCTTTAATGTTAATAATATGGTGTGTAATCTAAATAGGAAAAACTTTATAAATTTTAGCAAAATGTATAATACTTGTATTTTTCAAGAAAAAATATATGTAAAATGTCATGATAATTTCCATGTCATGATATTTTTATTAAATGAGTTATTATTTTTTTTAAATATCAAAGCAATTAGCTTCAAACTAAAAGAATTCGAAAAATAAGCGTCAATTAGCCTAGATATGATTCATTATTTGAAATAATTATTTTATTTTATTCATTTAATCTCATAAGTGAAATTAGTGTCTTGGTCATATTCATTTTACTCTTCTGTTCTATATAAATTGCAATATTTTGACTATTTTATATGAATGTTATTTAATTTAAAAATAACAACACAAATTTTGTATGAGATGGTCTTATCATGAAATAGATCCTATTGAATTTACTCCTTCCAATCCACAACAATTGTCCCATTTAGTTTTGACACATTATCCATTGCACTAATTCAATCCTAAATATATTTAACTGTGCATAATTAAAAATTCTAAAAATTTGATATTAATAAAATTTACATTGACGTTTAGATTAAGAATAAAATACTAATTAAGAATGATCAATGAATAACGTAAAAAAACTAAATGAGATATTTATTTTGACTCGAAGGGACTATTAAATATGATGTTATTGGAGCCCTGGGTAGGGATGGTCATGGGGCGGGTCTGGAGTGGGTCCAACCAGACCCGGACCCGGATCCGGACCCTAAGGGTTCAAAATTTTCAGACCCGGACTCGGACCCTCCGAATCTGATGGGTCTAGGGTCCTTAATGGGTCCTTAGTGGGTCTAAAATAAGTCTCTTTGATTTGTCAAATTTGAAACATTTGTAAGTCATTGTATTTTTCGTATATTTGTATGAGAGTAATTATCGTATTTTACAAATATTTAATACTAATTTAACATCTAAACTCGCATAACGTCACCAATATATGCTTAAATTTTATTATAAACACTAGTTCGAGTCCATATAATAAGGGTAATTGGGTTAACACTTAGCAAGTAGCATATATATTGTTTATATATATTATGATATTATGATTATATGAAAAGAAAATAAGTTTTGATGGCATAATTTATGCGTAGAAGACAAATAAAAATAGACAATTTAATATTTATAAGGGTCCAAGGGGCGGGTCCAGGGTCTGAAAAATGGACCCGAACCCGAACCCGCCAAATAATTTTTGGATCCAGATCCGACCCAGATCCGATGGGTCTTAAAAAATAAGACCCAGATCCTTAAAAAAGAGGCGGATCTGAGGCGGGTCCAACAGGGTCCTGGACCTATGACCATCCCTAGCCGTGGGTCGGTTAAAAAGACCAGTCCAGAATCCAGTTCATTTCCTCTTTTCTTTGCCATTTTCCAAATTTTTCGCCAAATTCAAATTTCCATGGCGTACTTTCGGATCTCAAGATACCCTACTTGAACAAGGATTGCTCTTCAATTAGTGATTTTTCTTCAAATTTTCTGATGAAGTAAGTAATTTCTGGTTTCGTTTTTCTTCTCATATTTGGATTTTAAATTGTGATATTTGTTGTTCTAAATTGCTTATTTAACAGGTACATTGCATTAATAGAAGGTTATTCAACAAAATTACTGTATATTTGGAGCGAATTGAGGTATTTTTAAGGTTGTTCAAGTGAATTTTGGTTTTAGAGTTTTTTTTAAGAATTTTTTTGAATTTATGTCTCAATTTCTAGATTGTTTAGGTCCATTGAAATGATCGATTAGAGTATTTGTTAGGATTATTGGTGACTTGAGTTACCAAGTAATCAAAACAAGATTAATTTAATTAATCTAGTTAGTTAGTGTAGTAAGAAGAGGACAATTCACTTGTAATTGGGTGCTTGAGAATCAAAATAGTACCCTAGTACAATGTACTAGTACTCTAGTAGTAGTGGAGGCTTGGAGGTGTCAAAACTTGACTTTGCAAAGGAGTATTCAGAGGTAGTACAAAGTGTAAGAGCTTTAGTGGACTAAGGGACAAGTAGTATACACATAGGAGAAGGAAGAAAAGTCGTGGCAGCAGCTGTGTAGGCTGCTCGACCTATGGCTTGCCCGAGCATAGGGTCGAGCGAAGCTACTGGTTTGCGTTTTGTAATCTTCTGGCTGCTGTACCCTCTTTTATTTGTGGCTTATTATTTTACTACCCTTGTACACTCATACTCCCCTATAAATACCCACTCATATGCATAGTATTAGGTGCCCTCAATAGTCTCATACTTAGAGCTATTCCTTCTTGCTTATTTTTCTCCTTCATTTAGCTCCTCTCTTCTACACATAACCTCCATTGTAATTCCTATCAAGTTTGTATTTCTCCTTTGAACACATTAATATAAATCCTAGGCTAGATGGTGGATGTAGCCACATTGGTGAACCACCTTAAATTCTTGTCTTGTTTATTTTGTTTATTTTAGCCATTCATCCATTACTTGCATTATTACTTGTTCCTAACTTTGACACAACACAAACACACATTTAAACTTTATTTTTGATCCTTGAGTGAGGTCTTAGCCTCACCTTTCAGTATTCTTTGAATGTATTCTTATAAATACAAAGTAGAGATGATATTCAATATTGACTTTAACTAAATTGGCAATAATCAATTTAAAAATAATGATGAAATGATTAACATAAGCAAATTGAAGGAGGAAAATAGAGTAGCATTTGGGTTTTAAAACTTGGTTAATTAAAAGGAAGAATTTATAAATGTTATTTACAATCATTTCATTAATATACATGAATAAATACTTCTAAATAACCAAATATATTAACCTTATCAACCTCTACGTAGGCATGAGCCCTGCCAAATATGGTACTTGAGTAGGAGCAATCCATCGATCTCCACCATAGAATTTCCTAGGAGTGAAACCACTGATTTCACGAGGATCAATATTCTTAATTCCTTGCCACTTAACTCTACCTTCCAATTTTGCACCAGGACCTCTATTTTCATACTCGCTTAGAAAACATGTACTTTGTCCAAATGTTCCCATCCATGGTTTCCACCCTTGTGAATCTATAGAATCACTTAAATATGATTGCATCACAATTGTTCTCGAGAATTTCTTCCACGGCTGCCCTAAATAAGCTTTATTCTTGTGGCGTAATGGGTAATACAATGGATCAGCAGTGATTGTAGAGTTTTGTAGGATAAAACCAGTAGGTTCTTTCATGTGTAGTCGGCCTTGGGATGCTATAACACATTCTTGATCGTCCAAAGGCTTTCGAATTACAAATTTGCAGTTTTGAAATACTGCTGCTGCATTACCAAGGATTAAGTTTATAGAGCCTGAAATGATTGAGTGTCGATAGAATTGGCGATAACTGTGTGCATATAATGTGTCTTGGTAACCATCTATACGACAATTGTAGAATATTGACATGTCTGATTGTACTAGGAGGGATACTGCTTGGTGTTTTTCCGGACCTGCTGAGTTTTCAAATCCTATGTCCTTGGCTATGAAATTTCTCCCCAATATTGCTGCATTCATAACAAAAACTTTTAGTTATACACATGGAAAAATCTATCAAACCTATAATTTTGGAGTTGAATAGCCCAAAAGTCCAAATTTTGGGCTTAACGTTTTCAATTGGCCACATAGGTCACCTGTTTTGTGTAAAGATGTAGTCATCCTGTTGAAATGAGTTTGTTACAATTTACATGAGTTTTCTTTCTTAGTTTTTTGAGAGCTAACAAAAGTAAATGAATAAAACAAGTGAATGAAAGAAATATAATGTCCATATGCGTGAGATAAAGAAAGAAATTAAGTTTGTTGTTGAGTAATTAATAGGTCCATATCTAAATATAAAAATGTTATGAAGTTATTGAGAAGTAAAGTGGTAAAAGAGCTCCTAAATAACCGATGCAAAAGGGTTCTTTTCAAGCGCACCATACTTAAAGTATTGTGCTTGGTTTGCTCTACAACCAGTGCAAAAGACCCCTTTTCCAATTCACGGACATTTTGCTTCAGTTGCTTCACAACTGACGCAATAAGCCTCTTCGTTTTGCGTGGTTTTTTACAACTGACGCAAAGTACCCTGTTTTTCAGCGCACCAAAAATAGGTCATCATTTTACTTTAGTTGCTTTTGCAACCGAAATAATAAGCCTCTTCCTTTTGCGCTTTTTTTTACAACTGATGCAATATTTTGCTTCGAGATACTTGTCTTCCCTCATAACAAACGCAATATGCCTCTTTTAGTCGATCCAAAAGTGTTCATTTTTTATGTGAAAATAGCAAAAAAGTGATTATGAGTAGAAATCTTACAAACAGTGGCAGTTTTATAGAGAACAAAACCATCAGCAAAGCTGTTGTTTCCTGTGATCTTAGTCTTAGTAGGTCCATCACCAATGAACATGATATGTGACTTTGTTTCATCCACTCGAACTTGTTCTTCGTAAATGCCTTCCTTTATATATATTACGAACATCTTACTTACGCCAGCAAATTCCTTACTTGGATCTCTAACTGGTGCTTCCTTTAAGGCTTCCATTATGGTTTTGAACTTGCTACTTCCATCTTTGGATACCACTAAATCTGCCTTGACTTTTGATCCTGGATCACGTAGGAGCCTTCGCTGCTTGAAATCCATCCATATTGGAAGCTCATCCTCCGCTTGATCTTTCTCCTTCTCTGTAACACTAAACATCAAATTAGTACCTATTTTACAAGTTAATATGGCCAAATTTGGATGGAAATGATACAAAGAAAGGATAAGATCAGAAAAAGAACAGAAGGTGGATGAAGCAATGGAAAAATAAATAGAAGTTGTTACAAATATCAGCTAGTCTATTTTCAAACAGAAAAAGATGAAACCCTTTGATTTTTTTTCCACTTTTCACCCTTAAATCCACAACTTCTGAACAATTTTTTATAATAACTTTACACATTCCTTCCCTGCATCCTTTTTTTTTTAATTTCCTTCCCAAACATACCTTGTTTTTGAGATAGCTTCCGCTCGTGATGATGGGAATCAAATGAGCTCAAAGACTTTACAATACTCGGGAGTTCTGCAACAATATCTAAGCTATTACTTGTAAGTTCTCTTGAAGACACTAATAGTTTCTTCATCTTTTCACCGGCATCTCCAGTTGTATTTTCAAAAGCATCAATGCATGTCTCCTGTAACGTAATAGCACCACTAAGCCAGATCCTCATGTTCTCAATATACTCATCCTTTTTGTACATATCGAAATGGCTCATATGGTCGATGGATCTTTTAAGGTCTCCAACTGCATACTCCATCACCTGTTTACATGTTTCTATTGCTCCTGTAGTCCTACGATCCTCCTATTAGATAACAAAATAACATATTCTCAATTATTATTGATGATTTAAGCATCGTATATTGATAAAATATCTTGTAGTGCTAAGTTTTAATGTTTTATGGCATTGAGAATAACCAAGTCTTCTTTCGTAAGATTTTCTTTATCAAAAAAAAAAAAATTTGTTTCATAAGAGTAAGGTAACATATATCCAACCCTCCAAACTCTATTTAGGTAGGATTTCAAGTGGAAACTTTCTAATTTCATTGAGGATATAATGTGGTTGTTGTAGTCCTAAAACTTGTGAAATGGAAAACACAAAAATTAATGGGAAAACATGCATGTATAAATGGATTTCCCCTAAAAACATCCATAATAGAAATTTTAAATAGGTGGGTTATGGCTGACCTTCGCCAACACATAGCTGCGACCATTAAAAACTCCCCTTCACGATTTAAGAGATTCATCAATTGTCAATTTTTTTTCATACCAACCAATCTTTCTTCAAAAATACTTTTTAAGTACTATAAGGCAATCCGTAATAGATGGAGTGGTAAATTTAAAATTATGATAGGTTGACTTTGTGCATGAAGGTTTTTTCTTTCACTTATGTGACATAAAGAATAATTCCCCCTACCATCCCTTTGTTGGGGGTTTTTCGACTTCACCCCGTATAAAAAAATTGAATTTGTTTGCATATTTTTTAGGTTTCATACTTCAATTGTTTGCCATACTGTTCATACAACATATTTATACATTATCAAAAATCGGTCTCAGTTGGAACATATATTGCTTATCCCATCGAAGAAATCTGAGTTCAATTCTTGTTGCCCTTTTCCCTAGCCCTCTCCTTGCCTCTGCCTACTCTATCACCAATACCTAAAAAATACGTATTTTAGTGCTATCTATATATACCTTGGGGGTAGTAATGAGTTCAAATTCTCATTGCCCTTTTCCTAGCCCTTTTCTTGCCTCAGCCTACTCTATCACCAATATCTAAAAAATACATATTTTAATACTATCTATATACCTTGGGGGCGGTAATGGAACTAGAATTGGCCAATGCCCCTTGAAGATTTTTCAAAGCTGCATTGAATGTGGTTGTTGCAAGCTTCTTAGGATCAGATGTATGAAGATGAGCAAGAGTCCTTTCACAGGCATGTCTATACTCAACAATATGACATACTGATCTAATAGCCTTTGTAGAAGTTGCTAAACCATCATCATCATCATCAACAATAATTCCATGCCCTGTTCCTTTTATCCCTACTGTTACCGCAACAACCATTGCTACCATCATTAATGAAGATAGCCCTATAACTGCTATCTTCTGTTTCTTTTTTTGTTTCGCATTGAAATCACCTGACATTTTTTTTGAGAATTTAGTATGAGTTTCTTAATTTCATATGGTATCTAATGAAATAGATGATTAATTATGATCATTAAAATTGATCATTAGTTATGATTTTTTGTTTTCTTGCTGTATTTCTTGCATATACAAACTCATTGTTGTCTTAATGTAAGGTGAGGAGAAGAAAGCGGTGAAAATGTTTGTCATGGTGTTTTTCTAATTTTGGAGTTCTAAATATATTGATTGTTTTTTTTTGTTTTTTTAAAGCTCTAGGCCGGAAGATTAAGCATAGAAAATTATTATATTTTACTTTAATCTAAAAAAATGAGTATAGGATCCTGAGCAATGCACAGAATTATTAACATTAAGATACAAAAATATCATGATTTTAAAAAAGTGTTATCATTATCAAATTGTTATCTTCATGTTAAAAATATTATAAATAATAATAATAATTATAATAATAACAATAATAATAACAATAATAATAATAATAATAATAATAATAATGATGATGATAATAATAATAATAATAATAATAATAATAATAATAATAATAATAATAATAATAATAATGATGATGATGATGATAATAATAATATTTTTATTATTATTAATTATTATTATTTTAAAATATAATTATATTATACTAATCTGATTATAGAAATAATTTTTTCTTTTCCTTTGAAGTATACTAACCCTTCTTTCGAATTATTGGCAAAAAAAATTGAACATTTTTTTAGTGTGTTGAATGTTGATTTTTCTAGTAGAAATATAATAATTTATGTCATGTAAATATGTAATAGAATAAAATCAACTTTATCTTAGTTTAATAAATATTATAACAATTAAATAAATTATTTCTTCCATGTGGTATATCAAGAATTTTCCAATCCTTTTAGTTAACGAAAATTTGATTTTAAAAGTATGAACTTCAGCTCATTTGCTTTTAAAGGTTTGAACTTTCGTTTATTTTTTAACGGTTCGAACTATAAGGTGCCTCCGCTTTTAAAGGTTCGATTTACTTTTACTGGTTGAAATGATATTTTCCTTTTTTTTTTTCCCTTCTTTTTTCTTCTATCTTGTACTAGTGATTCCTTTTTATTTTTTCACCATTTTTCAATCTCTAAATTCTCTTTCTTCAATTATGGTTCCTTTGAAGAAGAAATCAAGGAAGAAGGATTTGAAGAAACTAAAGAAGAAATCCAGGATATTATAAATGTAGTTTTGAAGATTTTTTTTTTAGTTTTGATGATTTTGATTTTCTGAATTATTAATAGTTTGCCATATTTCTTCACTTGTGTATTTGTTTGTCATCTTTTTACAATTGGATATTTGTTAAAATTTTGAAGATTGCTCTTTTGTGGAGTTTTTTTTACCTTGATATGTTCATCTTTCTACAATGGGGTATTTCTTCAATTGGGTATTTTCTGGGTTTTTCTTAAGTTCTCCCATCTTTTCCCAGGTTTGCTCAATTTCGGTTTTTATTCTTTGATTTTGAATAATCTTGAGCTTAAAAGGTCTATTTCTAGAATTGTTGTTGCTTGCGACTGTTACAGATTGTTTATTCATCCTGTTTTGTGGGTGTTGCTGCAATTACATGTTGTGAGTGTTGTCTAAGTAATTAATAGCTCTCTTACAAATTGATTAAAATTGGAGTAGAATTGGGGATTTTTGTAGTGAGTTTAGTGCTTGTTCTTGGGACTCCATGGGTAGACCAAGGAAGAAGCTATTGACGAAGAGTTTTAAGGAAGAAGCCAGTAATTTTTTAAAGAAGAAGCCGATGAAAAATCAGGTTGAGGAGATGGTAACCTGATATTTCAGGTTACTAAAACCGACAGAAACTTTAAAAGCGGAGGCACTCCAAAGTTCGAATCTTTAAAAAATAAACGAAAGTTCAAACCTTTAAAAACAAATGAACTAAAGTTCGTACCTTTAAAATCAAATTTTCCTTTAGTTGATGCATGATTAATATAAGAACTCGTGTAATGCACAATTTTCGTATTATTATTCCATTATAATGTACAATCGACATAAATTTAAAATTTTACAACTTTTTTTTTCTTTGGTTGGGATGGAGATAAATTAAGTTTTTTTGAATTGAGTTAAGTCATGATAACTTTTAAGGAATGATAGTTTAGAAACTTGATTGTATATGACCAAATTAGAGAACAAAAATCAATTTTAATAAGAAATAATAGAATACTAAACATTAATTATACAAGATCAGAGACATTAAAAATTAAAATAATGCATTGTGCTTTAATTTTTGAAGTCCTAACATATATTCCAAATATTCAAAACATAATACTAAACAAACATATGTATATATGTACAAATTTGTAGTATGATTTAGTATTCATGAAAATTTTTATATTTTCTTATGTGTAGAATTTACAAATATTCACCACTCTTCCAAAATAAATAGAAGTATATACTTCATGTATAAAATTTACAACACACTCTCCATTCTAAAATTTAAGCAGTTCCGGAAAACATTCCGGGAGCATATGGAACACCAGATGGAGGAATCCATTTATCCGCAGTAACAAACAACTTAGCTGGAGTAAACTCTTCAGCTTGTTGAGGTGTTAAAGTCTTAATACCCGCCCATTTAACCCGTTTAGAGGTATCGGATCCAGTACCTTTGTTTTGGTACTCTGCATAAAACAAAGTATCAAGAGCAAAGTTACCTCTCCATTCAGTCCACCCTGCAGGCATAATCGTATCGTCGATGTTCGAGTTCATGAAGATTGTTCTAGAATATTCCTTCCATGGGCGTCCCAAATAAGCTGGGTATTGAGCCTTTACAGGCATATAGTCGGGCTCACCAGTTATAGTACACCCTTGGAATACAAATCCTCCTGGCCCTTTTTCCTCTGTTCTGCCTTGTGCAGTTACCATACATTGTTGGTTTGGTCCTGGTTTGCGTACGAGGAGTTTACAGTTTTGGAATACGGCTTGTGCATCACCGAAGATGAAGTCGATTGTGCCAGAGACTGTACAGTCTCTGTAGAATTGACGGCCTCGGACTGCGTATAAGGTGTCTTGGTATCCTGTGAATGCACATTTGTATAAGATGGCTAAATCACTGACTACTCTTATGGCTACTGCTTGGTGACCTTCTGCTCCTGCTGTGTTCTCGAATCCTATGTCCCTTGCCATGAACCCGTCTCCTAAAACACCTGTAGTTCATGTAAATCAATCATTAAATTATGTGCATTTCTTATTTATACGAGATTATAGGTTATCCTTTATTAAGAATTACAATTTGGGTATATGAAACGGCTTAGTTATTAATCTTAGCTTGCAAATCATGTTTGTTATCAAATTTAGGGGTAGCTTTTTGGTTGACTTTTGGCTTTGGCTTGTTGGTTGGTTAAACAGCCAAAAACGTGTGATAAGTGACTTTTAAGCCAGCTGAAAAGCTGGCGTAAGCCAAAAGTAAAAAGCTACCTCAATTAGCTTTTTTGGTTGGCTTTTTGCTTATTGACCTACTTTTTCTCTAACAAATAACCAGCAACCAAAACCTAAATTTACGAACCATCTCCACAAACAACCGACTTTTTCAGCTAGCTTAAAAGCCAATAAAAACAACCAATATTTTTCAGTTGGTTAAACAAGCCAACTAAAAAGCCATCAACCAAAAACTAATTACCAAACACCCCTTAAGATTTCACATATTGAACCCTAGTCAGTTAATGACATTGTGGTAATGGAAAACCGTAAAAGTAATTAAGAAGCTAGATGTTACTCACCAACAGTAGAGGTCCTAAAAGTATTAACCCCAGCAGCAAAGTTCTTATTACCAGTAATAATAGTCTTAGTAGCACCATCACCAACCATAATAACATTAGTTTGTTTCTTCTCAATAGTAATATACTCCTTATAAGTACCAGCCTTAACATAAATAATAAATGGTGTAGGGTTCCCATTTGGCACAAGTTTTATAGCCTCACCAATTGTCTTATACTGACCAGACCCATCTTGTGCAACAACAGCATCAGCCTTAAGTTGCCCCACAGGAGTCTCCATCATTTTCCTCTTAGGATCACTAACCCAAGCAGGCATCTCACCAGCAACCCACATCCCCTTAGCCGCCGCCACCAAAAGACGACGATGCGCCACACCACCACCACCGCCACCACCACGGCCACCACCCATAGAACCCAAATCAAACCCAGGAATATCCAAATAACTCAACATAGATTTGGCCTCAGTTATAATATTCAAAGCATTACTACTAAGTTCCCTAGACACATTAAAAAAACTTCTCATTTTTGTTCCTGCATCACTTGTACTATTCTCAAATGCTTCAAAACATACTTCTTGATATGTAATGGCCCCACCAATCCAAACCCTTAAATCTTCAAGAAAATCATCAAAATGAGTTATATCAAATGCACCCACAGAATCAACAGTTCTTTCCAAATCATTTATAGCATACCCAACAACTTCTTTACATATTTCTAATCCTTCAGCTGCTCTAGGATCATCTTTAGCAGCTTTAATAGTTTTAGATCTTTCTAGAGCTTTTGTTATTTCATCTTTAGCTACCTTAAAAGCTGTTTTTACCAATTCTTTTGGATCACTTGTATTTCCTGCTGAATTTCTCAATGTACTTTCACATGCTTCTTTGTAACGTGTGGGGCGACAAATACTTTGAATTGCCTTTGTTCCTGAATTTAACTTGTGCTCACCACCACCATTGTTATCGGACGCCTCGCTGTGGTGCCCGAATTTCGACACCCCGACTGTGACGGCCGCCACACACGCCACCACACATACGGCGGAGATAATAATCACAATAGGACTTTTACCCATTTTTATTTTTTTTATTTTTTTATTTTTTGGTACGTAGAGCTGTTGGGGCTTATGTTCCTTTTATTGATATCTAGAAGCCCCAGAAGGCTCTATGCATGCTACCTGAAAATGGGTAGATTAGAATTGTTTATATAGTACTATATTTGCATGAGTTAGAGATAGAGTTATTATTATGGCTATTTAAGGATGATTTTTAATTGAATTTGGTGTATTTACTAAGAAAAGAGTTGTTTAAACCAATTATCCTTATCTTCGCTTGTTTATTTTTAGTGTTGATAAATTTTAAAAGAATAAAAGGTGTAATTGTGTAAAGGAATTTAATTATGGAAAATTCTAGGTGTGGACTTAATTAAATGAGTTAATTTTAAGGGGTAATGTTAATTCATTGCTTTTTAAAACAAATCAACAATTTAAACAAAGAACAATTAGCCATGTGTCATGTTATAGTATACATTGATCCGAATCAAATAAAATTTCACTTGATTTTATTTGAAGTTGAGAATAAATACAAATATAGAGTTATTCGTAAACAGCGTCAAAATATAAATGAGACATTTGATCAGAATAGAAAAGAGTATTTATTAATTAATTAGCCATATGAATTATAGTAGGTCTTGTATAACTTAGTAACAAAAAGAGTTGGAATGGTGCTTAGGTTCTTTTTTTTTGTACACTTAATATATATTAGAGGTAATTTTTATTGTCATAAATGTTAATATAACAATTAAAGATGATATCAATATATGTCTTATGATTTATGATTGAATCATCCAAGTCTTGCTTACAATGCTTAGCATTTTAAACTCTTTCAATTAGTCAAGATGGTGTTCAAAGATTATGGAATTTTGTCCCAAACGTTGTTTTTAACATGTAAATCCTTTCAAGATTAGGGAGCTTTGTTCTTCATCCTTAAAACATGTATATATAAAAACTAGCCTAAGTGAAGTTGCAGTCATTTGGTGAACCTTGTTATTTTGTGTGTGATTTTCTTTGGCTTGTTCATTGCTTGTTTTCATCATTTTCCTTGCGGTTTGTCGTAAATTATTAATTACACTCAAATACCTAGCGTCAAGATTAGGCTGTTTAATATCTCTGATTAACCTACAAGGCTACAACGCCCCCTTAGGTCAAAACCAAAATTGCCAAGTATAGTGAAGCGGCCGCAGAATAAGAAATGTAAGTTAGTGGAGTGAAGAGTAAGCTAGTGATTTGTCATCATCATACCCTGTGTATCCCGCCCATAGAAAATTATGGCCAGAGTCTGAAAAGGGAAGGACGACGGCAACTCAAAACATCATAGAAAGCTAGTGACTAGTGTACACTATCTAATACTTTCTCTAATAAAAGAACCTAGATATATGGCTTAGGCTTGTAAATTCCTAAAATATAGATGACATTTGCTATTCCAAAATATTAGGGAATAATCAAGCTAGATTCACTAAATTTAGGCAAAATAAATGAAAATCTCCCCGAAAAAAGGAATTTTAATGGTAATTATAATAAATTTAATCTTGGGAAAAATTGTTTAAGTAAAGGAAGGTGCACAAACAAACTCTCCTTCCTTTCCACCAAATCAATACTAGCCTCTACAAAGAGGCATTATTTATTTAATTTCACAAAATAATAAACCAAAATTCCCTTAACCTAAATTAAGGTTAATTATTACATCACGACCATCATGGAAAATGATGGCCGTAATTACACAAAGAAAACAATAAAGAAAATAATATATTTGGTTTTTTTCGCGGTGGGTGTTATTTTAACGGAGGCTAAAGGGAGAGGTGGTGTTAGGGACGGAGATGGCATAAGTCTTATTCCACGTCCTGATGAAAAGGTTTTTAATATAGTAAACTTTGATGCTGTAGGTGATGGAGAAACTGATAACGTTGAGGTAATTATAAAAATTTTATACTTATTTAATTAAAAATATAGACAATATTTTATATTATTTTATTTATTTATTTTTATATAGGGATGAATTATTAAAAATCCTCAATTTAAGAGGTTGAAGTTTTAAATAATTCCTTTAAAGTTGGTCTCCTATATGATGTTTTGTTTGTTTACAAATATTTGAAAATCATAGAATGTAGATATTTATAATTTTTAAGTATATGTTAGGAATATTTTTATAAACTTGTTGCCCGGCCTTTGGTAATTATGATTTATGTGTTTTAAGTAACTATAATCATATAATAGTACACATCAAATTTTAACTCAGATTCAAAATTGTCCAAGAATCTGACCGGAAATCAGTAGGTTATGACCTGAATATATCGACATGTGATCCAAAAACGACCGGTCTCAAAACTGGAAAAATGGGTTAATTCCGATACCGTTTGATCCTTATTTAGTTCAAATTGACCCGACCCAAAATTTACCAAACCAACCCAAAATCTGCTTAATTGACCGTCCTAACATGTTAATAGACATATTGGGGGCGTTTGGCAAATTAGCTTATTAAGCAATTTTAGCTTATTTTGATGTAAATAGAGAGTTGAGTGGTCAAATCAGCTAATCCTAGTGTTTGGTAAATTAGCTGGTTGAAACAACTTATTGATATGAATAGGCTATTTTTGAACAAGATGCTCATAGCAGCGAGTTCAAAATCAGCTGGTCAAATCAGCCACTGTAATCAGCTATCAGCTACTAGCTATCAACTGTTTGCTAAACACCCTCATTATACATTTGTCATTGTGACTAAAACTTTGAAATTGTTGATAGGCTTTTATGGGAGCATTTAGGGCAGTGTGTGATCATCCAGGAAAGGGTAGATTATTGATTCCAGCAGGCAAATATGCAGTTTCTCAAGTAGTATTTGCAGGGCCATGCAAAACAATAGGCCCTATTGTGGTGCAAATTACAGGAACTATACTTGCTGTTCCTGATGTTTCTATGTACCCTGAACCTGAATGGCTTGTCTTTGAACACATTTCTGGACTAGTCATCTTTGGTGGTGGTACTGTGGATGGTCAAGGTGCCCAAGTTTGGAAATATGCTGATTGCAATTCTAACCCCGATTGCTCCCGCCTTCCTTCGGTAAGAACCGTAGGATTTTATTACGTGCGATTTGCATTATTTCGAATTACAATTTATATAACATCTAATATCGAAAATATTGATGCCATTTGTGGAGTTCGCTGCAGCCGCACCCGGTCCCATTAGTTGCAGAATCAGAATCTTATCTTATTCTTTCTCGAGCCGAGGGACTCTTTGGCCGTGCTCTCCTTTATGGGTATGAGTAGCCGCCGTCCTTCCCTCCCCAAACTCTGGCCATAGTTTTTTATAGGCGGGATATACTGGGTATGATGATGATGAGAAGAGTTCCAATAACAATTTATGTGACATCTAATATGGAAAATACATGCATGCATGCAGTCAATTGTTCTTAAAGATGTAACCAATGCATCAATAAGAAGGATAACAAGTTTGGACCCAATGGGATTTCACATCTTCATAACAGGAAGTAGGAATATAAGAATTCAAAGGCTTCACATTAAGGCTCCTGAGGATAGCCCTAATACTGATGGTATTCATATTAGCTCTTCTGATCAAATTAAGGTCTCTAGATCTCATATTGAGACCGGTGATGATTGTATCGGCATCCTTCAAGGCTCCACCAGACTCGCTATCAACAAGATCACATGTGGCCCTGGTCACGGTATTAGGTATATACTAACGACCTTTTACTTCAATTTATGTAAGAGTTGAGATGTTCGAGTAGTCCACACCCTAAAAATTATGGCCGTGTTGCTTGCTAGCATTCCAACGCATTACCATTGAAAAAGGTGGTATTACATGTACTTAAAAATTGTGAAGAGAATAAATCATTTATAATAAATATTTCATTATCAAGAGAATAACATGTTATATTTCAATAAATTTTACACAACAAATCATTCGCTTATGTTGATGGTTGATTCCGCATGTGTGATAGAGATTTGAATCCGTAATCTCTTGTCACGTTGACTTCTGATATCATATCAAAGAACCAATCCTACCAAAAGCTAAAGTTAATGATTAAAGCCCAAAATATGTTGTACTTCATAGTATAAGAATTTTCTATTACTACCGCTTAATACCAAAAACCAAATGGATCGTTACTTGTAGATCATAATTTGTTAATGAAAATGTTTGATTGATTACAGTGTTGGTAGTCTTGGGAAGTACGAAGATGAGGAAGATGTAAGAGGAGTACAAGTAAAAAATTGTACAATTCGAGGTACAAGCAATGGTATTAGGATCAAAACTTTCCCTTTTAAGCCAAATATTATTCCAATTAAGGCTTCTGGCTTTCTATTTCAAGACATTGTTATGGATAATGTAAAGAATCCTATTATTATCGATCAAGAATATTGTGGACGTGGTCATTCATGTGTTAACGCGGTAACTATTACTACTTACTTTATTGTCTTTTTAATTAGGAAAAATTCTTCAGAATAATCTCACCTATTGTCTATCTACTAGTGATTATTTTTAAATAATTTAATATTTGTATGGTATTTGTTGATAGCACCCCTTTTCACATTTTAACCGGCTATTATTGGTACCTACTATCAAAGAGGAGTAGAGTAAGACCAACGAAAAAGCATAAGGAGGAAGAAATGAATATAACGACTAGTAGGTACCTACGGTAACCAGTTAAAATGTGAAAGGGGGGTTGTTAGCAAATAATATACAAAGATTGAATTATTACAGATAACTAATATTAGAGATTATTCGTTGCAGATGAACAATAGATGAGATTATTCTGAACAATTTTCCTTTTCATTACTACATTTACATTTTTACGCTATTTGATGCATAATTTTTGTTCTTAATATTTAATTTACATATGAATAAAAATTCTAAAAAGTTATATCATGAAAATATACATTAAAATCAAACTCAAGTATATTTTTTTCATTGATTTATTTGAACAAAAAAAATTATATTTTAGTCACTGATTATTTATTAGAGTAAAAGTAGACAAATAAGCTAAAAATCAATGCAAAAAGCTATTTTTTCTTTTCAGCTTCAAAGCAAAGTTTTCACTATGCTGAAACGTCACTAAACCAAAATAACATACTTAAAACCAAAAGCGAACTAAAAAATTATTTAGCAGCACTTTTATATTGTTATTGTAGATATTTATTTAGGAGGGTATTCCCTCTAAAGAAAGAGTATGAGTATGGATTGTCCGTCACCTTCCCTCACCTTTCCTCATCGAGACCTTATTTTCGAGCGGAATATTAAGTATAATAATAATGATGATTATACTTACTAATTTAATATTTGTACAAACAGCCATCAAAAATTAAGCTTAGTGATATATTCTTCTACAACATAAAAGGATCAACAATATCTCCAGAAGCTATAAATATCAGGTGCAGCTCAGCAGTACCATGCCAAAATGTACATCTTCATAACATTCATTTAATTGGTCTTAAAGGACCCGCACTTGCTACATGCACCAATGCAAAAGTCAACCTTTTTGGACTACTAATCCCATCCTTGAAGTGTTAAAAAATTTGTGTAATTAATTTATTTATGTTCCAAATTTTTATTTTGGACTATATATAATTAATTGTATTTTGTTATTCCTTAGATGGGTGGAAAAAAATTGTGCACAAATTTTTTTTATTAATGTCTTATAATCAAATTAATGAATCCTTATAAGTTATTTGATGCGATTCCATTGCTGGATTTTGATTTATCGGTCGTTTATTTTGTTACTATTAATTAACTACAAATTTAATGATTTTGTGATTGAGAGTAATATGTATGACCTAATTAATGTTAGTAAATGCGATGAATAATAATAATAAACTTGATATAAGATTTAATGAGGGTCACCAAAATTTGTTACGTCCTCTAAATGGCTTTTCAATTGTTGATTTTATTAGGAGTCTCGGCCAATAATCAAAAACTAATTTTTATCGAATATTTCCATTACAACTATCATAATCAAATAGAATAACAACAAAATAGACTAAAAAAGTCAAAAGCCAATTAATTAGCTAGTAAAAAAATTATTTACCAAACACACTAATAACTTTTTCATAATGTTTTTTGTTTTTTGACTAATTTTTTTCTAATATACAACTAACTCTTAAGTCTTAATAATTAATTTTTATAAATATTTCATAACTAACTTAAACAATTGACATAACAACTAATAAAAACGACAATATTACTAGTTCATCAAACAGAACCAACATTTAATATTTTAACATGCAACAACTAATAACCAAAATACCCTTAAAATAAAAATTACATGTACTCTACTCATGAATCCTACTTATTCTTCCCATGGCTTTGGCAAAAAATATATATTTTGTGCAAACTAGTTAATGAAAGGGAAAAACATAATCAAATATATATTTTATGAGAAAATGTAAGAAATATATAAGCTGAAAAAATAAATTAGATGTATAAATGAAAATAAATACCTATGATATAAATATTAAAATATTTATGGGACAGACTTGACAGAGGAAGTACTAACTAAGGGGATTAATGTAGACAAATTGCCTCTGACCATGGATTTATTTAATTCACATATTTAATTTATTTTTTTTTTATCTCATTCATACAATTTTTAAAATTTTTTTGATGGATTTTATTTTATTTTAATCATTTTTATATAATTTTCTTGATTTGCTCAAATTGCGTTCTAGTATGTGTAGCAAATGTTGCAGGAGAAAAAGAGTTGTTCAAAAACAAATCGATGACATGAAATTATTTGTCATTATAATCTAATTCAATTTAACTCATCATAACTTGAAATCAAGACGATGACCCCAATCAATAGGCACCGCGGAATACTAAATTACACGATGGTGTACTGTTAGTGTTTCATTTCAATAATTCATAATTAATAACCGTAATTTGTAAATCACCACTAAAAGATAAAAATTATAATAAAAGATAAAAAAAATCATAAAAATAAATTAAAATAATAAAACTTTCACCATATCACATTCTACCACGTAAAAGTAATTTATTAACTTTATAAATAACCGTTATTTACTAATATTTTCTCGTCAATGCTCTTCCCTATGCCCAGCCAATGCGTCGAACCTAGAAACCCCAAAAGCCTCAGAGCAGCCATTAAACCAAACAAAGGTGTCTAAAAATGGCGTTTCCTACTGCTCGTCGAACACTCACATCTCTCATATCTCGAACCATTCTCCGTAACTCTTCTTCTCCTTCATCTACCACTCGATTTTCTCTCTCTTTAATCCAAACCCATTTACAATCCGTACTCAATCCTAACCCTATTCCGAATCAGACCCGATTAAAAACATCCGGGTCAGGCTACTCCCCTCTTAACGATCCTTCCCCTAACTGGACCAATCGTCCACCAAAAGAAACCATTTTACTGGATGGTTGCGATTATGAACATTGGCTTATTGTTATGGAGTTTCCAGATGATGCTAAACCCTCGAATGAAGAAATGGTCAATACTTATGTCAAAACCCTTGCTCAAGTTGTTGGAAGGTTTGCTGATGTTCTGTTTATGTTTGTTTTGTTGTTGAATTTGTGGGTTTTGATTAATGGGTATATTGTTGTTGGTGCTGTGATTTGTGAGGCAGTGAGGAGGAGGCCAAGAAGAAGATTTACTCTGTTAGTACCACTACTTATACTGGCTTTGGTGCCTTGATTTCTGAGGAGTTATCCTACAAAGTTAAAGGTGATTTTATTGTTTTCATGTTGATTTATAGTTTATTTTCTTCCTGATTTCTGATATACTATGTGAATTGTACATGGTTATGCCTTCTTACATTTACATGTGTGGTTTTGTCATGAGGGTTGTTGAATTCATTGTCAATCCTAGGTTACATAAAAGAAGAGGATTGTATTAGGTTAGTGATGGCTACACAAAACTTGTCATATTTTATGCTATGAGTCGAACTCAATTTAGTGTTTGGACTTCCCTATATGTTGCTTTAAGCTAGGTCGTTGCTCAAAAGTTGTATGATCTAAATGTGGTGGAGAGGCCGAGAGATTCGTGATAAGAAATGTGCAAAATGCATTATGATGGATGAATGGTAGTCGATGATGTGGTAGAGGTGTATAGAATAAAATGTAACATTGAGAGGGTAAACCTAAAACCTTGTATGTGAAAGAGAACTATTAAGTTTTATGGGTGCATATATGCCTCAAGCGGGGAAGATAAAGCCTTTACAAGAAACTATTGGGAGGAGTTTAGTGGTATGATGCAATTGCAAATCATCACAACATAAAGAATAGTATTATATATTGGTGGTGTTCTAAATGGTTGTATCGGGAAGACACTAATTGCCTTTGGGAGTCTTTGGAACTTGGAAGTTAAAGATAAAATGAGAAATGAGGATGGATGCTCTATTTTAGATTTTGTGCAACCATTTAATTTGTTAGTACTCAATATGTGGTATAGATTACATGATAACTATTTGTTGACTAATAGAACTCGATCAAATGCTAGTCAAACTGATTGTTTCTTGACTAGGAAAAATTATGGTGGAAGCTGTTTTATTTTAAGGTCATACTAGGTGAATACATAGTCACCTAGTACAAACTCATAGTGCTCAATGATTGTATCAAGCGCATGCAAAAGAAATGTCCAAAAGCAATGAATATTCAAACGGTGAAATCTAAAAGTAAGCAATGCTGAAGTTTTGTTGATGGTATCGTCTATGAAGCTGAATGGATAAGTGAGGAGGATGCAATTTTAACTTAGATGAAAATGGAGAAATTTATCATTCTTGTTGTTAGGATTATTAGGAGAAGATGGTAGTTTGTCGGGTGAAATAAGGAGGTGAACAGAACAAGAAAGAAAAGAAGAAGATTATTTAGTTATAGCACGCTCAAAGAGTGAGTGAAATAATGTGAAGTGTAACGAAGCCAAAATTAAAACAAAACAAAGGAAATGTGAGACAGAATAGAAATGTATAAAAGTTATAAATAAAGTTTTTTTTTTGAGAAAAGGAGAGAAGAAATGAAAAAATTGTCGAAAATAATCCAACATTTTACTTATCCACTGCAAATAATCTCGCCTTTGAATTACTATTGAATAGTCCATCCATTGGTATGTATTTGCACCTAGCATACCTAGTGATCTGCACCACCACAATCCCATCCCACAACCTCACCCATCCCCTCCCTTATCGGGCATGCTTGGAAAAATTGCATATTTAAGAAGAGATTACTAGAAAATAATCAATATGTGGGATTATTTATAGCGGATGAGTTTGAAGTTGAATTTTTTTCAACAAATTTTCCTTTAAAATTTGACAAGTTTAGATTTGGGTGCTAGATTCAGAATCAGGTGCATTTTTCATCTTCTATTTCCACAAGCTCATAATTCCAAAAGAGTTTCCTCTATTTTTTGGCCCATAGCCTCCCACTATGGAGTTGCCAATACCTATTTCTAGTTGTTTACATGGGTATTGAGGTAAAGTAAACACTTCCAAGTTAATATAATAGACTGCCCGTCATCAATGGCGATTTTTTTAAGGCCCAATGGGGCTTGGCATCCTTGAAAAATTTTGGGTCCTTTTATGCCAAAATGTTGTATAAATTATAGAATAAAAATGAATAGTTTAGTGGTTATGGGTATAATTTTGGGCCATTTTTAAACAAGAGGTTATCAGTAAAACTTACAAGTTACGACCTTAGATCTACCACTGCCTGTTATAAGATGTTTGTTTAGTTATGTAATTTTCTTATACGGGGGTCTAAGGAAACATACGTCCTTTGACACTGTGATATGGGTTTGAGAGGAATCGAGTCTACTGTTTTTCAGTTTTATGGTACAGGTAACCCTTTTGCTAAGTACGACTAGTTTATTTTGTCATACTGTTTAAAAAGTTCACTATACATATACATACGAACTAGACGATTATTGATGATTGAGAGCCCTGTATCAATGTGTTATTTGGATCAACTATCAAGTATTCAGCATTTGGTTTCTTTGTTGTGCAGAATTACCTGGTGTTTTGTGGGTCTTGCCCGACTCTTATCTTGACGTGCCAAATAAAGACTATGGAGGTCAGTAATCAACAAAAATATTACCTCACGAATGTCCATTTTCTGTTAATGCAGCTAACTTGTGCTATTTTTCGATCCCTAGGCGATCTTTTCGTTGACGGGAAGGTTATTCGAAGGCCGCAGTATGATTACAGTGACAGGCAGCAGAATACTAGAACTAGGTCTCGGCCACGAAACGACAGGCGCCGTGAACGGATCCAGAATGTTGGAAGACCACCGATACAGACACAACGACAAAACTGGGCACAAGACAATGCACAGACGACAGAGCAACCAATGTCAATGAATAATCCTACAACTCGAACGCAATGAGACAATTCTAATGCAATGTAGAATTAGATTCAATCAATCAAAAACGGGTTTTTGAGGTATGTTTGGTTTGGATAGCTATGGCGGGCAAGAATTAGGGGAGGGAATGAAAGGGAAGGTTATAGGAGAGTGGAAAAAGGACTGATTCTTGTTCTAAAACTTAATATGGTTGATTTAGTATGGTAAGGGAGTTATCCAAACTGATTGTTTTACCTAGTGCATATACAAAAGAATGGATAATGTTTCTTATCAATCGATGGATCGGGTTGATTTTAGGTTAGTCAGATTTAACCCATTGGTTCATAGATTTATTATTATTATTATTATTATAACTGTTGAATATCAATGTCGTCTCCGTAGTGTATGGACTATTTTTGTTATTGAATTGCAATGGCCAATATTATGCACTAAATCTCCATACTTATTTAAGATGGCATTTCAGTGGACAAAGCGTTCTCATAAAGCAATGATTTAGAGAAAAATTTACCGGATGTGCAAAATGCACTCGACTCGAATTTATTATTTGAAATTAATGGAAAAACTAATTCAAGTTGAGCTATTCAAAACCTCATATTCTATCGTCTCAATTGGTTATTAATTATTGATACTCATTTGTTTTACTAAATTTAACATGGACTCGGTTTATGAGAACCAAAATTCGAATTTTGCACTCTTTTTCTTTTTGGCAAAAAGTATTTTTATAATTTATATTTTATCATCATTCATCACATTATTATTTTTTCAACTTTAGGGGATAAAATAGACAAAAATATATTGAAAGTAACTTAATTCTTGTATGACCATCCAAAGATGCAAGTAATTCAAATTGAAGGTAGTATGTTTTTGAAAATAATTACCCTTGACATTCTAATTTTAGGAAAAATTACCTAGAATATCCAACTTATTCATGATTTTCCTATAATAATCCCACCTATTGATTAACCATGAATAATTCCAACTTTAAGAGATATTTTCCTAGAGTAAACCCGATGACCAGATGATTTGCTATAACACGTTTCGTTTTTTAAAAAAAAGATAAATTAAAATAAAATGTCAAAAAATTGTTAAAAAAATATTCCAAAAAATTTAATATTTTTTATTATTTAGAATTTTTTATCTAAAATTTTAAAATTTTTTCATAATTTTAAATTAATTTTCAGTTTACTTCTAAACTGAAATTACCTACTATAGCAAGTCATCGGATTACCCAAGTTTCTTTACGCAAATACCCATTAAAATTGAGATTATTCATGGTTAATCAATAGATGAATTATTGTAGGAAAATTCTAGGAAAAATTTTCTATTTTTTAATGCTTATGGTTATATGTAGTATTTTTAATGCGTATAGTTTTCGTATATCTTTCATTAATTTTTTGTTAGAAATGTGACTTTAATTTTATAAATTTAACATATAAAATAAAGTTACAAGTTTGTAGTAGAAAACCAAATACATATGACAAGTTCAAACCTTTGCTTAACATACACCAAATGTAGTTTACATCATCGGGAATCACCATATATCGAAAAAAGTAACAAGAAGATTTTGTTGGATCTTGATATAAATTCTAGGCGAGATGCTCTTTCCTAAAACATCATTTCCTCCCTACTACGGTGCTTGGGAATCAACCGGAAATATGTTTTGAGATACAAAGAATTACACTAACTTCCGAGCACACGGAAATTAGAATGATGTAAGAGAAACTAAAGTAGAAGAAGATAATAAAATTACAAACAAGAATTTTATGTCCTCGATGTAAAACGCTAGAGAAGAAGAGAAATCAGAAATTCCATCTATATTAAATAACACACAAGCTTTCTATATTTATAGAATAGCTCACACCGGTTCATGAAGCAACATATTACTTCATGAAACACGAGGTTGATCCGTGAAACATGAGATCGATTCACGAACTCATGTCGCCTTTCACTCAACCCTTACATCCCAAATAACATGGCTAAAAGTAATCATAATAACTGTAGGAAGTTATTATATAACCATCAAAACAAAACAAAACGTCGCAAGGAAAAAATCCAGAAATTTCAGATTTTCGCGGGTCGCGAAAATAGTCACTGGTCGCGAATTTCAATTTTCACAAAACAGAAACATTCTGTCTGCATTTCGCGATCCGCGAATTCGTTCGCGACTAGTGACTTTTAATTTCTCTAAAATCACTTGTTCCTTGTAACCTTGGGATATACTTAATTAATTTAATTAAATTATTTATTTAATTTAATTAATTAAATCATTTCCGATAACTACTATACACTCTAAATTCCAACATTTTTTTTATCATTCTTCTTATTGGTCCTTGTATATTTTCACAAATTTTTTTAAAAATATTTTTAATATATATGGCCTTAATATTCCATTAACTTTATGTATATCACATTAAAAACTCAACTTTTCTTATTTCACGTCAAAGCTTTTGAAAAAAAAAAATTAAATGACGGAGGGAATATAATTTGGTAAGGAGGTGAATGAAGACATTTGGAGGTTGGAGGTTGGAGCTGGGTTGTATACAGGTTGCGCCATTTCTGAATTCATTCTCTCTCTTTCCTCCGACTCCATTAGATCTCTTTTTGATCTCAGGTACATTTTTCAATTTTGCTCTTTTCACAATTTTTCATTTTCATTAGGATTCTGTGAATCCATACTTCAATTTTGATATCCAAAGAAGGAAATATGAACTCTAATTATGGTAAATCTGGTAAATCTTTGAACAACTTTGATTTCGATTTAGGGATTGGATCCAATCGTTCTAAATCCCTAAATGATCAGAAAAACAATTCCAGTTCATATTCTTATGTATCATCTCAATCAAAACCTGCCACAACTTGGCAGCCTGGAAAACCCTCGTGGACTCACCAACCCGCACCGAGTAGCACCGGGTTGACTCGATCCGAGTTGGGTGGTCCTACGTCTATGGTTGGGGATATTTTTGGTAAGAGTTGGAACTCTTCTGCACCTGCTTCTGCCACTGGGCAAAGCGCTAGCATTGGGGTTGTGAATAAAAACCCTAATTTATTTGGGGATTTGGTCAGTTCTGCCTTGGGACAGAGTAAGACTAGTAGTAATGTTCCATTGAAGAGCGCTACTCCTGTTAAGAGCTCGTTTTCGATGGGTGGTATGGCGGATTCGCTGCCGAAAACGAATGGTAGCAATGTATCTAGAAATGGTAGTACTGGTTTGGGTTCTTCTCAGAGTTTTGGGGCTTTTGGAGGGGCAACTAATAATAGTACCGGTGGTTTTGGAAGTAATACGATGCATAAGAGTTCTAGTATGGGTGGTCTTGGTACCGGTACTGGTACTGGTTCTGGTACTTCAATGCGAGGTATAGGTGGTGGGGTTGGAGTAGGGATGAAAACGAACAAAGATCCATTCGGTTCTTTGGTTGATTTTTCGTCAAAGCCAATGAATGGTGGTGGTGGTGGTGGTAATGGTAGTTATAGTGGTAATCCGTCTTCTAAAAACACTACTTCTACCTCTACTGAGGACTTTGCGTTTGGGGATTTCCAGAATGCTTCAAAATCAAATACATCTACCTTCCCTTCAGGAAATAGCAGTTCCTGGGGATCTGATTTTAGCTCCATTCCAACTATGGATAGTTTCGCCACTGCTAAACCAGCACCTGTACAGCCTACTGGTGTTGATTCATTTGACGTATTTTTCACACCATCGACCACTGCTTCTAGTGCTGGTGCTGTGGCATCAGATAGTGTTGAAGTAGGTGGGGATGATTGGGGTTTCGATTCTGGGTTTGGAGGAGATAATAATGGGGGTAATACTACCGAGCTTGAAGGTCTTCCACCTCCTCCTGCTGGTGTTTCTGCTTCTAGTGCAAAGTCTAAAGGTCTGGATAATTACAAACAGGGGCAATTTGCGGATGCCATAAAGTGGCTTTCTTGGGCTGTAGTTCTTCTAGAGAAAGCTGGTGAGACAGCTAGCACTACTGAAGTCTTGACTTGTAGAGCCTCATGTTACAAGGAAGTTGGAGAGTACAAGAAGGCTGTTGCTGATTGTACTAAGGTATAGTACCTTTTTACTACCAGACTATTTTGCTTTCTTTACTCATGAGATTTTGCTATTGGAAGGTCTTATTGTAAAATTATTGAGCTGAAGGAGTAAATGTTTATTATGCCATTACACTCTAATTTAGTTAATGGTGCAAGGACTTGGGATATATTTGGATGTTGCTTGATTGTTGATTATTCTTGTTTTCTTTCCTTGATAGAGTCTTGTTACAAATGGATAATATTGCTGTTACTTCTGATGATTTTCCTTATCTTATTTCTGAAGCTAACCTATAATTGACATCTATTTCTTGCAATTAGAAGATTAAAAATAAAAAATTTCCAAGTGAAACCCCCTCCTGCCTTTCTTTCTATTGAAATTAATTTGATTAGACAAACAAATATACTTACAGTTTACTTAATTATGTACAATCGGATTATGTACTAAAACTTTTTTACTTGTTCCTATTTAATGTACGTGCTACTCTTTGATTTGTGGCCCAAAAGGCGGGTGTTGAATTGCCTTGTTTTTAAACGCATTGGTTGTACCGACTTTCTTAAAATAACCAAAATGGTTAGTGCATATGCTGTTTAAAATGTTGTAAAAAATCTTCCATTTGTATTAATGTTGTACCGTAAGAAATATATGTAGAACTAAAAGTTTGCTAGTTTTGAATCTTTTATGACTACCTAGCTCTGCTATCTATATTTGAGACTTGTGTTAAAGTTTTTGTTTGCCTTATATTGTTACATCTTGCAAGAACTTTGGTAATATTAAAAAAGTATGTAAGTTGTGAACTGAATGAACGAATACATGAACAATTGAGGAAGTGAAAGCAAGATACAAATTTATGAGGCTGTTTAGTCCTTTCAATGTCTTAAAGACCATAAGAGTTGAGACCCTCTCTTATAACAAATGAAAGAGATTGTATAAGATGTACATTTTGTTTGAATGAGAAAACTATGCGTCTCTTTTTGATCTCACACTATCAAACACGATTACAAGTATAAACTGCTATTTTCTTTTGAGTCCTAAATTTTTCACTAATAGTTATAACTCACAAAGTTTTCAATCAGACCTGTTGGGACGGAGGGGATGGGTGCAGGTTGGGTCAGGCCATACAAAAAAATGACAACAGGCTTAAACAGGCTGGGCTCATTCGATTCAGTCGACTAGTTTTAATAAATATATTTGTACTACTACTAGGATAGGCTCTATCAAAAGACTTATTATTACTTGTACAAGCCATTGATCTCTATGTGCAGTTCTTACGTTGGTGGTTCCTGGGTAACTCTCAGCTGAAGATAAACTAGGTGCTTTTATCTCATGTTTTCATTCTGTCTTGTGAAAATTTGGTTGTTCATGCTCTGTGATCTGATCATCATACACCTCAGCTCTAGCGGAAGCTCTCTGATGTCGATGGGATTCAGTTAAGGCGGTTGTCTACTATGTTCTAACTATCAATTATGCAATTTTTTGTTGGAGTCTGTGCTGTATGGATGGTCTGATCCGAAAGGTATAATGGGGTCCTTGTTTGTTAGATTTGCATTTAAATCTGGAATGAGCAGTGTGTTTATCTTATCTTTGGACCCATGCTTGTGTACTATGAGGTCTCCTAGATTCAACATTCGTGATTACAGTTGTCCCCCAACGTCCCCCTATCCACCCACCTACATTCTTTTCACTTTCTTGGATAAAATTATTCAATGTCAAAAAGAAGAGGGGTCTTTTTTCTAAAGGTTAAACTTGATCTGATTTGTCTAATTGATAGCGGCTACACCAGTTTGACTTGGATGCTCTATATTTGTGTTTGGTTTCTTCTAGAGGTTTAAAGGAAATGCTTTAGTTTGATTGGCAGCCTGCACAGAATGCAATGTTGTGTGTATGAGATAAATTTTATGGAGCAAATCAGCGACATGGAGCTATTAAATCAAATCGTCTTATGTTATAATTGTGGTTTATGATTTTAGATTAGAAATATATTTTGATACCGGACTCGCTAACCCGCTTCTCTTCTTTACGTAACAGATCCTGGATAGTGATGGGAAGAATGTGTCTGTATTGGTACAGCGTGCACTCTTGTACGAGAGTATGGAGAAATATAGGCTTGGAGCGGAAGACCTCAGAACTGTGATGAAAATCGATCCAGGAAACAGGGTCGCACGAAGTACCATTCATCGATTGAACAAAATGGCTGATTAGTGCAGGTACGTTGCAGAAATTTTAAACTTACTCATTTGTTAGTAAGTGTATACCTTCACGTCTACAGAGTTACGAGTTATAACAATAATATTTATCCATCCATTTCTCCGAGGGCGTTATATATAAAACTATCACCCGTTCATTTATACATAAATTTGCTTGTGTGAGATTTTACATGTATAATTTCTGTAATCTCTTTTAAGCTTGTTTATCATTTCACTTCTTTAGCTTCTTTTTCTCTTTTGTATTACTTGATTTCAAAGGTGATGTACTACTAAATCGAACAGTCATTTTGTTTGTACGTTACGATTTTATTCTTTTCAAGCTACGGCTGATATAAATTCGATATTACTGATCTTGATAAGTAGATGCTGATGGGCCTTGATTAGAGGTGTTCAACGGGCCGGGTCGGGTCGGGTCAAAATTTAAATGGGCCGGGGCGGGGCGGGTCATGTCAAATGATAAACGGGCCGGGGCGGGTCAAGCCCATTTAAATTCGGCCCACTTTGACCCTTTTTAAAAAAGTTCATAGAGTAGGTTTTTTTTGTTATATTTTATGGCCCGTTGGGTCGATCCACTTATGTATATAATAATATCATTTAAAAAACTTAAAAAAAAGTGGTAAATTTTTTTCCGCAACTAATATTTATAATAATCCGACCCGTTACACCAAGGCCCGTTAATGACCCGCCCCATTATTGACCCGACCCGCTAGTGACCCGTTAAAATGTGACCCGACCCTTGACCCGTTGGGTCGACCCGCCCCATTGAACACCTCTAGCCTTGATAGAGGTGATTATTGGGGCCGGTCAACCCAACTGGTCCAACGGTGGATCAACCCAATAGGTCAAGGGTCGGGTCACTTTTAAATAGATCAGATTGGTAATGGTCCGGGTCATTTGGTTGGGTGGGTTTTGATTGGGTTACTATTGGGTTGGTTTTCATAAAACTTTTCTCATGCTTTTATTGTTTTTTTTAATATTAGTATATATAGGCGGGTCGATCAAATGGAATACAAAATCAGACTAAATGATTATTAAATGAACTTTTTCCAACGGGTTGAGGGAGTCAAGTTTAAACGGCCTTCGACCTGCTGTTAGGCCATTTAAAACGTTATCTCGACCTGTCCCAATCAGTTCATTAAAATTTTGACCCGACCCAACCCAACCCAACCCGATTAACAGCTATAATCTTGAACCAATCAAGAGTTTTTCCATTTCTGCAAAAAAAAAATACTTGTATTGTGTTTGCTTTGTCTCATGTATCTAATAGATTTGGATTTAGGTTAACCTTTAACTTAATCATCTAGAAGCAACCTCCGTATATTGGATCTCAGTTCTCAGATACGTGCAGCAGCTGAATGGCATCTCTAATCTCATTATGACAATTGACGATTTAGTTTTTCACACTTGTCGAGACAACATTTTAATCTTTAATATCTCAAATAATTCTTAATTAAAAATTATAAAAATTTGATATTAATAATCCTTGTATTGAGACGAATCAAACAAGATTTATCATGACTATGTTTTAACTTATAGATTAAAAGTAAAATACAAATTAAGAATGATAAGTGAATAGTGCCCCAAAAACATGGGACGTTTGAGCTGAATACGAGGGAGTAAGAAAATGGAACAATAGTTGTAAATTAAAGTGAGTACTATTTTGTCTTAAAATTTACACTTTCAAAAGTTAGGATTAGTAACAATAAAGACATACCATTAATTCAAAACTAATCAATTACAACAACGATGTAAGGATCCTAATCCAATAAAATAAATTCAGCTACAATAATAATTTAATTGAATATGACTTGATTTAAAAATAAATCTATGTGTAGACAATTCAACTTATAAATAATCCATTTTAATATCATTCTTACGTATATTTAACAATTTACAATTTATCTATAAAAACAATAATAGAAAATAATTTAATACTCACCGTTTATAATAAAAGAAAATTTGTCGTAAATAATACTACAATCTTTTGTTAATTTTTCTACGATAACACCAACTATTGATTAACCACAAATAATATCAACTTAAATGGGTGTTTTCTTAGAAAATCTCTAACATCATAAAATCAAACTATAGGTGATTATAAGATAAATAAATTGATAAATTTTAATAAACTAAAGTTGGTATAATATTTGACTAAAGTACCCCTAACTTGGTTTTATTCGCGGTTAATGATAATCAATAGTTGATATTATTGTAGGAAAATTAACAAAAGATTGTCTTATTCACGATAATTTTTCCTATAAAAAATACTAGGAAAAATTACCTAGAATAATCCAACCTTTTCATGATTATCCTACAATAATTCCACCAATTGATTAACCATAAATAATCCCAACTTTAAAGAGTATTTGCCTAGAATAAACTTGGGTAACCCGATAATCTGCTATAGTAGGTAATTCACCAAAAAATAAACCAAAAATTAACTTAAAATTGGAGAACATTTTTGAAAATTCTAAATAATAAAAAAATCATAAATTTTTTTGATAATTTTTAACATTTTTTTTCGACAATTTAATTTAATTTATCTTTTTTTTAAAAAAAAATAAAACTTGTTATAATAAGTCATCATGTCACTAGGTTTACTCTAGGAAAGTACGTCTTAAAATTGAGATTATTCATGATTGATCAATTTGCGGAATTATTATAGGAAAATCTCAAATAGATTAGATTATTGTAGATAATTTTTCCTAAATATTAAATATCTCGTTATTCTTGACATGCCCGTACAGATAAAAATTGTTGAAATAGGTCATGAGTGTTGCCAAAGTTGACTATATTCTGAGACATGATTTCTTTCCGTCGTAAGAAACGGTGGATTTATTTTGTCTTAATTTTGTCTTTACCAATACTTGAGGTTTGAGAGGAATATGCCATGTTCTTAGACAAGTAATGTTATTAGCAAAAACACAAAATAAAATATTCTAAACGGAATGAACATTACAGAACAGATGTCTAAGATGTTATTTTACTAAAGAAGAAAATTACTAATTGAGATCCTTCATTTGTTTGGGCCTTGTCACATATGCCCATTAATCTCTTACCTACCGTTCAAATGATATGTAATTTAACACAAAATCTCACAAGAGACGGTTTATAGGATAGACTACAAAATTGGGCCAACCCATTTCCCTTAACTGATTTTTTTTTATTATAATATCAATTATATTATGTTATAATCTTAAATGTAAGGTATTATAACCTCGAATATACTATTCTATAACCCCAAATATAAGTTATTATAACCCCAAATAATTTATTGTAACCCCAAATATACTATGTTATATTTTGGGCTGGGCTTCATAGATTCCATCTATAGAATAGACCGTCTCCCATGAGACTTACTGGTAATTTAAACAACATAAATTTTTGAAATAGGTCATGAGTGTGATATATCATATTGTTTCGAATAAGACGACTCTCAAAAAGTCAAGTCTAAATCTATATTTAGAGTTTTAACAATATATATTTAGAATTAAACTAAGCTTTTGAGAGCCGTCTTTACAAAAGACGGTCTCAAATAAAAATTTGTATTTTTTTTTACTAAAGAAGAAAATTACTTATTGAGATCCTTACCTACCGTTCAAATGATAGGTAATTTAAACAATTAAGCTTAATTTAAAAGTATAAGAAACTTTAATAAAAATTAGCTCAATATATGTGATATATGATATTGTTTCATAAACTCTTAGTAAAAATCTCTTTTTTTTTCATCTTGCTACATTGCAATTATTTTTTAATCCTAATTTACCAATTTGAAGGAACAAAAGATTATCCTAAAAGATGTACGTATATAGTCATTTTGTTAAATGGTGAATAGCGATCTAAAACCTAATACGTAAAGTACAAAAATAATATACAGTTCACAATTGTTAACACCTTATAAAAATAAAATTTTTAACTATAGTGTATTTGACATAGCAATTTTAGTAGGTTTTAGCAATTTGACTAGCTCAATTATTACTTTACAAGATATATCTATATTCGGGATACACTGAATTTGATGATGATGATGAATTATTACTTTACAAGAAAATATTGATATTAGGCAATAATTTAAGTAGCGATGCATCTCGGCGTTTCGAAATATAATTAAGTATCATTTCAATTAATTATATACAACTAATAGTTACCATAAATCTAACTTTAAAAAAAAACTATAATCGGAGTACAATTATCAACACCTAATTCATAAAATGTAAACCCTAACACTAGAATTACCACTTCACTTTTTATAGGGATGGTAGTTAAAATTTGAATACTTTTAGGAAAACATGCAAAGGTGCATGCACTATAATTCTAGCTTTTGCTTAAATAAGTTGACTATTCAATGAGACTTGAGTTGAATATTAATAGACTGTTTTATTTAATTTGCCTTATTTTTCATTTTAGTTTGTTTCAATAATTTTGCCATATTTTTACTTTTAGAAATACCCCATCACTTTTATTTAATACTCCATATTTTACTATTTTAACTTATTAAACCTTACTGTTTAGTCTTTATACCAAAAGTAAATGGAGATGAGTAATACTCCCTCTTATTCATAGAGAATGAGACATTTGGGTTTTGCACCAAAATCAAGGAGGGGTGGGGGACCACTTAATGTGAGTGGAAAACTCTCTTTTTCCATACAGGGTATTATATATATGTGTTGTTGTATTATTGTGTTGTTGTAGTATGAGTTAAAATGTAAAAAAATTGATAAAAATAGAAATGAGACATTTTCAGTGAATTAACCCTATAAGAAAATGTCATTTTCTCTGTGAATAGGAGGGAGTATTGAATAAGTAGGTGACTATGGCATCATATTCAAAGCATTTTTGCTTGTGTTGGTGCATTGTAGAGCACACTTAGTCTTCTAAATATATTCTACATTTACCTTGGTCTAACTTTTGACATTTCTTATTTTTAGACCAAGAATTTGTTGTCTCTTTATCAAATGACAAAATGTGTTTAATTTTAAACAACAAATCACAGCAAAACAAACTAATAAATTCTAGAAGAAAACTAAAATGTGGAGAAATTTGCTAGCTAAGTGATAGATTCAAAGCGCGACCCTTTAGAATTTAAGAGTGTGTTTGGATGAAAGAAAATAAAGGAAAAGAAAAGAGAAATTCAAACAGATAAAAGCTCTTATTTTTGGATAATAAAACAGAAGATCTCTCTATAGCAGACTAGATTTAGAAGGAAAACTCTTATCATCCTTCATTTTCTTCCCCCTTCCCCTTTTCTTTTATTTTCTCTTTTTTTTCAAATTATTATCCAAATTAATAAAGTGTAAAAGAATAAAATAAATAAAAATAACTAAAACTACATCAAATCACTAATTGTTTAGTTAAAAGCTTTATTTAGGGTAAATATATAATCTAAACTTAGTAGCTGAAACTGAAAGTAGATACTCGAAAGTAGATACTCCCAAGTCCCGAGTATAACTTTAATTTTGAGAAGCAACAATATGAAAAAAGTGAACAAAAAAGAGCAAGAGAATAAAAATACAAAACAAGTACACAATAAAATTAATCTCATTCATTTTTCTACCTTAAATCGTTGTTATTGTTGTTTTATTTATGTGACATAGCCATTTCATGCAGGCGTCTTATATCATATTGCATGCGCTCTATTAAGGTGTCAGGAGTCTCTTGACTTGTTAAGTTTTATCATCAACATTCTATAGTCTTAACTCCCATGAAAATAACGCAACTTTTAAATATTTATTCGTTTTATTAGTACTTCCTCGCTATTTCTACCTCTCCTACTACAAGGGGACCTTTGATTTCATGTAGATGAGCCTCGTGAGATGGAGAAATTAGGAGATGTGGTACTATTCTTTCTAGTAAGATCTTGAGTTTGATTTTCATTTTCTCTTTTTTTAAACCTATTTTATAACAACCTGAGATTGCAGTTTTAAAAGCTAACGAATTTACTTATAAGTGGAGAAATCTCTACTTGTGCATGTCATCTTTGCGCACGGATCATATTAATTTTACTTTATTTTAGGAAAAATTATCGTGAATAATACAACCTTTTATTAATTTTCTTACAATAATACGAACTTTTAATTAATCATGAATAATATCAATTTAGGAAGTTTTTTCCTAGAATAATATCAACTTTAGTTTGTTAACTAATTTACTAAATATTTTTTATCATAGAATCATCTATAGTTTGATTTTTAGCATGTTAGATATACTCTAGGGAAACGCTTCCATTAGTTGGTATTATTCATGGTTAATCAAAAATTGGTATTACTATAGGAAAATAAGAAAAATGTTGTATTATTATTCCTGATAATTTTTCCTTTATTTTATCCTAAAAAGATTTTTAATCTTTTTGTTTACATATTAATTGTACTTTATTATTTCCTCCAATTCACACCAAATGTCTATTTAAATTTTTGCACTCTATCCAATTCACTAAATTAACACCTTTAGTTTTTTATATAGTAAAAAAGTTTTATACTATATCGATAATTTAGCCTCCCAGTTCAAATGTCCTTGTAATTTTTCCATTTCAATTTAGACCGAAAACAAAAGTAAAAATAGAGGATTTCTTGGATTATCAAATGATATCCTAACTTCGCCTCTGCTCACCATTATATTTATTAACTACAATATACAAATATGTCAATTTCTTAATCGCAATAACTTGTAATTCAATAATTTCTCAAAAATTCGAAATCAAAGTATCCTACTTAATTTTGTATTTTTCCTCTCCACTAGTCTAGTATTTAATATTTATCATTATCTTTTATATCATTTATGATTACATATCACAAGTCACAATCTTCCACACTACTCTCTAGTCTCTATATAACCAAACCAAACCTTCTCACCTTTCTTTCTTTCTCTCATTAATTCATATTCATATCTATCTTTGTATTGAAGCTATCCCTTGATAGTTGATAGTGAATGTTGCAAATCAAATCCATAATATCATGTGTGGTGGTGCAATTATTTCCGACCTTATCGCCGCCAAGCGCGGCCGCCGCAACTTAACCACCCAAGATCTATGGTCCCAACTCGACGCCGATCTTCTCAACTTTCCTCTTTCCAATTTTTCTCCTAAACCCAACGGGCCCCCACAACTCGGTAAGCTTTTAATTACAACCTAATCTCTTTAGAGATCATATTTTGTAGAGACGTCCCTTAGGGTCTGGCCCATTAAAACTTAATGCTTACATATCGTATTTTTGATGCGTAATACTTGTATTATGTAATGTCTACTTATTATATTTTTAATGTCTACTTGTAATATCTTAATTGTCTACTTATATTATTTTTAATATTTACTCACAATATTTCAATAAATATGTAATGAGTTGGCTGAATTAGAGACGGTGTATGAAAAAAATCGTCTCTCACTAGAATTTGTGTTTTAATTATTGCGTACTCCTAGACAAGAATTAGCGTGATAAATACAATATTTTATTAATTTTTCTATAATAATACTAATTATTGATTAATTATGAATATTACCAATTTAGGGGTACTTTTCTAGAGTAATACTAACTTTAGTTCATTAATTAATTTACCATTTTTTTTATCTTATAATCACTTGCATTGTAATTTGCTTTTTAACATGTTAGGAATTTTCTAGAAAAATACCCATTAAATTGTTAATGCAAGAAAATTAACAAAAATATTTTATTATTCATGGTAATTTTTTAATAATTATTCATTAATTAATGAACAATGTAACATTTGATTTAAGTAAAAAGAAAAAAAAAAGTATTTTTATGATTTTATTTTGTTCGCATGATTTCCATTAACCTTGTAATTAAATGTGTCTAGGCCTGCAATTTGATGGAGATAACACCAAAGAAGAAGACAACCGAGTCACGGCGGAAGTAACTAAGCCGAGTCCAACTCGGAGAAGTAGAAAAAACGTGTACCGCGGAATAAGGCGGCGCCCGTGGGGGAAATGGGCGGCAGAGATCCGAGACCCGAGAAAAGGTGTCCGGGTCTGGCTCGGTACCTTCAACTCCCCCGAAGAAGCTGCCCGCGCTTATGACGCCGCTGCTAAGAAAATACGCGGCGACAAGGCTAAACTCAACTTCCCTGATTCTCTTCCTCCACCACCGCCGCCGCCACATTCGGAGGAAGCCGATTTTCATCCGGCGACAAAGCGGCTGTGCATTTCGAGTTCTTCCGAGTCGACTCAGATGAGTTATGACTCAATTGAGTCGACTCAAGACCCTATGAATAATGTTGATTCAGAGGGAAATAATAATGTTATTGGGAAGCAGAATGAGTTAGAGCGGCAGATGTCAGAGCTGGAATCAATACTTGAGCTGGACCATCAGTGTCAACTCGTTGAGTCTGACTCACTGAGTCTTTCATGGGTCATGGACGAGTTCCCTTCTATACTCGATTATAATGACCCCAATGATAATTTTTTCTTTTGAATCACATGTTATTATTGATGCTTAGCCTTTTTAATAGAATAAATTATTTGTTATTAACAATGACATATTACGAAAAAATATCGTCGATAATAAATTTACATGAACTGTGATGGAATGTAAGACGTTATAATTTGTTATATTTTCTTTAAAGTTTTTGAGTGTGATATGTTTTAGATTGAATTAGTTGTGTAGATTATTGTATATATTGTTAGGTCTTTGTAATATGTTTTGTTTTGTTGTTTCGTAATTCGTAACTTATTTTGTTTTGTGTTGCAAGTAAATATAATGAATTTTACGTGATTGAGTTGCGTGTAAACGCAAACATGTTGTATATGTAATCTAATTCTATCCAATTATAAGGTATTCTATTCAATTTTTCTCAATTTGTTATATTTTTGTATTGAACATGTTTTATTGAGATCGTCACAATTATCTTTTAGATTATTTACCTATTAATGACTTTAATTGATAAAAACGAATTTTATTTACATCTTGTACTACTATTTGATTCACAAAGTTGATGATACATGTACTTCACTTTTTATTATTTACTTTATCAGTCTTACACATTTTAATAAAATAACAAACATTTCATATTAACTCCTTTAACTTTTAAAATTTACTTGATTTTTCATATCAAAATATCATTTTCCTCCTAATTATGTCTTCTTTTACTATATGCAATGATACTCTTTATTTATTACATCAATTACTCCCTCCGTTCTATTAATTTGCATCATTTACCGTTTTAGTTCGTCATACTTAATTTGCATTATTTCTATTTTTGAATAATTACTCATCACTTCCTTTTAATCTCACCATTCATCTTAATTTTTTAAAAATTTCATATATACAATTCATTATCTCTATTCATTTATAACCATTATCCATCTTTTTTCTTAAAAAATACTCCCTCTGTTTTCATATGTTCTTCTCACTTTCCCCATTTGGAAATTTTTAAAAGTTCTCCTCATTTAGAATCTTTCTATTTTAGTAACCAATAGAATTCACGGAAATTATTACACTTACACTCTAATCTATAAAGATTAATTTACATGCTAATTCCCAATGCATTTACTTTATATACATCCAATGAAATTTAATGATATTATTACACTTACACTTTAATCAATAGAACCTTTATTCTTTATATTATTTTACTCAACTCTCATAGTATCTATTTTGTAATTATATATAGTTTATATTGGTTTCTTCTCAGATTCCAAATGGGAAGAACAGAGGAAGTACTCCTTTTCTCTTTGCTTCAATCCTATCAAGACAAAAGAAGTATTATTTTTAATAAAATCTTGTTGCTCATCATGAATTATTTTGTAATTGTTTTTCATATTTGAAAATGGGAATAATAAGTAATATTAAAATATTAATATTAAATGTTGTAGAGGATGACATAATAGTACTAAGATAGCTTATGATACGGTGCAATTGTTGTTGATAAATTTGTAGTGTTGTGCGACAAATTGGAGTTGGAGCCATTAGCTGTTGTCGGTTCGTGCACCACTCTTTTTCCTTCTTTTGTACAACTTTCATACTTATTACCTAATATCGATATTTTTCCACATAATATGTCACACTTAGTAGCAAATATTACAGAACAAAAAAAGTAGGTCTTATTCTGTCCACACTCTCATTCTTTACATCACTATGAAAGTATGAAAATAGTTTTTTTTTTTTTCCTATTTTCATCTTAAAATAACTGCAAAAATAAAGAATTGGGTATTTATAATTAGAGAGTAACTATTTTCAAAGAAAAAGATATTGAAAATGATTTTTACTCATTCCTAATCCATTTGGTACTAAAAAAATAATATTAGTACGTATAAAATATAATGTCATATGTTAAAAGTATTTTTAAATAAAGAAATTATATAAAAACAATATACGAAAGTATCTTAAATATATAAGGGGGCAATCTTTGACATATTTTGTTTTCGTATAGATTTTAATGTACATTGTGGATAGCATGAAGTTGATATTGATAAATATTTCCTTCTAATATTATGTTAAAGACAATACACATCTTACCGATCCATATTAGCAAAATCGGCCCAAATCGAGCAATAACATAACCAACTTGCAGCGAGCAAAAGAATACAACAATAAATAACACTTCAGCTCGTTCTTGAAGACCTTAGATTGTTTGCCACCAAGTGAAGACCTTAGATCGTTCTTGAGTCGTACTGACTTTATGATATTTTTAATCACTTCAGCTCATTTGACCAATTGATTTTAAAAGCTTTTCGCTATTATGTATTATATCATTACACAATGCATTATTCAGTCGTTGAAATTACAATAAATGATTAAACAAATAAAATTAATTAAGTACACGATCAATAATGGTTATGTAATGGGCTAATGGCTAAGATACAACAATAAATGACGCAATTCCTTAATGGGTTTCTTAATTTTATTATCCATCAATCAAGTTCGTTAAAGCAAAACAATAAACAAGACAAATTATTTTTAATTCGGTTTTATTATGAAATTATTTCTTTTGATTTGACTTAATATACATCTACTATTTTAAAGTGATTATTTATCAGCCTACAATCATCGCTTATAATTTTAAAGTTATAATTTTTTATATTCGTTTTAAGTTGATCACTTGTTACTTTAAAGAGTTTCAAACTTAAAATAATTATAAATTAAAAGAAAATTATATGAAGACATCTTACAATAAGACAAAACTTATTTAAAATTATAACAAGGAGAATAATAAGGAAAGGTGCATGAATGGAATCATGGAAAATAAATTTCAACATCAGCAAATTTGTAATACTTTGTATATACCTAAAAATTAGTTTTTTTTTTTTGTCTCATTGAATTTATACTGTTTGCATTTTCGGCCGCCATAGATTACGCAGTTTCGCCTTTTTTATTCTAAAATCTCATTAACATATTTAGTCTATTTTTCGCTTTATCTTTTCTCATGTCTCCTATAAAATATATTCTCTCTATTTGAAACAATATTGTTATATTTTTCTTTTTAGTCTGTCTTTTTTTTAATTTGTCATAATCTTATAAATGTCTTCATTACTTTTTTATTCCCATCCACACTTCTCAACTCTATCTCAATATCAGTCATACAATTTAATATTCCTATTAATTTATAATTTTTATATAATAATAATAATAACAATAATAATAATAATAATAATAATAATAATAATAAATGCATTTTTACTTACTAATTTTATTTTTCACTTTGTTAGTAACTATAGTAAGTGATGCTATTTTTTAAGGACACATAAATTAATAATTAACCTTGTCGTTTTATTGTACTCAATCATTGGATTTATTTTTATATTTTTTGTTTTGTTTCATTTGTTCTTATCTATAAGGATATGAAAAATATATCAAATTAATGCCCAAATAGTCGTTGATTGTTAGATTGACAATGCGTAAGTTATTAGTAATATTATTATATCCCCAATTATCTCTCCAATAATATAAAATACTCACTAGAGAATAATTTTTCTAAGGTTTTTGGTTTTCTTATTCCTAAGGCCTTTAAGAGGAGCCAAAAGTCGTTAATTTATTTCAGTTCCAAATTGTTATATGAGACGGTTTTTCTGTGAGAGGCGCTTTAGACATAGACTATAGACTATAGTACAAACAATGCGGATATAGAACAAAATCAAATAATGTCGATAATATTAAAAAATTATATTTAATAAGGATTGAATTTGAGTCAATATTATCAAATATCAAAGCTTATACCAACTTAACTAACATATATATATTAGCATCTCTATTTATATGGTTGTATACATAAGTTAAATGATGTCATAGATCCGCCCCCAAGTAAAATAATATAAATTAGGAGAATATGATCTCCTTGTTTTGAAAATATTCGTCTGACTGAGAGTTGATCTTACACAAAAATAGTTATTTTAAGAGTGCTTAAACTTGAGAATTTGAAAATGACTTTTCAATCCTTATCATTCTCAAATTTTTTAAATTAAATACATACTATAAGATGAAGTATTTGTTATTAACATACACAACCTATATTTATAGTACCACTTATTTTTAACGCTGTATAACTATAGATGTTTGGTTATTGTTAGTAGTAAATAGTAATTAGAGGTGTTCAATGGGGCGGGTCGACCCAACAGGTCAAGGCTCGGGTCACATTTTAACGGGTTATTAGCGGGTCGGGTCAATAATGGGGCGGTCATTAACGAGCCTTGGTGTAAAGGGCCGGGCCGGGCGGATAATTAAAAGTATTATTTGCGGGAAAAAATTTACCACTTTTTTTTAAAAAAAAATTTTTAATGATATTATTATATACATAAGTGGGTCGACCCAACGGGCCATAAAGTATAATAAAAAAAACATATTCTATAAACTTTTTAAAAAAGGGTCAAAGTGGGTCGAATTCAAATGGGCTTGACCGCCCTGGCCCGTTTATCATTTGACATGACCCGCCCCGACCCAGCCCATTTAAATTTTGACCTGGCCCGTTGAACACCTCTAGTAGTAATGCTTGATTTTAATCAAGAGGTTGGATATTCATTTTTTGCCACTAATCCAACTAGAACTGCTTGCATAATTGTAAATGTGGAAAGACTAGGGGAATATATTTGTATTTGTTTGATTAGGAATGGAGGGAAAGAAAAGGAAGAAAAATTTTCTGGCCTTCACAATTTAGAGTGTATGATATTGTCAGTGTCATACAATTTGCTAAACAATCTTCTCAAGAACTATGAATCACAAATCGAAAAAAATAATCGATCTGGGGCTATTTGCAGTGTATTACGAAATCAAAAGGCGAATTATGTGACACGACCTATTATTATCTTTTAATTGTAACTACACGAGCTTTAAAGCTTTAAAGCGTTGAAATGCTCTGTGCTTTTCTGTCGAATATCCTCATGTTTTTTTGTAGTGGTTGTAAGAAAGTTGCAAAAGACCCTCCATCCATCAACTTATCCCTGGTGAAATGACAATCTATCTCAATATGCTTTATCCTCTATAAGTAACACGAAGATTGTTTCCAAAAATTCATGCTAATAACCTCATGCACAAGCTTCTCTGACGAAAAACAACTGATTAGCCCCCTAAAGCTTCGGTTATCACAAAGAAAGAGACTTGCAATGCCTTTTTAAGATTAGAAGAATTAGTTGCAATACAAATCTTACTAAAGTGGGTCATGTAAGCAAAGAGAAAAACTGGTGGTTGAGATTTTTAACTGGGAGAAAGTTCAAGAAACAGAACTCGACAAGGCTCGCTAAGCAGTGTTGTGATCTAAGAATGATGAGAATAACTGTCAAGAAACCATCTCAACCAAAAGCTTAAGCACGAGAGCCTTTTGGACTCGAAGTGTAGATGCAGCACATGCCCTCCTCATACATAGCGCTAAATATTTCACTTTAAATGAGGGGTGGTTGAGATTCGAACTTGTGACCTCTTGGCACTCTGGCTCTGATACCATGTCAAGGAACCATCTCAACCAAAAGCTTAAGCTAATGGTTGAGGCCCAAGATATGTTATATACTCTAACAATAACAATCAAAACACAAAATCTCACAAGAGACGGTCTATAGGATAGACCACAAAATTGGGTCAGCCCATTTCCTTTAATTGGTTTTTTTATTATAATATCAATTATATTATGTTATAATCCTAAATGTAAGGTATTATAACCTCAAATATACTATTCTATAATTCCAAATATAAGTTATTATAACCCAAAATAATTTATTATAACCCCAAATATAATATGTTATATTTTGGGCTGGGCTTCATGGATTCCGTCTATAGAATAGACCGTCTTCCATGAGACTTACTGCAATCAAAATAGTAGAAGAATAGACACAATGAGTTTATGAGGTATGTTGGATACCTACAATGGTGAAAGTGCCTATGTTTTTCCACCTCTAGCATGTTATCGAAATAGAATCCACAACTTCACACAACATAACTTGATTCTGGCAAATTATCAATAATCAATTCACAACTACTACCTCCGTTCCTTTTTGTTTTTCCACCATACTAAAACAGTTCCTTAAGTTTTCAACTTTACAATACTTTCTATTTCTGGAAAGCTTTCATCCCATTTTTACCCCTTAAAACCCTACTTTCCTTACTTCAACCACTATTTAATTATTTTCTCTCTTATACTTCCAATACAATCATTACCTTACATTATTATTTAATTATTTTTTCTCAAATACTTCCAATACAATCATTACTTCCCAGTACTATATAATTAAAATAATACCCACTACCACCAAAGATTTCATTTCTCTTAAGCTTGGTGAAAAGCCCTAATGAAAACATCAAAAAATAACGGAGGAAGTACTATTTACAGTAGAAATAATGTGTTAGATAAATAGAATTTACATGAATATATACATGGATATGAATGAAATTACCATTAAATTTTCAGCAAACAGAGGCAATTAATGTTTTATATGCAAAAAGGTCATCTTAGAACAATTTGGTAAACTTTCAATTACCACGTGAATTTTTTACAGTTTTGGTTACCACGTGAAAACCCAAAACCTTAGGGTTACCCCGTGGAATTTCCCCAAACGGATTTGATGGTTTAGAGAAGAGGAGAAACGACAGTCATATTGTGTTGCCGTGTTTGTATTGCCATTCGGGTTGTTCAATGGGTCGGGCCCGTTTCTAGAAGGACTTTGTAAGAGCCAGATCAAAAATGGGTCGGGCCAAATACAGGCTATATTATACTTAAAATGAAACGGGCTATAAAAGGGCTCAGTAAGGGCCGAAAACGAGCCTTTGTAAATGGTATAATTAATGTATAATTTAAATATTATAAATGACATTGTCAATGAATTTATACATATTTTTTCAATCTAATTATTATAAATGATAATTTAATTGTTAGAAATTGATAAATGGAAATTAAAATAATTTTTAGTAGTAAAAATATCTTGAATAGGGCCGGACCGGGCTTTGAAAGTTCTGCCCATTTAAAGCCCATATAAATTTTAAAGAACCCATATCCGATCCGGCCCATTAAACACCCATAATTGCCCTACACAGTTTGACAGTTTCCCTATCTTTTTGGTAAATCATGTAATATTTCATAGAAAAGTCTTTTAAAATTTTGAAGTCAAAATTTGAGTGATAAAGACAAAATGGAATTATTTTGACTTTGTTAAATGGTTTCTTAGTAAATTAGTTACTTGATCGAATAGTTTAAAAAAAAATTAATAATGGATTTTAAAATGCACAATATTTTTTTCGTCTAGTTTACTTATTATCTCATTTTAAAAGACGCTGACTTTTAATCTAATTTTTTTTTCGAGTTTTCTCTAAAAACCATCATGTCAATTGCTTTCGTTGGAGAAATAGGTAGTGTGCTTATCCTATGTTTCCTCCAAGAATTCCTCAACTTTAAAAATTCTCCTCGAATAGAAAGAATTTTAAATTAAGTTCTTCATACTTTAATTTCTCTTGATTTGAATTGAAAATTTTCACCACATTGTGCATCTATTTCAATGAAAGTTGGTTGACTTGACATTTAATTACGATGGGAAAATCGTCCCAAGCCCCTCATCGGAGTGAGGTAAGAAAAAAAAAGAATGGATTGTTGCTGTGATTGATAAGGCACGAGAATTAAGAGATATCGCATTCATAGAAACTATATTTATGGTTTGGAGATTTATAGAAAAGAGTAAGACAAATCATAACCATTATGAAGGATACAATCAGATTTAATGGGTTCGAGTTGGATCTAGACCCAGACCCTAACTCCAACACAATGCCCATACCGTAGCTTTTACCAGTACTCTTAATAATTAAAAAGGTTTGTCTTTTATTTTGAAACCTACAAAATCTTTTATTATTTCTTTGTTTTTCATTTTATTTTTTTTTTTTTTTGGAAATTTCTCATATTGAATATTGGTAGTACTTGTTTATCAACAACCAAAAGGTGAGGAAATTTCTAAGAGTATGGTTAACATATTCCCCATTCCCCAACATTAGGCTTTTAAGTGGAGATGCTACACTACAAGGAGTAGTTGGCTTTATACTCGTCAAAAAAGTAGTCCAGAGAGATTTGGAAAAAATGAGGGGATGTAAAAATTATACTATTTAGATTCGGATTATTTAACTCTATTTATTTTTGACACGAAAATTAATAAATTGGAGATAGTAAATTAAAGTCTTATGTATTAGATAAATAAAAAACTCTAATAGATAGAAGAAAAAAATATAAGAAACTACCTAATCTATACACATTTTTTTAAAAAACTACCTTATATAAAAATTTTTGCAAAAAACTATATTATATAAACAATTCTTTGCAAAACACTACTTTTTACTGATTTTCGTCAGTTGACTGTTAACATTAACGTTAAGCTGCACATAATTTTATTATATAAGGTAGTGTTTTGCAAAGAGTTGTATAAGGTAAGTTTTTGTGCAGGTCAATGTTAATGTTAAAAGTCAACTGACGAAAATCGGTAAAAGGTAGTGTTTTGCAAAGAATTGTATTATATAAGGTAGTTTTTGCAAAAATTTTTACATAAGGTAGTTTTTTAAAAAAAAGGTGTATAGATTAGGTAATTTCTTATAATTTTTCCTAGATAGAATGTAGGTAGTAACTAGTAACAGTGGTGAAATCATATAAAAAATGAAAATAAAATTAATTTATTAAACCATGTTAACATGAAGAATAAAGTGAGATAAAATACTCTAAAAACTGTAAATATTGCAAGTAAAATAAAACAGAAAAAGTACTTAAAAAAAACAACAAAAAGAAAAGGTAAAAAAGTGAATTAAGTTACCAAACATGATGACATTTGCAAATTGCAATGAGCAAGACTGAAGTAGGAGTAGTTTCCTAAACCAAAAAGTCCAAAGAAAAGTCATTTGCGTGACATCTTCCCAACTTAGTATACCAAAACTCTTAGGAACCAACTCCTTCCTACTACTACTATTTCCTACTTGCCCTACTATCTTTTGTCCTTTAGTTTTCACATTCACTAGTAGTATATTTCTACAACATTCTTTTGTTGATCTTTTTCATAATATTAATACATCTTGAAAACATATTAAGAGATGTTTACAACATATGAAATTATGAATGAAAGTATATATAAGTTGTTAAGATATTAAATAGGATCATTTATCAACTACAGCATCTAAGGTTACTCAATTTCAAAAAAAAAGCCATAAACTTTTTTTTGTTACCAACTACAGCCTCCAACTTACAAAATATGACATCGAGACAGTTGTTTTTTGACTGTTTTGGCTGTCTCGTTGTCATGTTTGATAAGTTGGAGGTTGTAGTTGATAAAAAAAAAACAAAGTTTGCGGCTGTTTATTTAAAATTGAGTAAACTTAAAGGCTGTAGTTGGTAAATGATCATTTTAAATAGTACTCCCTTCGTTCCTATTTGGGTTTTTCACAAAGATTAAGAAAAATGGAATCTTTGGTAGTAGTGGGTATTATTTTAATTGTATAGTAGTGGAAAGTAATGATTGTATTTGAATTATGAGAAAAAAAATCATTAAATAGTTGCGTAGAGTAATGATTGTATTGGAAGTATGAGAGAAAAAATAATTAAATAGTAGTGTGGAGTAAGGAAAGTGGGATTTTAAGGGGTAAAAGTGAGTTGAAAACTTTCCAAAAATAGAAAGTATTCTAAAGTGGAAAAACTTTTGAAACTACCCGTTATAGTAATGTGGAAGAACATAAAAGAAGGGAGGGAGTATCAACAAAAGAATTTACTTTCATTCATATTAACATATTAATGTAAATGATATTAACAGATTAATTGTAGTAAACATATGAATGAAAGAAAATTATAGAAAATATTTTAAAAAACAAAATTTTAAAAAAACAAAAAAATACAACAACTTCTTGAGACATAATTTTTTGGAAAAATTTAATCCTTTGATTAACTATGAATAATTTCAACCCTAAAAAGAATTCACCAAAAAAAATTAAATATTAATTTAAAATTTGAGAAAATTTTTGAAAATTTACATAAAAAATCCTAAATAACAAAAAATCATAAATGTTATGAACATTTTTTTCCGTTATAAAAAGAATGAACATTTTTTTCCAAATTTTATTTTAATTTTTCTTTTTTTAAATAAAACTTGTTATATCTAGTCATCTGGTCATCGAGTTTACTCTAAGAAAATACTCCTCAAATTTGAAATTATTCATGATTAATCAATAGATAAAACTATTGTAAAAAAATCATGAATAAGTTGAATTATTCTAAATAACTTTTCCAATTTTTTTTGTTTTGTTATACTTAATACTACTAATGATGATAATTTACACTTAGAAAATGCACTCATATGAAATACTCCCTTCTATTAATAGAGAATGAGACATTTGTTTTTCCACATTATTCAATGTACTTATTCAATGATTAATATCTATTATTATACATAACAAAGTATTATAAAAAGTGAATATTAATAATATATGCATTGAGACAAATCAAACAAAATCACACCTGACTATGTTCTAATCTATAGAATAAAAGTAAAATACAAATTAATACTTCCTCCGTTCATATTAGTTGCACCATTTGCTTTTTCACACTCCCCAATGTACGAATTGAATCATTAATATCTCTAATTATACATATCGAAAAATTATAAAAACTCAAAATTAATAAACTTTGAATCGAGACGATTCAAACAAGATCTCATATGACTATGTTTTAACTTTTAGATTACCGACAATATAAAAGTCAATTTGCTTAATGAATAGTAACGAAGTCAACAATGTTGCAACTAAAAAAGAACGGAGGAAGTAGTAATAAGTGAATAATGTCAAAAAATAAATATACGGTACTATTATACTGAAGAATATTGGAATAGTAAAAAAAAACTCCCGCGTCAAGTAGGGCGTCTGCCGTCTGAAACTCTAATTTATGTTGTCACTTTGTGGACTCCAAGTCAGTCTCCTCCTTCACTTACCAAACTTCCATGAAATTTCCTTCCTCTCCTTTTTAAAATCTTCATACCCTTTTCATCTTCTTCAACTTCCCTTCTCCATTCTTCATCTACCTTAAACCTTCACAAAAATGGCAGATCACATCCACAGTAACCATAACGATGATAAAATGTCTCATCCTTACGTTTCTGAACCTAAAAGCTATGCTCTCAGCGGCCGGATTATGCTTAGCGCCATTATCGTCCTTTTCGCTGTCGTCATTATCATGATTTGTCTCCATGTTTATGCTCGCTGGTACATCCTCCGTGCTCGCCGCCGTCAGATCCGCCGTGCGCGTCGCCGTACTCATCTTGTTTTTTACATCGAGCCTGATAATCCTTCCAATATTGTACCTATTTCTACTCACGGACTTGAATCCTCTGTTCTGAAATTGCTTCCTACTTTTACCTTCTCAAAGAAGGAAGAAAATGAGGAAATTCTAGAATGTGCTGTTTGTTTATCAGAATTTGAGGAGAGAGAAAAAGGACGAATGTTACCTAAATGTAAGCATTGTTTTCATGTTGAATGTATTGATATGTGGTTTCATTCGCACTCTACTTGTCCTCTTTGCCGATCTCCGGTCGACGCTTCTGATATCTCGACGGAATTCGAATCTACGGCTGCTTCAGGTGAGGTTGTTGTTGAGTTGAGTGAGTTGAATCAGAGTCAACTCGGTTTAGGTGAGTTGACTCAAGAAGCAGTTCCGAGTCAAGGTGAGTTGTTAGAGGGCTGTTCAGATCAATTTTCATCATCTTCCGTCGGAGGAAGGAGAAAAGGGATGGATATGGTTGGAGTATCGATTGAGGTACCGAGGAGGAGTCAGAGTTTTTGTTTTCCTGCATCGAACTCGGATGAGTCGGGACCGAGCCGTTCACCGAGTGGGTTTAAATCACCGACGAGTCGAATATTGTCGTTTAAGAGAATACTGAGTCGGGAAAAGAAATCTCCATTGCCTTCACCTTCGAGTTGTGCCGCCGGGTCGAGTTGCCGTGAGTTTGATATTGAGTCAGGTCGAGTTGAATCGTCGAGTCAGATTTTAACCCCAACAACACCGAAATCATAATCCAGAAGAATCATTTTATTTTATTGATTGATTAATTAAAAGGAGAAGTTGAGGCGGAAATTAAGGGAACATGGCGGACACGCGACGGCGCAAATAGTGAGGGAATCGAAAACATTCGGCGGATTTGTCAGAAGATGTGCAAACCGCAATCCTCGAGCTTGGGGGTGTCTGTGACCTGTTTACACGTGGCAGGGGCCCACATTGAATTTGTACTTTTTTGACCATCTTTGACTTGTAAATATGAAAATATGAAAATGTGGAAATATGAAAATGCAAATTGAAACTACTCACATAGAAGTAGTTGACAATTTTGTTTTATTCTTTTGTTTAAAATTTGTGAATACTCTTCAACATCTTATTTTTTTTTTTTTTTGAGTTAAAACCTGTGAGTTATATTAGATCGAGATCGACCAAGGCCATAAAGCCATTGGGGAAAGGTTCCATACACATCTTTTCAAGAGCTATACCCGAATCCCATCTAGCTACGGAATGGGCAACGGTATTTCCGCTCCTTCTAACAAAAGTACAATCAAAGCTACCAAAAATATCACTAAGAGCATGTACATAATCATATAAAGCAAAAATGGGAGAAAACCCAGTGTCCTTCTTCTTGATAGTATTGATGACAGAGATAGAGTCCCCTTCAAGAGTGATGTTGTCATAGCCCATCCTAGCAGCTACCTCCAAAGCAAAACAGGCCGCTGACAGCTCGGCCTCCTCCACGCCCATATTTGAGAAAACATTCCTGACAGCCGCCACTAAAGGTCGGCCTTCGTGATCCCTGCATACCACTCCCAAACCTCTAACACAGTCCCCCCCCAAGTATGCATCAAAATTGGCCTTCACAAAGCCATTGCGAGGGGGTCTCCAACACCGAAGAGCAGCTGTACGAGGGTGATGGACCGAAAAAACTTGGGCATTGTAGAGGTTGTAATCATGGAGCATACTAACAAAAGAGGAAGACAACTGCACAACATCACAAGCTTTGTTTTCCATAATCACTCTATTTCTACCAAACCAGCTAGCCCACAAAGAAGCACACACCACAGCTAAAGAGTCTTGGTTTAATTTATCAACAAGCCACATGAAACAGTCAGAAAAAGATGTTCGAGGAGCATCAACTATCAAACTCGAAAAAGGATGCGTCAACCACATAATACTAGAATGAGGACAATCAAATAAAGCATGGCATATAGTCTCATCATTTGCATTACATCTCTGACATACCGATGATTGTGCCATATGTCTTCGCCAACGGACTTCATTAACGGGAAGGGAATTTTTGCAAGCCCGCCAAATAAAGTGCTTCAGCTTTGGCGGCCCCTTAATGTTCCACACACTCCTCCACATTTTACTGTTCAAACCTGCCGCGTCGCGAGGATTAGAGCTCCTATTGTTTCCTTCCATTCCAACCCAATATCCCGACCGAACCGTGTAGGCCCCATTCTTGTTGTGACCCCAAAACTGAGTATCAAGGTTGCACCTACGAGACAAAGGAATGGCTAGAATAGCCTTAGCTGATGCATTTTCGAACATACCATACACTAATTCATGGTTCCAAGACTTATGATCCTGATGAATAAGCTCACCTACTTTGCATTCCACCATATCATCATTCACTGGTATAGGATGAGTTAGTTTGCCATCTAAAAGAATCCATTTGTGCGAGAGAGTGTTCACGGACCAACCATCCCCAATACGCCAACAAAGACCCTCGAGCAAGAGCGCCTTGGCACCCCACATACTTCTCCATGTGAAGCTAGGATCAAAACCCCTTCGAGCCTCGAGCACCTCATCATTCTTAAAGTATCTAGCTTTCAAAACCGCGCAAAGAAGAGGATTTGAACCCGTGTGAAGCCTCCATATTTGCTTTGCTAATAGAGCTTGGTTGAAGCACTTCAAGTCGCGAAAGCCCATTCCTCCGTGTCTTTTCGGTTGGCACAAATTCAACCAACTATGCCAATGAACCTTCTTATTGTCCGCCGTTGAGCCCCACCAAAATTTGGCCATCATAGAGTGAATTTCATCCAAGAGACCCTCCGGGATTTGGAAGATGCTCATCATATATGTCGGAATGGCTTGCACCACCGCTTTCAAAATAACCTCTTTTCCCGCTCTGGATAGCAACCTCTCTTTCCACCCTTGGATCTTCTTCCACACCCGTTCTTTCAAACATGAGAAGATGGCTTTCTTTGATTTTCCGATGATCGTAGGGAGCCCCAAATATTTTGCATGCCTCTCAACCTCTCGAACATTCAAAGCACTAGTGATCTGTTGTCTAACATCAGACGGAACCCCTTTGCTAAAGAAGATATCTGTTTTCTCAAGATTGACACGTTGACCAGAAGCTCCTTCGTAAAAGCTAATTATTTTAGCTACCTCCGAGCATTCACTAACAGACGCTTTAGCAAATAAGATACTATCATCAGCAAAGAACAGATGTGATATGGGCGGGGCACCTCTGCAAATAGAAATACCATGAATGAGCCTGTCCGCTAGACTTTTTGTGAGCAAAGTGGAGAAAGCATCTGCACATAAAATGAATAAGTAAGGTGAAATCGGGTCTCCTTGTCTAAGACCTCTCGAGGGAATAACATTTCCAAGAACCTTGCCATTAATTTTGAAAGAAAATGACACACTCGAGACACAATGTAGAACCTTCCGCACCCAACTGTCACAGAATCCCATCTTAAGCATAACACGTTCAAGAAAGCCCCACTCAACCCTATCATACGCTTTACTCATGTCAAGCTTAAGCGCGAAGGTGTTTTGTCTCCCATTTCCCCTCCTTTTCATTGCATGGAAAGCTTCAAAAGCCAAAAGAGCGTTATCTGTGATCAACCTCCCTGGAACAAAAGCACTTTGTTGTATAGACACAATGTTGCCCAAGAAAACTTTCAACCTATTAGCTAGAGTTTTGGAGATGATCTTATAAATAACGTTACAACAGCTAATAGGCCTATAATCAGACAAGGATTGAGGGTCATTGCATTTCGGTATTAAAGAAACACAAGTCTTATTTATCTGCTTGAGGTCAAAGTGACCACTCCACCATCTCTGCACAAGACTAACCACAGCATCTCCAACAATATCCCAGAACTTCTGATAAAAAAGGGCGTGAAAACCATCCGTACCTGGGGACTTTGTCGGGTGCATTTGGAACACAGCAGCTCGGATCTCAGCTTCCAACGGTTCGGTCTCCAAAGCCTCATTCATCTCAGGTGTGACTACCTCTCCTAACCCATTCAGTGCATCCATGTATCCCGTGGGAGAGCTTGTAGCAAACAAATTATCATAGAATGCCGAAATTAACCTTTCCAAGTCAACCGTACTAGTCTTCCAAACCCCATTCTCATCGTTAAGGCCCTTGATCATGTTGCGTCGTCTTCTTGAGTTTGCTTTGTGGTGAAAGTATTTCGTGTTCTTATCACCGTCACGCAACTCATTAGTTCTCGATCTCATGTGCCAATAAGATTCCTCAAGTCTATGGAGATTATCTAGTTGGTCCGACAAGGCTTTGCAGTTTGCAATCATGTTAGCATCCGGTATACATTTCTGAGCAGCTTGAAGTTTTTTCTCCGACTCCCTTATGTTTTTTCTAATAGCACCAAAGGATGATTCCGCCCACTCTGAAAGTCGTGTAGCACAGTTCTCAATCCGAAATTCCATACCGTGACCCGCCCCTTCATCCCAAGCCTCCTTAACAACCTCCTTGCACTCCTCTTTCGACAGCCACAACGATTCGAAACGGAACAGCTTTTGATCATAATTATCCCTTCGGGCCCTCTCAGTACATAACATGATTGGAGCATGATCCGATTTGTAGATAGGGAAATGACGCACGTCAAAAGTTTCAACATTCTCCTTCCATCTATTGCACGCTACAAAACGGTCAAGCCTTTCTCTAATCAACCTACTAGAGTGAGTACCCCTACACCAAGTAAAAGTGCTGCCCCTATACCCCAAATCACCCAGCTCACACTCATCAAGACATCTACGGAAAGCATCCATCTCTCGTTCCCCTCTTATAGCACCACCCTCTTTTTCATCCACACTTAGGATCTCGTTGAAATCCCCAAAAAGAACAAGCGGACCATTCACAGACCTACGAATATCTCTGATGAGCTCCCAAGTTCTCGGCTTGTTAGCTCGATCTGGCCAACCATATATACCACAAGCAAACCAAGGATCAACCCCCTGTCTATATTCTTTCACTTCCACTAAAATGTGCCTATTAGAGAAAGAGATCAAAGTAACCTGTACATCTTTCCACCAGAGCCCAATACCCCCCGAGTGCCCATTACTATCTATGCATAAACCATCAACAAAGCCACACCTATTCCTGATACGCTCTAGCTTATCTTTTTGCATCATAGATTCCATAACAAAAACTATATTCGGTCTCTCCCTCCAACACCATGTGTGGAGGGCACGAACTGTCAAGGGATTATTGAGCCCTTGACAGTTCCAGCTGAAGATTTTCATTGATTTTCGCGGGGTTGGTCACCACCAACCACCGCTACTTCCTCGTTGCCAACATTGTCAAAGTCACTGCCTGCACATGATCGTTTTAGAGAACCCTCACAATCCTCCATGTCTACATCCTCATCAAAGAACTTTCTCTTGGGTTGAGACCCTTGGAGAGAATTGCTCATCTGTGAACTAATGATACCAGCCTCCTCACCCCCCACTGACTGTTTTCCAATGTCCCCAACATTCATCCGCCTTCTAATGTTCACCTTCTTTCGTATCACACCAGAACACAACCCTACATTGAACACAGGAGCCTTAACAATTTCAGTTTCCCCATGAGAAATACTTACTGTATCGTTACCTACCAGCAGCCCTTCTTGCCCCACAGTTTCATTCAATCCATCTCCCTCACAGAGTGATTCAGTTTCATTCGAGACCAATTTAGTGCAGTCCTCCCCTGTTTCAGTAATATCCCCCAATTTTCCTGATTTCAAAACAGTATCCAGCTTGTTTTTTCCTAAAGTAAACGGTTCCAGAGAGCCTTTGGGTAAGTTACATTCTGTCCTCTCTCTCCTCTCTTCAAAATGCAGTAAATGCCCTTGGCCAACCTCATCTTCAATGCAAGGAATCTTAGTGGGACCCTCCTTTTTCGAAGGTTTAGTACAGAACAATGTTTTTTGGTTTTTAAACTACTTATTTCTTCATTAAATTTTGATATTCCTTTTCGAGGTGAGGCTCGAATATACATCCCCCAATCATTGCCCCTTTCTTTGTCCTCTTCATTGACATAAGCACAGTCTTTCTCTGTGTGACTCATACGACCACACAAAAAGCAAAAGTGGGGAAGTCTTTCATATTTTATAGTTATTTTAACCAGTTTGTCACCCTTTACCCTAACATTCTGATATTTTTTTAAGGGTTTTGTACAATCCAACAGCACTCTAACTCTGCGAAAAGGGTGGAGATCCAAAAAGTCCTCTTCAATTTCCATTACCTCACCAAACCCTCCAGCAATAGCTTTCACATGTTCATCAGATCTACAGTTAAATGGCAGATTGTACAATCGTATCCAGAACGGGGATGAATTTAGCAACATACCTGAAGGCTGTATATCTTTGTCGATTTCTTTGATGATCAACAATCTTTGTTCAAAGCACCAAGGTCTACCCTCCAAGACCTTTTCTTTATCTCTCCAGTGGAAAAATTGAAAGATAAAGAGGTTAGATTCAATAGATCTAATTACTACCCCTTCACGCAGACTCCAAACAAGGGTCATAGTTCTTTTTAGAGCTTCAAAATTCATGGGTTTTTCTGTTAATAGTCTACCCACCAGACGCAAGGACAGCTTGTCGTCAAGCACTTCTTCTTCACCAACATCCAGATTAACCACGTCATCCACCAATTCACCATCTATGTTAAGACGAGAACACTGTTCTGTAATTGCTTCCGCCATAAAAGACCGATGAGAAGGAATACAGGAGAAGAAACCCTAAAGGAATAGGGAGAGAAGCCCTTACTCTAGAGAGAGAAGGGGACTTTTTTTCAACATCTTATTTTTGTGTTACTAATTTTGCAACATTGAAAGGTTTCAAGTTTTTCAATTATTGTTGTTATAGATATCTTAATCTCAGATTATGTTTATATGACTACGAAGTGTGATAAATCAGGAATGTTGATGATAGATAAATTCATAGATAAATAGATATATTGATAAATTTTTAGCGGAGTATAGTTTGTATTATATGGATAATTGAATATAGTGCAAATTATAATAATTATAAAGTATATCTAATTAAAATTAAGGAGTGTGATTATGAAGTATATAAGAAGAATGTACATTAAATTTAAGTGAATAAAGTCAAATTTAGATTTGTACCTAGGTGAGAAGACTCAAAAGTTGTACTAGTGTTGTTTGGTTTAATAGTTCATTACCAAAAGTGATTAATTAATTACATAAATAATAATATGCGTTCTCTGTTTTTATATTTTTTTATCAAATGGAATTTATAAATTTTAGTGATAAACTTTGACTACATATTTTCATCGATCTATTAGAAAAAACATATTTATGTGAGATTTTGTTAGATTTGTCTCAATATATATTTTTCTAAATACCAACTTTTTAGAATTTGTAAACACTCACAATTATAATCATTTGATTTTAAAGTTTGCATTATAATATGTAAAAAAAGTAAATAAAAACAACATTTAAAATAAAAAAATAGTAAAACTAAGATATCAAACTAAAATAAAAAAATATGCAATCTAGGATGGAGTGAAAAATAGTTGTGTGAATTAGTTGAGGAAGAAGTCAAAGTAGGAGTAGATGGCTAAGAAAAGTCCAAATAGACGTGCCATCACATTCATACTAAACCATCCAATTGATAACCATAGGGTAACTAACAAGTCTTTTTTAATTTGACCTTTCTACTAAATGATTTAGTGGACTTTATAATGTTTACTAAAAATAAAATATAAATCAAAAATAAATTAAAATTGAAAAGTTAAGAATGTAGATAACCAATGAAATATTTGATCGCAAGACAGTATAAAGTAGTGCCACGTATAATATTTCAAATTTCAAATATAAATAATGGCTTCAAATGTCAAAGTAAGATACAAAATAAAATGATCCATGTTCACTTGTTCGAGCATTAGGGCGCTCTTTCAAGCACATGGATGCTTTTCGTATCGAAAGGTTCTATAGTTGTATTTGTAAAGTTGCTCGTTCAACCACCCCCGATTAGTACGTATGTTGGCAATATGATATTGTATTTCGTATGATTGTGTTGCTTCATTATTAATTGATATTTTACAGATAAGTATCCAAAATCAAATAAAACATATGATTAATTAGAACAATAGTGAGTACAAATTATAGTACTTTAGCATCGATGAAATTCGAACATTGTTTTTCGGTGGGGGTGGAGCAAAGATTTTGAAAGCCCTATTTTTTTTTGCGATTTTTTTATAAATGAGGCCCTTCTTATGAAAATTTTTCCAATTCAAGAAAAATAATTCAAAACAAAATGTATTGTAAGTTTGTAACATTATATTACTTCAAACATAAAAAAAGTTTACAAACAAATTGCTTAAAAAGTATTGCTCGAAATCGGATCAAATAGCACTATTTAATTTTTGAGACCCTTATTCTGAGGTCCTAGGCGGTCAGCTACTTAAATTGCCCCAAGAACCATTGATGTTTTTAGGTTTGATAAGATTAAGCATGTACTCCTTCATCCTACAAGTTTTGCAACAATTTTATTGTTGTCTATTGGTTAATGCTTAGCCTTTATTAAAAAAATTATTCTAATATTTAATTAATATTTTCATTTTATATACATTTCTTTTACTTTTTCATAAAACATCAATGTATCTTTATTTTTTAGGAAAATTACCTAAAATAATCTTACATTTTCATGTTTTTCCTACAATAATCTCACCTATTGATTAACCATGAATAATCTCAACTTTAAGGGGTATTTGCCTAGAGTAAAATTGTGTAACCCGATAACCTGTTATAGTAGGCAATTCACCAAAAAAATAAATCAAACATTTTTTTAAAATAAGAGAAAATTTTTAAAATTTACATAAAAAATTCTAAATAATAAAAAAAATCATAAATTTTTTATGAACATATATTTAACATTTTTTTCGACATTTTATTTTCATTTATCTTTTTTTTCTAAAAGTAAAACTTTCTATAGCAAGTCATCTGGTCACCGTATTTACTCTAGGAAAATACCCTTCAAAACTGGGATTATTCATAGTTAATCAATAGTTGAGATTATTGTAGAAAAATATCGAATATGTTTAATTATTCTATGTAATTTTTCCTATTTTTTCCACTCGTGTGCTTTACTTTTATCAAATATTATAGGACAAAAGAGTACATTCAAAAATCATAATCAATATAATTAAAGTATTTTCTACAAGGCAAGACTAGAAATAAAGTATGGAAAAAATAAAAACAGAGAAGAATAAGTTGAATTTGCCCATCACCATTCTGAAGTTTCTAGGAAATGTAGGACATGCTGCACCATCTCTATCGCCCACCAATTCTATAAAATACTTAGGATAGAAGAAAAAAAGTACGTATTTATTTAAAAAAAAAGTCATTAATGATAGTAATAAATAAGAAAAAAAATATATATGAAATTGGAAAAAAGTTAAAATAAATTAACGACATTGAAAGAAAGTGGTGGATTATTATCAATCATGTAACTACACATTTTTGCTAGTTTATCAGTCATCCGATAATAATTATTTTATAAGGAAGCCATCATTCGACGACAGTTTTTTTACTAGTCTTTCAATCATTCGACTATAATTATTTGCTAGTGTATCGATTAATAACTAAATTATTTTCACAAGGAATCAAGGATTCCTATAATTTTGATACTAATAATTTCTAGGTAGTTTGTCGGCTATTCCTCCCTCCTCCAAATTGCATTTAAAAATTTATTTGGATTTTTGATTTTGTGAAAATTTGTTAAAATAATCCTTTTTTATATTGAAACAATGTTTATTCTGTTAGAAATGTGACTTTAATTTTATAAATCAAACATATAAAATAAAGTTACAAGTTTGTAGTAGAAAACCAAATACATATGACAAGTTCAAACCTTTGCTTAACATACACCAAATGTAGATTACATCTTCGGGAATCACCATATATCGAACATAGTAACAAGAAGATTTTGTTGGATCTTGATATAAATTCTAGGCGAGATGCTCTTTCCTAAAACATCATTTCCTCCCTACTACGGTGCTTGGGAATCAACCGGAAATATGTTTTGAGATACAAAGAATTACACCAATTTCCTAGCACAAGGATATTGGAATGACATAAAAGTAACTTAAATGGTAAAAAATATGGAAATACACAATCAAGGATTACATGTTCTTGATTGAAATGCATAAGAGAAGAAAATCAGAAAAATGGATGTTCTCGATCTCTAAAACAACACACAAGCATTCTATATTTATAGAATAGCTCACACCGGTTCATGAAGCAACATATTACTTCATGAAACACGAGGTTGATCCGTGAAACATGAGATCGATTCACGAACTCATGTCGCCTTTCACTCAACCCTTACATCCCAAATAACATGGCTAAAAGTAACCATAATAACTGTAGGAAGTTATTATATAACCATCAAAACAAACCAGAACAAAGCACGAAAAATTCCGGAAAAATCAAGTTACTCGCGGGCCGCGAGTTTGGTCACGGGCCGCGACCAACAGGTGAATTTTGTCCAGAAACTTTTCTTGCTTATTTCGCGAGCCGCGAACCAAATCACGAGCCGTGACTTACATGTTTTGACTAAAACATATATTTCCTCCGTTCCATAATACTTGCTACATATTCCATTTTGGGAAATTTCTTATTACTTGCTACATTTCCTTATTTGGTAACAAATCAATCATTTAAAGTTATACCTACTCCTACTTTTATCCTACTCTATATCTAATTATTCCTATTTTTCTTTTTCATTTTTCAACAAATAATATTAAAAAATTTCAAAAAGCAACTTTTCACCTATTGCTAATCATTGCATAGTTACTCCTTAATATTTGTGCCCATGCAACGGTAGCAACTAAATAAGAACGGAGGAAGTAATTTTCAACCTTGGGATATACTTAATTAATTTAATTAAATTATTTATTTAATTTAATTAATTAAATCATTTCCGATGTCCACTATACACTCTAAATTCCAACAATCCTCCCCCATTTAGAGTGTATAATCCTTTTCTTCTTTTGCGATCCATGATCTCCAACCCATTTCATGCATCAATGCCAATGTCCTTCCGGATTGAATTGACACCTAGTACCACGCATCTTTACAATTGATCATATCCCCTAATGTCCTTCCGGATTGAATTAAGCAGATATATCCAACCAATTGAAGGAGTAGTACACACGAAATAATTCATTAATCTTACATCCTTGACACGTTAAAGGCCATGTGTCCATATCTATTCATAAGTTCATTGAAATCATAAGTATGCCCCTTGATTTCTTTAAGACAGCCAAATCTTGAACTTATATAGGTAGCTTCTCCCTAATTACCATGCTTTCGTGAATAAAGCACTCAATCTAGAGATCTTCATAACTCTAGAAATGGAGACTTCGAGGAACGACTCTACTACCGCGTTTGTCAACATCACGAATAAAGCAACTCAGGATCACTTGATTGTTGCTTTCCAACATCTGATGAGCGATCAATCCACATTGAATTCGAGACTAGATGTTTCTTCTAGCGTCGAATTGGGTCTCACTCATGGTGTTGAAGAATGGGCATGTACCAATTTCATTAAACCATGAAATTCCTAGACTTTGTAAGAATACTTTGTCTAGCTTTGAACTTTGTTCACATAGTCAAGAAATGTGATCCCTTCTTTGATAAGCCCTAATTTTCGGCTTCGCCTAAATTAGACGTCATAGCATTATCAAAGTTACACTCGACTATCAATACTTTATACAAGCCACTTGTCAATCAAAACTAGATTGATTTTTGTGCACAACTTTGGCTTAAAACATCACAGAGATGAGTATTTTTAACTACACAGTTTACATATTTGTCTAAATCTTGACAAATAACATTAATATCATAGTAGAATAAGTAAAAACTTTGTTTGTTCTTGGGTGATCAAAACTTGGTACCTCCCCCACAAACACATATTTCGATCAATATAGAGAATGGCCAATTCACTAAAGATCAAACTCATACTTGAGTACCTCTTCAAACTTGAAGAACTTCTACTATAAGATTAATTAAATCCATGGTACAACATAAACATTTTGGACTATTCAAATAATTTCCTAATAAAGGAACTTTAAGTTGTAAGTAAAACTTTACTTGACAACTATAAAGCAATTTGAATCTTGTATAAGTTAAAATTACATCCAATTTTATAATCTTTTCAAATATCTAGGAAATAATTACAATTGGAAGACATGAGGGTAAACTTGGACTTTACTTTAAGTATAATAAAATACTTATATTTCTTAGTCCTTAAACTTTTATGTTAAAATTAATTTAACATTTACCTCCCCCATTTCCTTCATAGAAGGAATATGACATATTACTTTGTCAACTTAACTTATACAATTATATTCCAAAACAAATATATCATAATTTATAAAAATATATGATATAACATACCATATGAAAATACAAACAATTATTTAACCATTGTATTTTCGGTAAACTTATTGAAATAAATTCAATAATAAATTATCATATTAAGTATAATACCACTTAATAAATCTTGAACATTAATACATGCTCATCAATCTTCATATATAATATGAAAATCTATCTATAACATATTGTTATATTTGCATGGAGATTAAGTTACTAAACTTCAAACATTATTCCCATGATGAACACATCATTACTTACTTTCTTTAAGAAAGCTTAAACTTATATGATACTTAAGTATCAAAACATAATCATGGGTAAACCTTCATATTAGAAATATGAATGCAAGATATTAAAAACTTTTACTTTGAAAATTTTAATAAAACCAAACTTCGTTAAAAACTTTCCTTAGTTAAAACAAACTTATATTTTTCTCTTTTAGAAAAACATGCTTTATCAAAAGATTAGCAAGTCAATCTATTAAAGATCAAAATATCATAATCACTTATTTGTACAAATTTATAGGTATTCTAACCTATCTATCATTGAAAATTATAAATTTCCAAATAAATATTGCATCACTTTGTATTATAATCAAACATCATTGATATATAATATCTCTTGTTCTAATAAATAGAACTCATAGTAGATGTTATAAATAACATAATCTATATAGATGCATCCTTATTTTGAACCTTTGAGATAATTCAAAATAAATATCCTTTGTACCAAAATGATTAAGATTTTTCTATAAAAACAAATACTTTAAACCAAAGAAAACATTTAATATCAACTTTAACTTAAACCGTTAAATTCTTCTTTTATTGTCACACCAAATATATTTGGCGTTATCCGACAACATAAGATACTTAAACATACCCATTAACCGGAATAAAACTTATTTAGTACTTTTCTCCAAAATAAATATTAGTATAAAACTTTCCATATACTCATGCAAATAATGCATATCTTGAAAATCAAAATAATAACATATTATGGAATTTTAATTACCATAATAAAACTTAAAGCATTGACACATACTCTAGATTAAGAGTAACATATGAATTTCAATTAATACATTAATCAATAAATAAATTCATATCTCGCTTTACTTAGTAAATCAACATTTATTCCATATAAGATTAAACCACATTATATATATCTAAATGAACTAGACAAACTTGTCTTTATCATTTATTTGATATATAAAATCACTTATATAAAACCATTAAACTCCTTTTATTTATTTAACATTATGGAACTTATCAACCTCCATAACAAACAACTTTAATAAATAAAATTCCGAGTTTAAAATAATGTTGACAATTTTCAACCTTTATTTAATAACATTATTAGATTTTCAAATTCTTGTTTAATCATCACTTTACATTAAAATTAATTTAATGAATCTTTGATGATAAACCTTTAAATTTATTCATGTCATAAACTTTGTACCCTTTTCCAATATTAATAAATTAATATAACCTTGGGTAAAAGTATACATATGACAATCCCATATAAAAATTATATGTCCAAATTTAAACAATATTGGTAACAAACCAATCAAAGAATATATCATAAAGGCTAACTTGAATCATGCACAAACACTACATAGAAATAATTCTACACATGTATGAAACAAAAATGCAACATGAACTTTTGTTAAGAACAACATAGCAAAAATATATACTATATACTTTAATTAATTTCATTGTTAATCAAACATGGATCATGCAACCTTTTAAAAACAATTCACTCAAAAGGTGAAACATACATCAATAACGAAAACATTATTGAACTTGGTCAAAAGATAACCACACATAACAAACACATAATGTTCAACTTATATGACAAAATTATCTTGTCATACAAAACATGCAAAGATCCAAAACTTAACATATTACTATAAAAGAACTATAAAAGCAATTTTATCCAACTTGATAATAACACTTATCATCTTTTATAATAAAACATGACATAATATATATATAAAATAAGATAAACATGTCAAAAATATGTCAAAACATGACCATGAAATTTATCATCTTATCATGCATAAAACAAAACTTGTAAACACAAAAGATAGCAAACATTATCCATCTTTGATGATAATATTAATCATCATAAAAATCATGGTAAGTTACTTATACTTCCAACTATCAATTTTCTTTGATAAATAAAATGGAGTATCATCATTTACACCAAATGATAACCATGATCAAATAACCATGATCACATACTTTACCAAATTTCATCATGGATATAAAAACTTGTTTAAACATGTAACATATTGTACATCTCCATCATCATCATAAAATAATAGACATATGAAATTAACATAGAAAACTTACATACTTGAGATTTATCATCTCTACCATGTAATAATGTCCATCTCTCTTACATAACTTGATCAAGATAGAAATAATGCAACTCTTCATGAAACAACGCATCCTTTCATGAACCAACGTGTCTCTTTATTGAACAAACATATTCTTTGATGAACCAACGTGTCTCTTTAACAAACCAACACATTCTTTTACCGAACCAATGCACCATTTCAAAAATCTCTACGATAATCTCGTCACCCGATCATGGTGTAATTTTCATATAAGCAAACTTAAAAACTTTCCCAACAAATTTGTCAATTATGACAAAGTTTGTGGTAAACATTGAAACTTGTCATACTTACTTTAGAAGATGATGTTTTAGATTGTTAGAAATGTGACTTTAATTTTATAAATCAAACATATAAAATAAAGTTACAAGTTTGTAGTAGAAAACTAAATACATATGACAAGTTCAAACCTTTGCTTAACATACACCAAATGTAGATTACATCTTCGGGAATCACCATATATCGAACATAGTAACAAGAAGATTTTGTTGGATCTTGATATAAATTCTAGGCGAGATGCTCTTTCCTAAAACATCATTTCCTCCCTACTACGGTGCTTGGGAATCAACCGGAAATATGTTTTGAGATACAAAGAATTACACCAATTTCCTAGCACAAGGATATTGGAATGACATAAAAGTAACTTAAATGGTAAAAAATATGGAAATACACAATCAAGGATTACATGTTCTTGATTGAAATGCATAAGAGAAGAAAATCAGAAAAATGGATGTTCTCGATCTCTAAAACAACACACAAGCATTCTATATTTATAGAATAGCTCACACCGGTTCATGAAGCAACATATTACTTCATGAAACACGAGGTTGATCCGTGAAACATGAGATCGATTCACGAACTCATGTCGCCTTTCACTCAACCCTTACATCCCAAATAACATGGCTAAAAGTAACCATAATAACTGTAGGAAGTTATTATATAACCATCAAAACAAACCAGAACAAAGCACGAAAAATTCCGGAAAAATCAAGTTACTCGCGGGCCGCGAGTTTGGTCACGGGCCGCGACCAACAGGTGAATTTTGTCCAGAAACTTTTCTTGCTTATTTCGCGAGCCGCGAACCAAATCACGAGCCGTGACTTACATGTTTTGACTAAAACATATAATTTTCAACCTTGGGATATACTTAATTAATTTAATTAAATTATTTATTTAATTTAATTAATTAAATCATTTCCGATGTCCACTATACACTCTAAATTCCAACATATTCAAAGCCTTTGAACTATAATACTCCCTCCGGTCCAGTTTATTTGTCTCATTTCCTTTTTTGGCAATTCCTCATTACTTGTCCCATTTCCTTTTTTGGTTATCCTTTTTTTACCTAAATACCTACACTTTTCCAATTCCCAATACTCCACTACCACCTTTACAATTAATTTAATCAATTAAAATACCCAACTACCACCTTTTCCAATGGACCCCACTACTACCTTAATATCCGTGTTTGGTCAAATGGGACAAGTAAACTAGACCGGAGGGAGTATAATTTATCCTTCTGAGTACGTTGTTTATATAATTTAAAGATTTAGGGCCCAAACCAAAATTGAACCTTGTTAATTAGTAGTTGTTTAATTTATAGATTAAAATACACAAACACAAACTTGTTCTAGATTAAAATACCATTTTACCTTTAAAAATTGTTTAACATACTTTTGAATTATACAAAAATCATATAACAAACACCATCTTAACATGTGCCTTGGCCTGATTATGATAAGAGGTTTTCTCTTGAGAGACGTCTCTTTGAAAGACATATTTTAAGTCTAACACATTAAAAATTAATGCCTATTTATCGTATTTTTAGTGCCAACTTTTATTATCCTTAATGCTTACTTACCGCATTCTTAATATCCAAGGGCAGAGAAAATATTGAAAAATTCTTTAAAGGTCATGTGCAATTTTAAGATTTGCGATATTTTTCTACCAATTTTATATCTTAAAACATTTAACATACATCATGCAATTTATTATTAAGGCCTTAAATTTTTCAAAACCCTGTACATTAGTCAGTAGAACATGTTTGTAACAGGGCCGATAAATTTGATAGGTAATTAATATTAATGAATTTTTTTTTTTTTTTTTTTTTACAAAATTATGCGAAAGTGTGAAAATGCTGGTTTGCTAAAAACCTTTAAAATTAAAACAAATATTTATAAGAAATAATAAATATTACATAAAAGTAGGAAAATAAAAATACATATCGTTCGTTTAAAAAAAATATACAATAAATAAAATTAAATACGTAAAAATCATTAAACATAAGGTATATAAAAAGATTTGCAGCTAAGTCCTCGATAGCATAAATAAATTGTAGCTGCAGCCTGGATCGGAACCTGAACTAATTCCTGCAAAATACTGCCATCCATAACACGGATGACAGCCGGTTGAACCGGTCAGCACTTAACGCCAAGCATAACTCCCTATCCAGCTCAAAATACGGAAATAATACACTACATTTACTAAATAATAATTAGAGTACGAACTTATAATAAATTGGTACCACTGTGTACTTTTACGATAATTCTTTTGCTCTTCCATACTTTAAAGTCATTAAGATACCATTCTCAACCCTGGCAGAAGTACGTTACTGCCACTTATACAATTCGGTAATCTTAATGCCTAAGCAATTTCTGTTGATAAATACTCATAACCGTACCATGCCTCATAGCATCAACAATAATCAAGTTTATCATTGATCAACAAGCACAAACAATATGACACCTGATATATGTAAGGGTCTGGCTAGATTAGGGCCAAAGCCCTATATCTAACTGTGGTGGGGGTCGTCACCCCGCCAATGTTTATGCTCGAGCTTCTACAGGATAGGTAGCTAACCCCCTGTCTAACACCGCATTTTACGTGCCGGCCAACACGGGCGCCGGGATTTTACATGCCGGTCCATGGTTCGACATTTCCTTACTATCAGGGTCATTCAATCAATACACAGATAATTCACACAAGCACATCACATTTTTACTACTACAAGTTGACTTTGACTTTGACCAACTTAGATGTTAACTTCCTTATTTAATTATATTCTACCTATATACCCTTCTAAGTTCACTATTAAAGTTTTACTCATTCATTTGTTAAATTTGTACCATTAACTTAATATTCTATAAATAGTCTTTAGATTAATTAGTATTTTCACAAGTACCTATAAATTTTTATGTCTCTTGAAATAAGTTTCAATAGTCCACATTTTTAACTTTAAAACAATAAATATTTTAATTCTTTAACAAAAATAAGTATTTTAATTATAAATCGAGTAAAATTATATTCTATGGATAAATTTTCAAAATTCAACAAATTCACCAAAAATCAATTTTCCAAGTTGAAAAATAAGTAAGACTTATTAAGTTCACAAAAATAAATTTTATATTTATAAATTAAATACAATTTATAATTTTACGAAATTAATATTTCTAGTAAAAATTAAAAAAAACAAGTAACACTTTATAAGCTCACAAAATCAATACTTCTTGTAATAAAACAAGTAAAACTTATATATTCACACAAATCCATAACTTTTGTTATAAAACAAGTAAAAATTTTATTCTTTTAATATTTCCATAAAATCAAAATTTCATACAAAATTTATAACAATTTTATATATATATAAAAAATATACCTTTACATCATTTCAAATAAATTTAGTCAAATAGTCAACTAAAGATATATTTTGTACTAGCTAGCTATTTAATATCCTAAAAGTTACTTTTTGGTATGAAATCTCATGTATTTTAGAAAACACTTCTATATAAATAACTTACAAAAATTTTATTTTTCCGAATATATCTTTTTATTAACTTGATATTTTTATATTATAATAGAAAATTTTAATTTTATAAAAATTAAAGTCTTTTACACAATAACTTAAATATTTAACAAAACTTTAAGGATAAGCTTTAATATAAAAGATAAAGTATAATAAGAACATCCTAAGCAAGTAAGCATAACCATACTAAAAAAATATGTTCACGAAATAATACACAACTTTATAAACTAATATATTTAAGGGCTTACATAAAAATATTACCTATAATATTACCATAAACATTCTTAATATAATAACATTCCTAAATAATTCACAAACATAGTAACACTAGTCTATAATATAGATAGTACTTAATATATGTCACTAGTATATAATAGTTCACTCAACTTCCTAAACATGTCCAAATATTAAAAGTTATCATACTAAAAATATTTTTTTAGCATATCTACACTAAATTTAATAATCAAATTTTCTTAAACTAACTTCCTACTTAAACATACTCAATATATATCATACTTTGCATATTATAAAGTAAATATAATGTAAAATTCCACATAAAGAGTAGGGTAAGAAGTTATACCATACTAACTCCAAAGAAAATTGGTAGTATGATCCTTCAAGCTAAGTACTCCAAGCTCCAAAATGATGATATTTATACCCAAAAGAATACCCAACTATGCTCCAAAATTCTACTACTACTAAAAAATAATAATAATAATAATAATAATAATAATAATAATAATAATAATAATATTCAAGCTATTAAGGTGATGTATTAAGCTTTTTCTTGATTTTCTTCAACTAATTAATATTTTAGGAATTTAGTAGGTGATATATAAAGTGAATTTAGGAGAAAATGGAAGAAATTAATTGGTTATATTTTCACAAAACTCACGGCAAGAAATGGGTAGATTTGATGATTTGCTCTCATCTTTTTCCAAGGCATAAGTTTAGTACTTGTGGTAGTATAAATATGAAATTTTGGGAACATTAAAGTATGGAATATTGATTAAAAAAATGAAAAAAATCTTTTTCCAAATCTTAAAGTCATATGGGTGGTAAGGGAGACATTTAATTTTGTCAAAACTTATCTTACTTGTGTAAGTTTACTACCCTAGAATATTAGAATAGGTTTTGACCTAATAGATTTAGGTGATAAAAAAAAATAATAATAAAATAAATAAATAAATAAATTAGTTTAGGTATTAAATTTGTTTAAAAACATAATCAAAGTTATTAATAAAATATATTAGTTTAGAATATTATAATTAAAAGTTTAAATGTCGTTAAAATAATTGTTAACGAAATTAAGTAAGAATTTTAAACGTGAAGTTTTAGTAAACCGTGAACTAAATAAATGATTTTGAAGTTTTCATAGTATAAAGAAATAATTGAAACTTTTATACTCATAAAAAAATCAATATTCAGAGGTAATAAAAAATTTAAATTTAAATTCGGGAAAATTTAAGAAGTTGGACAAGTAAATAAATGAAATAAAATAAATAATACACAGCTTGGAAATTGATTCGCAGATTAAATCGATTTGGAGCTTAGTAGACATTTGAAATTCAATCGAAAAGGAATAATAAGATTTTTAGGAATTTAATTAAAGTTGGAGCTTAATAATCAAGAATTATGAATAAACTGAATGAAAAATAAATAAATAAATAAATAATCGAAAATGATTAATAGAACGGTGAAAATTGAAATTTTGAGTCTGTTACAATGTTGAACTTGCTCAGAACCTACCATATAATGTCACATTGTTACGTGAGTGCATTCATGTACAATTTTTTCAACCTTATTAAGACGGGTCTCTTCTAAGAATTATGTGATCAACATTACTTTTTGAAAAATGTATTTCTTATCAAACCAAGTGTTTAATATGAAAAAGAAGATAAAAAAATAGTGTAATGTTAAAATTAAGATTTGTTGTTTATTTTTTACGAGAAGGATATGAAACGAATTGTTTAATATGAGTACTTATTTACTAAAAGGAAGAATACACATTAAAAACGAAAATAATGCTATTTTTATGGTAAAATTACAAATATATAATACATTTTTAACAAAATTGATTATTAATAAATGAGGATGTACAAGAGCGGGTATTTAAGAAAGTAGTAAATAATCTTTAATTGTGTGTCCTAATTTTAAATGAGGTCTTTTGAGATTTTATTTTATCTTTTCTTATTTTATTTATTTTAATATTATTCCTATATATTTTATCTTTTTGTGGAATTTTTTAAAAAGTAATCATTATTGTTTAAGATTTTTTTAATTAATAAACAAAGTTAAAATATACTACAATGTATGACATTGGCAAATACTCCATTTAATTCATATTATGTATCCTATTTGATTTTGCGCTTTCTCCATTGCACTAATTTAATCTTAAATATCTTAAAATGCCTCTAATTAAAAATTTTAAAATTTTAATATTAATAAAATTTACATTAAAATTTGAAACATATTAAATAAGATCTAGCTATACTATAGTTTAATATCTAGATTTTAAATATCTCACTAAGTTAAAATGCAAATATTTCTATGACATCTCTAAGGAGTAATAACATATACTTCTTCAGTTCCAGAATACTCCATCCAATTTATAACTATTGTCCTATTTACTTTTTCACACTTGTCGAGATAACATTTTTAACCTTAATATCTCTAATTATTCTTAATCAAAAATTATAATGTTGTTATTGAGACGAATCAAACAATATTCTGCGTGACTATATTTTAATTTATAGATTAAGAGTAAAATATAAATTAAGAGTGATACGTAAATAGTGCCCAAAAACAAATAAGACATTTGTTTTGAATTGAAGGGAATACTTACTATTAAAAGTGACATATTATATGAAAAAATTTTATTATCAATAGCAAGTATTATGAAACGAAATAAATTGAAGCATTCATTAAAAAAAGTTTCTTAATCTCAAAGATAACAGTAGCCCTTTTTCAGTTTTTTCTACTTTAAATTTCTTAATGTAGAAACTAGGAAAGAGTGATGTAGTTGAGGAAATGATGTTAGTTAATGACACCCACATGCTTCAACTGTAATCACGGGACCTAACTGACTCCAAATAGTCCAAACTCACTACTCCTTTTTTCTGTATTTATTTCGCAAAATAGTTTATCGAGCAATTTTAATTTATTTTAATATAAATAAAGTGCTAAGTGGTTAAAACAGCTAATTCTAATACTATTTGGTAAATTAACTGGTTGTAAGAAATTATTGATATGGATAAGTTATTTATGAACAAGTCACTCATAGCAGCCAATTTAAAACTATATGGTCAAACTAGTCAATTAAAACAGTTGATCAAATCAATCACTGTAATTAGCTTACAACTACCAGCTATAAATTGTTTGCCAAACACCCCCTATAGTCTATTAGTTTAAACTCATACATCGGAAAAAAAGAATATACATTATTTTATAAATTAAAGGAGTAAACTAACTCTACCTAGTAACAATTGAATTTAGAATTAAATAATTTGTAGAGTTATATTTTCTCCGTATTTAAATTGTATGAGCTGATGTTTTTGAATTCACAAATTATTATGAGAGACAGTTTCTTTAATAAACACATTAGATATAGACTTATTACTTTGAGATCTTCTCTTTATAAACCATCTCTTTCAAAAAAAAAAAGCCGTTGTGAATTTTATCAATACTCTAAATGGAAACTAAACTACCGAAATAAATGTGAGCACCTGCTCCTCCCTCCTACAATAGGAAAGTTTGAAAAATAAATAATTTTAAAAAATAACACTCTTATAGTACGATCACTCATATATAACAGTATTTTTATTATTTAATTTTAATTATTTCCTTAAAGGATTATTATTAAAGTGATTAATTTAATATCATAATTAATATCTTTAAATTAAAAATTGCTACATTTAAAAAGTTAAAACAAATCGTTTATATTTTATTGCTTAATTTTAAGATTATAATTGATCTTCTTAATGTTATACAACTTTTAAATTTTATTTAAAACTTATTGGCTATAAAATTAAAGTTGTGCACTCTAATTTTATAATTGATCAATTTTTATGTAAAAGTAATCACTTTAATGTACGACTCAATCACTTTAAGCTTATACTTCATATAACAAGTTAAAATTGATCATTTTAATATCATAATCTATCAGAATAAAATACTTTTTTTAATAAAATTTAAATTAGTGGTTTGAAAAGCAAGTGTAAACCACTATAAAGAGCTAGTTAAATAAGAGTATATAGAAATATTGTGCATTAAAGTTATGCTTCCTCCCATATCCATTAATCCTATTTATTTTTGTTACTATTCATTTATTATTATTAATTTGTATTTTTTTCTTAATTTATAAGTTAAATTTAATCATGTAGGTTTTTGTTTGATTCGTCTCAATAAAACGATTATAAATATCAACGTTTTATAATTTTCAATCAATAATAATCAGAGATATTAAGGGCTATAATGTTGTCTTTGCCTTGGGTAAGTGTGCAAAAAATAGAAGTACTAAATAGGACTAATGTGTTGAATAGAAAATAGTACTTTTATTAGACTTATTATAGACAAAGACTCAAAAAGGCCCAAATCATCGTACAGACTAGACGTGTTCAAAACACATTTGATAATCCGATATTTACGGGATTTTGAAACCAAATCCAATTTAACCCCACCTCAAAATGAATTTAAATGATGTAAAAATCAATATGAATATAAGACTCAATTTTAAATTGACCTGTATTACCTGACTTCATTGATCCGACAATTCGAATGAACAATTCTAATAAGGAGTTGGGAGAAACACCCTAGACTCCAGTCAAGAATACTCTATTGACTAATCTAGCTTTCATTAAGTTATGGGGACCATTCTCAATTTTCTCATCAACGAGACCAACCCATCTCTCTCCATTATTTGTGCTTCACTCTTTTGGTCTCATTTTTTATTTTTATTTTGAAAAAATTTATATTAATAATCTAATTTTTTATTTATCCATTATAAATAATTTTATATTTAGATTATTTTTTAATAATTCAAACTTTGTGATAAATTTACCCGCAACATACTGTATTACTAATAATTAGTAATAATAGGGTATGTTTCTAGCAAGCTAAAATAAAGATTGGATTATTCATAGGGAACGTTGCATTATTAGAAAATAATCAAAAAGTTGTATTATTAACAGAGGATAAGCAAAATGTGGAATTATTAATATCAATTTTTCCTTTATTTTTTTGTGTTTTTATAATTTCGTCATTATTCAATAATAATGTACCGATTTCAAGTTAGATTTTGTAATTTGATTTCAAATCAGGAATTGTATTCAGAATTCTTCTGTTCCACTATATCACTACATTTGACTTTTTACATAAGTTATTTTGATCATTTATATATAAACTATACGCATGAAAAAATTATAAAAACTTATATTATGAAAGTACATGATTAGACGATTCATACAAGATCCCACTCGACTATATTTTTTCTTACACATTAGCCGCTAATCCGTCGTATATAAAATAAGCTTAAACAATGAATAGTGTCAATAAGAGTAATGTAGCTCATATTTCAGAACAAAGAGACTATCAATTTTAACGTAAGTACTTCCTACGTTCCAATTGACTTGCTTTAATTCACTTATTAACATCTCTAATCATATATATAATTAAAAATTGTAAAATTTTAATATTAATAATTTTTGCAATGAGACGAATCAATATTACTTGATTATGTTATAACCTATAGATTAAAAACTATTCACAAATTGAGCAACTCTAGGATAACAACTGATATATGCCAATTTGGTGACTTATAAATCACCGTAATTGATTTGAATTTTCTATTACAAATTAATAGTAATGAATAAATATCGTCACTTTTCATATGTTTTAACGAATTTGAAAATTGAAATGGAGAAACTACTCATTAATTTGTAAATTGGGTGAAATCAAATTCAATTATAAAATCAAAAATAAATATCAAATAAATTATTTTCACAAATTCTTATGAGAGACGCTCGATTTAAGAAACCAACTTTAATTGGGTCGGCCTATAAAGAAAAATATAAAACACAAATTCTTACTATAGACCGTCTATAACATAAACGGGTAAATATAGACCAACTTATTTTGCAAAATAAGTAACTGATTAGTCATCAGCCTTATTTTTAAATTTAAAATCATTAGGCTGGGCCGTTGGGAGAACCATCCTTGCTATAAACTGTCTTATAGGAGACGTTCTGAATATAAAATAAGAATAAGAATTAAAATCTAATAGACTAGATCAGAGAGACGTCTATTTAGTTGCTCAATTAAAATCTTAAAAAGACGGTCTCGAGACTAACTAATATTTTAGTTGAGAGTTGAGACAAACGAGAGTCTTTGCCCAAAATGCAGCTTATTTAAAAAAAAATTCCCACTTTACGTTACTTTGTAAAATAATTCCCGCACTACCGTCCACGTCAGCAACGCACTGGGAGTTGAAAAGTATTTGTACCAAACCGCTACATGGAGTAGCGGTTTACCTTTCACACAAAACCGTGTCTCCATGTAGCGGTTTCATCTGAATTTTTATTTTTTTTAACTTTTCCAGCAGCATAAAAACGCTACATGATGTAGCGGTTTCATGGGAGGGAATTTTTGTTTGCTTTTTCTTATAAAAACGCTACATCATGTAGCGGTTTAGCTCTAATACTAATCGTTACTGCATGTTGCGGTTTAGTCTGAATCATTAAGCAACTCATCTCCCTGATTTAACCTCAATTATTAAATTTAACTTTCAATATTTACGAGATCTCAACCAATCATCTGTATAATCCATCAACGATGTCGGAATAATAAAACATATAAATTAAGATAAGAGCTTATCAAAGAAAAACATATAATACAACGCAATCATCCAAAATGATACAACGGTGTGGACTCATCAGCCTCGGGGATGTCATCTAGAGTAGGTGTACGATGCCGATATTCAGGAACTTGAATGGGTGGCGACAACACACCTGAAGCCTGATCATGGGAAAAAGAACGCCCTAAACCTCTTGAACGACCTCTACTCGATCCCGTCGATGAGCTACCTCGTTGTCTCCTACCTCTCGTACCACCTGGAGGAGTCTGGGTCGTCTCATCATGTGCCGGAGGAGTCGGAATGAGATAACTGTAACCCGTCTGACCCAACACCTCAGTCACCGAAGTATAGATAGAATTAAGGCTCTGAGTACACAACTGGTAACCCATATCAGCAGGCAACACAGAGGCCCCGTGCATCGTGCTAGAACACTCTAAAAGGACCCCTCTCATACGCTCAGCCTACGTTTAACCAACAAAATATTAATAGGTCAACATACATATATATATATATAATTCTAAAACTATTTTCACAATAGAGTAAACATACCAATATAGTGGCAGTGGGATGGTGATGTGATGCTGGCTGTGCTGATGCAGGGTTCGTGATGCGCAACCTTGTGATCCTCCTATACCACGTCATGTAATCACCTAGAGTTTGACCAGTGTAGTTATCTCCCTGGACCAGACTGGATGTTCGATCCCTCCATGCATCCACGTGCGAGCGATGTCGATGAATGAAGTTCTTGTTCCCCGTCCTCCGATCAATCTTATGAAGATCAACCCCCGTATCACAAGCCTGAGGAATACGCTGCTCCATACCAAACTGGCGCATCACGCGCTCTGGAAGATGATACTCCACAACATCAAAGCAAATAAGTGGGCAACGGGATCGCCAAATACCCCGACCCGCTGTACAAATATCTGGCAAAGCCTCCAGCTTAGCTGTCGTGTATGGCTGCCATACCATCTATAACAAGTAAATAGTAAGTTAATGTAGCACATAATTTTCGTAGCCATACAATTCTCCATTTTCTACTAAACTTATGACAATGAAAATCATGATCATGGCAATGTATATGTATAAGAAGGCAAGTATAAATATTTATCATAATATGAGTGAATTGAAGTATAATAAAAATAATATCATAACTATATATTAAAGATATTGAAGTAATCCAAAAAATTGGTGAAATGTTCATTGAAGCATTTCACCAAACATTTGATATGCATTCAAAACAAATCATATAATTCAACTAAAATGAGTAAAATTGACACTTAATACATGAAATTAAGATAATATACCAACCAACCTCAAAAAAAAAAAAAGATAATATACCAACCAACCAAACTATTATAAGCTAAAATAAGAACATTCATGAACAAAAAAATCAATTTGCAAATTATAAAAAAAACTAAGGTTAAATTGATACCTTTGATTGATGATGAGAATGAACAAGTAGTGAAAGAGGTAATTTCAATGTTGTTGATTACTTTAGTTAGTGAGTGATGTTGGGAATAAGAAGAAAAACAGAAGTTTTTTTATTTTTTTTAGAATTAAGCAGCCTAAAAAACGAATGAGGGAGGAAGAAATGGCGTGAAGATGCAACTGGCAGCAGTATGTAGGCTGCACAAAACCGCTACTTGGTGTAGCGGTTTGTATTGGACTAATTTAATTTTTTTTTTTTAAACTGTAAAAACTAAAACCGCATCTCTGAGCAGCGGTTTATGTTGTTTTTCAAAAGCAAACCGCTCTTTCAAGTAGCGGTTTATTATAAAAAAAAGGAAAAAAAATTCTTTCCCTGGCCGTCCTACGTGGACGGTAATGTGGGAATTATTTTATACAAGAACCTAAAGTGGGAATTATTTTTTGAAAAAGCAATATCTTGGGAAAAGGTTCGACAAACGAGTATTCTTTTTACCGTTATTTTCAATCTTAAAATTAAGATATCCTCACTCTACAGCACCTCACTTTCTTCCTGCAAAAGTGACCTTTCCCATTCTCTCTCCCTCACTCTTCATATACCCACTTTCTCTCCCTCTTTTTTCCTACTCTCACTAAAAAACCCACAAATTACACAATGTCAGCCATATCCAAATCCAAATCTAAATCAAAATCCAAATCCCCTGTTTTCCCCATTATCGAACCTCACCATTTCAGCGATTATGGCTTCGATCCTCAGATCGATTATTTCCAGGTATTTTTTCTCTTCCTTTTCATCGCATAAACCAGATCTCATTTCCTCATTTTCATTTCTCATTTTCTCTTTTTTGAAATTTTGAAATCGAAGGTTCTAGAAGAAGCCAGAAAGCATAAAAAGGAAACCACTACAAGATCCATTGATACTCTCCATTTCAAGCTTCAAAAACCTATTTCAAAAGACGACGCTAAGAAGAAGCGACGACAATGGTGGTGGAAAAACGCCGTTCTCTTCTTCAAAACCAAATGGGCCGCCCAACATACCCGACCAAGCCCAATAGAGTACCACCAACAACCGTATCGTGGATCCATATCCGGCCCAATCTACTTAACGGATAGCTTGAGTGCGTCCGCTTCTCCATGTAGGACCACCAGCAGGCCGACGTCGGGCCCACTAGCAGGAACGTTAACGCCGGCGAGAAAGGGTGATTTGGAGATTCCGTATATGAGTCTTAAAGATCTTAACATGGACGCTCCGCACGTGATGTCACCGGCACCCATGCCTATTTATTTAGTTACTTGATTAGAATTACGATTTTACCCTTTTAGAGGAGAGAGAATTAGATCCATATCTTGGTTTATGGGTGGGTCATGCCCCATGGGTGGATCCGATTAACTTTTTATAACTTTTTTTTTTTCAAAAATTAACTTTATAAAACTTTGCACAAAGATGCTCCTAATCTTTGTGTAAAAGTTTATTTATAAAGTTTAGTGGTTTTTTTTTTTTTTGGTTCATTTTTTTAAGTTTGTCGTGAATTTAATGGGACGGAGAGAGTAAGAGCGTGAACCACTCAGTTAACCTTTTTCTTTGACCGAGGTGTGTTTTTTTCAAGATGTTGACCTAATTGAATATTAGAAAAGAATGTAGCTCGATATACGACGTCGTTCTTGTAATTTTTTAGTTTTGTAATTTTTTTTTGTTTTAATAGTAAGGAATGTAGCTCGAATCTTGTTTTTATTTCTCAGATTGGATCGAATCTCGTTTTAGTGTCAATTTTTTATGATTTTTATTGATTAATTTACTGTAAACATTTTGATGTGTAGGATTTCAAAATAGTATGTGCTTATTCGCTTCTTGCTCCTAAATTAAAACAGACCGTCTATTCCATAGACGGCTCTCCTAACAGCCCAATACAATGATTTTAAATTTAAAAATAAAGCTGATGAGTAACCAATACTTATTTTGCAAAATGGGATGACTCAAATTTACCTGTTTATACTATAGATGGTCTAAGCGATTTTACTTAGAATTGCACTAAATTGCTATTTTGAATAATTATTTTAGCACTAAATTGCTACTTTGAATAATTATTTTACCTCCTTAATTAGATAAAGGTAAACTGGGATTTGTCAATCACCATAAAAAAAACAAAAAAATAATATTAAAATAAACAAAATCAAGAAAGATAAATTAAAATAACAAAAATTTCACTATCACATTTTACCACACAAAGGTAATTTATTAAACTCACAAATGATCGTTATTTACTAAGACTCTAAGACTTTCTATATGTATGTATTGTATGATTATTAAAGTAGAGCATAAACTACACGCACTTATGGTCCATTTTGTTATGCATAAGCCTTTGGGCTTTGGGTGGGTTTCACATTTTTTGTCTTCTGAGTTGATTTTTAATTTTTTAGTTGGTCACAAAGTTATTAGTATCGAGATTTTATGTAGGATTGAATTTAAGTGGTGGGATCCAAATCCAATCATAGGATTAAATTGTAGGATCGGACAATCCTACAAATTTGCAGAATATACAAGTTGTATTATGTCTATGTTTATTTTTTCATCATTTTCAATTTAAAAAAGTATTAAGAACTCATACATTTTCTTAAGATTTTGCTTTTATTTTGAAATACATACATATTTTACTATTTTAATGTCGTTTTTCTATATTCTTGATAAAATGACAAAATATATATAGCATATTGCACATACACAAAATATATTTATAGCATATTTCAAAAAAAAATATATTTATAGCACATTGCACATACACACAAGGATATAATAGTAAACAATATTAGTCAAAGTAGAACAAAGGTACTAACAAAAAACATTTAATTCATTAGTTTTGACCAATCCTACCAATCTTCCTTACGATCCTACCCATGATCCTAACCGATCCCAACGTCCTTTGCACGATCTTGACTGATTTCGATCCTATGCACGATTTCAGTCGCAGGCATTGATTTGGGTCGTAGAATCGTACGATCCTACCATCCAGATCGCAACTTTGATACTATTGTTAGTCATTCGGCCAAAAAATATTTGATAAATGATTTTTAGCTTTGAAAAGTTAATTTTTAATCCAAATCCTAAAGCTTTTGAGAGTACTTTTCTTTTTCCTTGACTTTGGATTTTTATTCACTAAACCAGCTAATATTCAATAATTATCTTTTACTAAATATTTTCATAATAATTGATTTATATATCTAGTGGAGGGAAGATAAGTCGAAGAAGACCTAGGAGAACGTGGGAGGAACAAGTTAAAAGTGAGATGTATGAATTTCACCTCTCCAAGGACCTGATCAAGGATAGGGGCAGTTGACGGCGCCTTATCCACGTCTTAGATTACTAAACCCGTCCCTTTTACCCATCGTTTGTTATTGTTCATTGCCTTTAATTATCGCTCTTTACCTCTTTCTTTACAGTTAACTTTGTTTTTTTGTTATTTGTACTTATTCTATTTATTCTATCTGTAAGTTGCAGGTCTCTCTTTTTAAAAATCTTTCTCGAGCCGAGACACTCTTTGACTGCACTCTCCTCTATGGGTATGAACTGTTGTCTTTGTTCCCTTCCCAAACCCTAACCATAATTTTTTATGAACGAAATATACTGAGTATGGTGATAATGATATAGCGAAAACAAAAATATCAATCAATTTTTTAAACTAGTAAAACAAATCAATGATCATTTACAAGACAAAAACTAATATTCTCAATAAAGTTAAAATGTTGCCACTAAAAGTAGAGCATAAACTACGAGCACTTATGGCCCATTTTATTATGCATAAGGCATTAAGCTATTTTTCTCAACTTATCAATCAATATCAGGACCAGTCTTAGATATTTAGGGGCCCTGAGCAAAATAGCATATTGGAGTCTTTTTTCTTTTGCAATTTATAACTTAAATGGACCTTTTATAACCATTAATTTTGCATTTTTAACAAAGGGCGCTGGGCAACGACTCCTCTTGCCCACCCTTAGGGCCGACCCTGATCAATATGTCCAAATAGTTGAACAAATCAATAATTATTTACATATTAAGTCTCATGGGAGACAGTCTATTCTATAGACGGAATCCATGAAGCCCAACCCAAAATATAACATAGTATATTTGGGGTTATAATAAATTATTTGGGGTTATAATAACTTATATTTGGGGTTATAGAATAGTATATTCGAGGTTATTATACCTTACATTTAGGATTATAACATAATATAATTGATATGATAATAAAAAAAATCAGTTAAGAGAAATGGGCTGGCCCAATTTTATGGTCTATCCTATAGACCGTCTCTTGTGAGATTTTTTGTTATTTACAACACAACCACTAATATTCTCAATAAAGTTAAAATGTTGCCACTAAAAAGTAATTGATTGAGCCCATAAAGCAATTCCACAATGTGTCCAAGAAACATTCAAAACAAGGTCAAGAAAAAGAAAGGGAAAAAGTAAAAGGTTTTTGAAAAGTAAAGGCAAACCTTCATTTGTAGGTTATCCTTTCCTCCACCATAGCTCAATCTAATCTTATTATCTTATAGTTTCTCTGTTTTCTAATGTTCTTTTCAATTAGAATATTTTATTTTGGCGAGAGAAATTTGATTATGATTTTTAAGACATACATAGATGATAAAGCATATTCATGTGAGATCTTGTTAGATTCGTCTTAAAATATACTTTTTATTATATATTTTTCATAATTTTTTATGATGCGCATTTAGAGATATTAAGACTCAAAGTTTATATTGAAAACTGTGTAAAAAGTTAATAGGAAGAACATTAGAAAACGGAGGTAGTATTATAGTAGTAATATATTACCCCATATTACTATATATCATTATTCATTACCTCATTAGCTTATATCCTAACCAACTTCATGTTAATTTCTTTAATGTGAGATCACATGAAATCAGAAAGCTATCATATGATGTACGATCATGAATTTGATTAATCTTATCCAACTGTCATTCCGCATGAAACATTATCGTCTTATATAAAAGAGTCTTCATTATATCCATACATTTAATCGAAAAAGTCGAATTGGTCTTTGTCGTAGAATATAAATAAAAGGCTCAATAATCCGACATCCACCCAAACCAGTAACTAAAACTCAACTTTTAAATTGCATTTAATGTAAAGAAAATATTATCTAGAATAATCCAACCTATTTGTGATTTTTCTACAATAATCTCAGCTATTGATTAACCATGAATAATCCCAACTTTGAAGGATATTTTTCTAGAGTAAACCCGGTAACCGAATGACTTGCTAAAGCAAGTTTTATTTTTTTTAAAAATATAAGTTAAAATAAAATGTTAAAAAAATGTTCAAAAAATTTATGATTTTTTTTATTATTTAGAATTTTTTTATACAAAATTTTAAAATTTTTCTCTAATTTTAGATTGAGTTTTAGTTTACCTCTTTGGTAAATTACCTACTGTAGCAGGTCATCGGGTTACTCAAGTTTACTTTAGGCAGAAACCCCTTAAAGTTGGGATTATTCATGAAAAATCACGAATAAGTTGGATTATTCCAGGTAAATTTTCCTATTGTAAAAACCAACATATATAGTAATATACCCGATTTTAATTTGACTTTTACACATGATCTAAAATCAACCCATCATCCCAATATACCTATCTTACAAGATAAACGTGCTCCAATATTTCTATAATAACATCCACATCATTCTTTAGCTTAATGATTAATATCAAAGACGACCAAGACCACAAAACCAAATCAAATATCTAAAGGGTATTGAGATTTGAGAGGTGTTCATTCGGGTCATCGGGTTGATTTCAGGTCAGGTGTTTCGAGTCGGCTCAAAATCGGATTTTGTGTTCACTTTGGTTTTTACATAATTGTAGATCGATTTTTAACTCTGGTCAAATCGGGGCCAATTATAAAGTCAAGTGTCTATCGAATTATTGGGTCTGTTTTGAACACGCAATATGATGCGAGGGTTCATCAACTTATGTCGATCAATCTCAACCCTTAAATCCACAAAAACTACAAAACCCCCTTTACAAATCCCACAAAAAAACACCTTCCCAACATCAAAAATGACTGATTTTTCCTCCATAAAACACAGAAACCTTAAAGTCAATGGCATAAACATGCACATAGCAGAAAAAGGGGAAGAAACAGCCCCAATCATACTCTTCATCCATGGCTTCCCTGAACTATGGTACACATGGAGGCACCAAATCATGGGTTTATCCTCGCTCGGGTATCGAGCCATTGCCCCAGATATGAGGGGCTACGGAGAAACTGATGCACCAACACATTCGCCTAGTTATAGTTATGCCCATATTGTTGGAGATTTGGTGGGTTTAATGGATGAACTTGGGGTTGAAAAAGTGTTTGTAGTTGGACATGATTGGGGTGCTATTGTTGCTTGGTGGTTATGTCTTTTTAGACCAGATCGTGTTAAGGCACTTGTTAATACAAGTGTACCTTTTTCTCCTAGGAACCCTAAATATAAACCTCTTGATATGCTTCAAGCTACTTATGGTCAAAATTATTATATTTCCCGTTTTCAGGTTTTTCTTTGCCTTAATACTTCTCTTTTTATGATTTTTATGTTGTTTGTTTGTTTATATGAGTTGGGTATGAGTTGCCGTCTTTTAACTCTTCTCAGAGTTTGGTTGTAGTTTCTTGTTAGAGTATATAACATATTTTGAGCCTCAACCATCAGCTTAAGCTTTTGGTTGAGTTGGTTTCTTGATATGGTATCAGAGCTAACGTGATAAGAGGTCATGGGTTCGAATCTCAACCACCCCTCATTTAAGTGGAATATTTATCACCAGGTATGAGGAGAGCCTGTGTTGAATCCACACTTCTAACCCAAAGGACTCTCGTGTGAGGAGGCGTGTTAGAGTACATAACATATTCTGGGGCCTCAACCATCAGCTTAAGCTTTTGGTTGAGTTGGTTTCTTAACATTTCTATCAGTGGGATATATTGTGTATGATGATCATATATTGTGTTTTTGGTTTGTAAAGCCATCATTATCACTTGAGGAATATGTATTCGGGTGTTCATGTAGGGGTGTGTAAAATGAGACAAGACCGACAGTTCGGACTGGAATTTGTTGAGATCGGACCTAAATCGGACCGGTTGTATCCGGTTCGGTCTCCGAGCCTTACTTATTCATTCCGGGTTAGATCGGATGAATATAAAAGTAATTTTGAAGAGGAATGATACTTACGATTTTTATGTATATACTTTTTAAAGGGCTTTATATTTTTTAAATCTAACCCAAAATAATTTTTTAACTCAAATATTTTAATTTTATAATAATTAATTTGCTAAATTATTTTAAAATCTTCAAATTTCTAATTTATTATTTGTACTAAAAATCACTTTTGGTCTAAACTCGGACCAGACCATGAGGAAATTGGATTAGACCGTGACCGAACCGAATGGAACCAATTCTGTCTCCGATCTTAGAATATTCAAAATTCTGGTCTTTCTGTCCAATCCGGGTTTGGACCGGTGAAAACGCCCCTATATTCAGGCAGGTTTGAGAGAAGATATTTTGTGTCATTTTTTATTTCGGTTTCTATGAGTAAGACTTGTTTCTAATGGTGTTTTGTTTTAGGCTTTCATCATTTTCAAAATTGAAAGATATAAAAATAAAAAATTAAAAAATGTGATTTGATCTTTTTAGTTGTCACCTTTTAAAATCAACATGTGTCTTATATATTTGAATAATTTTATGTGTATATCATGTGATTTTGAAATTTAAACAATTTAAAACATAAAATAAATAAGGAATTTAATATTTATATGTAAATTATTTGGGATCAAGTGGGATTTGATATGGAGTAGAAGAGTATTATATTCCTAAAATTTGAATATAATATGGAGTATAAAAATAGAAAATCATTTCTTAATAATTTCCGTGTTACGACAAATCATTAAATTATATTTAAATAATTGTTTACAATCTGAATCCAATAATCAGTCTTAATAATTTATATTTAAGTTGAATAATAAATCAATTCATGTGATTATGAGAATATTACATAAAGATATACTCCCTAACAATCATAATGTATATTTGTTGACTTTAAAAGGTTAATCATCATAGAATTTTCTTATCTATTATCCATTTATTTTCTGGGATTAAAAATCAAACTAATTTTTTAAAATTGAATTGTTTTATTTTTTAATTGAAATTAAAATTACTTATTAAATCTAATATTACTTTTTAATCATAGTTACCAATTTTATGAATCAATATTTAATGTTAGAGCTTTAATTGATATTCTAGGAAATTAGGCACGAGACTGTCTAGATCATGAGTTAGGAATCAACTCCAACAAAAAATTTAAGCTAATTGTGGAGGTTCCGTGATATGTTATATATTGTAACACATCTCCTTACACGAGAGTCCGTTAGGCTAGAAGTGTGGATGTCATGCAACACAGACACTCCGCATACCTGACGCTAAATATTCCACTTTTAAATGAAGGGTGATTGAGATTCGAACTCGTGACCTCTTGTCACGTTAGCTCTGATACCATATCAAGGAACCAACTAAACCTAAAACTTAAGCTGATGGTGAGCCCGATAATACGTTTTAATACTGAAAAGTAATTGTCAAGTTGTTTTTTATACACATATACAGGTAAATATTCGATCCACCTTATACTAATATTTCGAGTTCGCCTAATTAATTTATGTTGTGTAGGAGGTTGGTGGAATAGAGAAAGAAATAGCGGAAGCAGGTGGTGCAGATGTGTTGCTAAGAAAAATATTTGCATATAAGAGCATAGACCCATTTATGCTTCCCAAAGGACAACCCCTTAATAAAGACCTTCCTCCTTACCCTGATTGGTTATCGGAACAAGACGCTGCTTATTATTCTCACACATTTACAAAAACTGGTTTTACTGGTGGACTTAACTATTACCGGGCCCTTAATTTGTACGTCTTCCTATTCCTCTTTTCTTTCAGCTAGTCTTGGACGAGACCGTCTTATAATGAGACCGTTAATTTGGGCAAAGGCCCAATTTGTATGTGCAACATCTTGGGCATTTTTTGTATTTTTTGGGTAATTTTCAATTTTGATTTTAAAAATATCAATTTTGACCTTAATGATATCAATTTTCAAAATTGATACCTTTAAGGTAAAAATTGATAAATACCCAGAAAATTAAAATGTTGTTATACGCGCGAATTGGGTTGGCCCAAATTGACGGTCTCACAATGAGACCGTCTCGTTCAAGTTTTTTTTGCTTTTCTATTCTATTTTTGAATCAGGGTCATTTTTGACCATAGATAAAATATGCATTTGCTTAGGGCTCATAATTAGATATCTCAAATTTTAGTAGATGATGGTGATATTAAAAATTTTCAATTTATGATTATTTTTTTATCAATTAAAAAGTATATGACATATCTACATTTATAATGATAATTATAATACATAGTTTTTGTCTCTATTATTTTTCTAAACACCCATTATAGTTCAAAATCAACACTTTATAAAAAGAGTCTATTTTTTCATTTTGCCTGGGGCCTAAGAAATGTCAAGAACGACACTATTTTGAGTGTAAGGTTGGTCGAGAAAAGAAAAAAGTAATTAAGATAAAATTCAATTTTTAATCGTCTTTGTGATTCAATTAGTTTTGATTTATTCAGTTTAACTTTTTTTTTTGTCTAAATTACTAGTATTCTAATCCAATTAGGGAATACTAGTATAAAAACTCGTGCAATGCACGAAATTATTAGTATAAAATTTTATATATTTAATATATTCTAAATAGAGATGCAATTACATGTTATTAGTATAAAATTATAATTTTTTGTATACTTAATAAATAGGGGAGGTTCTGAGCATGTTCAGCATGTTCCACCGCACTGGGCCCCGAAAAATTTAGGGGCCTCAATATTAACTTACGTAATACGGAGTATTATATATTTCGTGTCTAAAGATACAAAATTGTTAAAAACATATCATAATTTTCGAAATTGCACAGGGCCTTCAAAATTTTTTTCAACTTTTGCTCCGCCCCTGTTAATAAACAATTTTAGAATATGTACTTATTTCAATGAATAAAATTCGATTGTTAATATAAGTATTAATTAAAATTCTCATACTTTTTAAGGCAAATATGTGTCTTTTATATTCAAAAATATTATATTCCAAGAAAATTAATAAAATATATCTAATTGTGATATACTACTCATATATTAAATGAATGAGTTAATGTTAAATTAGGTAAGATAAATTTCATATGGCAAGTCGCTCAGAGAGTGCCATGTGGAATTTTACACTCTTTTTATAAGATTGTATGATACTATGAGTAATGATAAATTAAAGATATGATATGAGTAAATTTGCGTAATTTTAATTTTAAATTTCATTTTAGCCAAGAGGCTACTCAATGACTTTTAAATTCATGAAGTTAAACCGTATTCTTTGGCCTTTCTTCCATTTTTATAGATTATTTCATCAAATTTACCTCGTATTAATTAATTGGTAATAGCCAATATTATGTCTTTAATTCACAATTACATATTTAACATACTTTTTTTTTCTTATATTCACATATTCTCCAACTACTCTATAATATTTAATTTTGCCTTATTTTTCAAAATCTTATTACCAAGTACTTATAGGGTAAACTTAATGACTCAAAAAATAATTCTCCCTCGAATCATTTTAGATGTCCCATTTGGTTTTCACGGTTATTAAGGGTGGTGTGGGGTCTATTAAAAAGGTGGTAGTTGGGTATTTTAATTAATTAAATTAATTGTAAAAGTGGTAGTTAGGTATTAGGAATCGGAAAATTGATGGTATTTAGTTAAAAAAAGATAGACAAAAAAGAAAATAAGACAATTGATATGATTTTTCCGAATAAGAAAATGGGACAACTAAAATGATTCGGAGGGAGTATAAATATAGTAGTTATTTACTTATTTTATTTTCTAGGTTTGGGCACATGTATTGTTCAGTTTGATATAGCCTACCACATGAGTTCTTCAGAATTATTACTCCCTTCATTTTGATTTCATCTTAATTTGTTTGTCATAAATTTAAAAAAAAAATCCAAGTACTTTTGGTTTAATTTGTTTGTCATAAATTTTTTTGAGTTCCTCAAAAAAAAAAAAAAAAAGTGTATGAATAAACCAATATGGAGGTATCACTTTTTGGTTCCTTTATGTTTGTTACATTATATAAATTAAAAATGAGTTTGTTTTATATGTAATCAAACAAATTTAGTGGAGATCCCCATTAAATTTGTTATATTAGGCAAATTAAAATTGAATTATTTTAGTTTTATCATTAATTAACATCATACCCAATATATTCCGTTCATAGAAAATAATTATTTTAGTATATTAAAACAAATTCAAAGGTTAGAAGACAATATGTTACTGAGAATTAAATTACTCCACACTATTTTAGTATATACCAAGCCAACAATCTAATAATACCATATACCTTTTAATAATTATTATTAGGCCGTGACAATTCGTCACATAATCTCACCATGGCCCACTTGTGGGGTCACGGGATACCCATGGGTTCGGGCCCACAAACCCACGGGTCAAGAGCGTTGACTTGCACATACACTCGGTGAGGTTCATTGTTTCCCAAAATCATATGGCTATGGGAAGATTAGTTCACCCACTATATATGCAAGTCAACAACCCACTATTTTATCGATGTGAGATCTTGTCTCACATGTGAAGTATTTTCAACAATTATACTCCCTTCGATTCACATCTATTGTCGCATTTGGTTGGACACGGATGTTAAGAGTGAGATGGGGTCCGCAAAAAAAGGTGATTGTTGGGGTATTTTAATTGATTAAATTAATTACAAAAGTGGTAGTTGGGGTATTGTAAGAAGTAGAATTGCGGGTATTTGGGCCATTACTTATGTGAACATGAAATATTTAAGTAAAAAATCATGACTTAAGATAAAAATAAGACATTTAGAGTGAACTTACCTGATCAAAAAATGGAACAATTATTATGAATTGGAGGGAGTATTTATCAGATAAAAAAATACTTATTATTTTAATACTTTTTAAAGTTGGCGCAGAGTGATGACTAAAACTAATGTGAATCAACTTTCTACAAGACTTTATCTAGAATTAGAAAAACATTTGCATCATGCATGTGAGGTATTAATTAAATAATTAATGTTAAGTTGTACATTTTTAATAAAAAGTCAATATTTAATTTAATTTAATTTAATTTAATTTATTACAGAAATTGGGAAATTACAGCACCTTGGACAGGTGCTCAAGTAAAAGTACCAGTAAAATTCATTGTGGGAGATTTGGATTTGACTTATGGTTCTCCAATGGTTAAGGATTACATTCATAAGGGTGGTATGAAAAAGGATGTACCACTCCTACACGACGTCGTAATACTTAATGGAGTTGGTCATTTTCTTCAAGAAGAGGTTCCTCAAATCATTACTAACCACATTTATGATTTCTTCCAAAAATTCTAATTTAAAAAAAAACTTTTAATTTATATTTCATCATTTCTGTTTGCTTTATGATGATTGAAAATCAAAACGAATGAAGAGAAGAAAATTCTATGTGAATGATTATTAGAAATGATGTTTTTGTTCAGTTAGCTGATCTCAATGTTTTGGGATTAAGACTCTAGCGTTGTTGGTGTTGTGTTTGCAAAATTGTAGTATATTTTGTCTATGATGAAAAAGACGCCAAATATATTTGTATGAGCCATTGGTTGTTGCTGTCGTCAAATGATGTAGTGAAATGAGGTTTTCTTGTGAAATGTATTATGTAACGTTATTCTTATGTAAAAACATTTGGTCTATGAGTTATAAGTGATTCACATTATCATGCTATTGTTTGTTTTATTTAAGCTTGCTTGATATAAAAATTGTCTTGAGAGTTTAATAGATCATCTAGTACATATTATGAAATATGAGCTTCTTGTTTTGAGAGTTTCGCACTGTGACAAGACGGTCTCATAAGATAGTAATTATATGCTTATCAAATCTTTCTTATTTTTCTCATATGAGATTTTAGATTAATTCAAAATCTGTAAATTATAGAAGGAACACCTCACTTGTTTCCTCTCCACCAACGATATGATTTCTCTTATTCCGACACTACATCATAGAATTTTAATTTTTGACTACCACGTTAAGAAGGCTCTTAATACAAGTGATTGATCACATTAATTTATTAATTTTTTCCAATGTGAGACTTGTGACGCACGCTTAATAGCAGTTATAATTATAATACTACCTCTTATTCAACCTAAATGTCCCATTTGGTTTTTTGGCACTATTTACTCACCACTCCTAATTTGTATGTTACTCTTAATCTATAAGTTAAAACATAGACATGTAAAATCTTGTTTGATTCGTCTCAATACAAAGATTATTAATATCAATGTTTACTTATCCTATTTTTTTAGAGACGTATCTCAAGTCCAACTCATTAAAAATTAATGCCTACTTATCCTATTTTTAATGCCTACTTACATTAATGTTTACTTGTCGTATTTTTAATGCCTACTTTCAATATCTTAAATGTCTACCTACAATATTTTAGAAAACATCTAATGACCAGTCCAATTAGAGATGATTTTTCTAAGAGATCGTCTCTCAAATTTATAAGTGATTGATGAAAAATTGTAAAATTCCTTTATAGCACACACATCTATTAGAGTCCCTCGGCTTGAGTCAGTATTGGGGTAGGTGGTTTGGTGGTGATTGGGAGGGCAGAGGATGGATGAAGTGGCCATTATGTGAGTCTAAGGTCATTTAACCGGTCATTTCACCGAAATTTGACAATTTGACAATTGTGCTACTAACGAGTTTGCAAACTTGGTGGTTATAGGTCATAAAGATGAAAGCTTCAATTCAAGGTTGTGAAACAGATAACAGTTTCATATCTTGTTTGACATGTTAGAAACTTAAAAGAAAAAGACAAAAATAAAAGTCTCAACCAAACTACCCACCCTCATCCAAGACAATTTTTCGGAACTTTCTTCTTTTTTAGTCGTATTTTCTATTTTCATTTCCTTTAAATTTTTTTTTTTGAAAATAAACAAAAGCCTCGAAATTTTTTTTTTTGAAAATAAACAAAAACAAAAACAATTTTTCGGAACTTTCTTCTTTTTTAGTCGTATTTTCTATTTTCATTTCTTTTCATTTCCTTTAAATAAACAAAAACAAACTTTTTTAAAACAATATCTCATTTTCTTCCACAAATATTCCCAACGTGAAACACCCCCTAAAAACTTATTCACTAAACCTGCAGCTGGGATCCATTATTAAGCAAACCGTGGGGTCCACTAATGGTCATTGAAAGAAAATCAAAATCACTCTTTCTTAAACGTGAAACACCCCCTAAAAATCTTAAAATACTCTCTTAACTCTTTTCAATTGTCCAAATTTCTTATTTGGCAAATTCATATCAATTGTCGTATTTTTTTGCCAATAAACCTTTTACCTAAAACCCTATGTTCATACAGGTAATGACCAAAAATACTCTATTTTTACTACTTATAATATCTCAACTACCACTTTTTCAATTATCAATTAAACCCCAACTATCAACTTTTTAGCAAACCTTATCCCACCTTTAATATCCGTATTCAATCAAATGAGACAATTAGAAAGAATTGGAGGAAGTAATTAGAGGTGTTCAAAATAGACCCAATGACCCGATCGACACTCGACTTTATAACCGAATCCAATTTAATCCGACTTAAAAATGGATCTACACACTGACCATCCCAGAAGACAGTAATCTCCAGAAAAAAGGACAAGAAGAAATGAGTGCACAAAAATAGTCCCCAAATAGATACAAAAGCTCTTGTATAAATCATTAAACCCCAAATACTAGTACTTAAAATCTCCACCCAACACCTAAACAGCAAAAATGGGTTCAAATGAATCGGAGATGAACAGCATTAAGCACCGTACAATCCAAGTAAACAGCATAAAAATGCACGTAGCAGAGAAAGGAGACGAGGGGGCCCCAGTAGTACTATTCATCCATGGTTTTCCAGAACTATGGTACTCCTGGCGACACCAGATCCTAGCCCTCTCAGCCCTTGGTTATCGTGCAGTTGCCCCGGATATGAGAGGTTACGGTGATACCGACGCCCCACCCGACCCGTGTAGCTATACTTACTTCCACATTGTGGGTGATTTGGTGGGCTTGATTGAGGAATTGGGGGCCCAGCGGGTTTTTGTTGTGGGCCATGATTGGGGAGCCGTGATTGCTTGGTGGTTGTGCGTGTTTAGACCGGATAAGGTTAAGGCGTTGGTGAACCTAAGTGTGGCGTTTACGCCTCGGAATCCTAACTCATCGGCGTTGGAAATGTTTAGAGCTGTATATGGTGATGATTTTTATATCTGTCGCTTTCAGGTAATTTATGCATTTATTATCACACATTCACACAATAGACTCAGTTGAAGTGCACATGTGTTACCGGGCTGGCCGTAAAGGTGAGTAAGAAGGACCATCACCCAGGGCCCCATGTCAAAAAGCAAAATTAATGGTTATATATTGTGAAAGGTCTATATAAGTTATAAATTGTAAAAGAAAAGGATCCCAATATGTCATTTCGCTCAGGGTCTCAAAATATTTAGGGTCGGCCCTGGTGTTACCACGTCGGAGAAAGAGAAGAGTATGCATTACTTTATAAACTCAAGGACTAACTCCTACTATCACTAATTTGTTTTAGTAGTGAATCTCCTTTGGGTTTATGAGTGAACTTCTTTTTCTTCTTGTTTTGTTTGGGTTGTTCAGATTAATTTTCTAAATTCTATTAGACTCCATTATTACTATGCATTTGAAATGTTTATGGGTAGGGTCTAATCAAATCCGAATTTGTATCCATCAATTTTCCACAACACGCTCTTTATACATTTAGTAAATGATAACTAATATAGTACTTATTTTGATGTTGTTTTATTGATAGACGGTATGTCACAAAAATAGCTCTTAATTTAAACTACACCCATTGGATATAAGATTCTAAACGAATTTTATTTGGGTCAATTCATGCTTAAAATGTTTTTGCACACAAAATGTTTTATTAATATCTACAACAAAATGATATTAATAAAACATTTTGTGTGCAAAAACATTTTAAGCATGAATTGACCCAAATAAACAATAGCATTAGAACGAATTTAATATTAGTTTTGCGTTTTGTAATAAGTCAAATTTAAAGCCGAATTGATGGATCTAGAATAGGTCTAATGAGTATGAGTCTTAATTGGGTGCAAAGAGTGGTCTTAGTTGAGTCTAGCTTTAGACCCATTCATTTTTCTGGATCCGGATTCAGACCCTAAAATTAGGAGCAGGTCCAATATGATCTTGACTCATCTCTACTTAAGACCAACAACATTTCATTTCTACAATTCTATATCTCTTTGGAAAATGATTGTCAGCTGAAGTTAACGTCTAGTTTTACCAACTAAATTATTAGCTGACAAGTCGATTGTATAAAGCCAACGAATATAGAAGCGTTCCGTAATAATTTGTTTTTGGGGCCTGGACGAAATAACATATTGGGGCCTTATTCCATTGATAGGGACCCTTTTACGACCATTAACTTTGTTTTTTTGACATGGGTCCTGGGCGACGGCCCCTCTTGCCCACCCTTAGGAACGACCCTGATTAATTGTTTGGTGTTAGCTAGTTGATCACTCATTCCATATCTTGGTATGATGGTATGAATTAACCATTATCTAGACCCTACTTAAGATCTGGGTTTCATAGATAAGAATCGGGATTCTGATAACCATGATCTAATCTTTTGGAAAACAGGAAGCCGGAGAAATAGAAAGTGAGATTGAAGAAGCAGGTGGAGAAGCTATAAAAGTGTTAAGGCTATTTACAAGAATGGAGGATCCAGGACCTGTAATCATACCAAAAGGAAAAACATTCCAAAAACTCCTTCCATACCCAGAATGGTTGTCAAAACATGATGCAGCTTACTACAATCACACTTTCTCGAAATCGGGTTTTACGGGTGGATTGAATTACTACCGTGCTATTAAGCTAAATTGGGAGCTGACGGCGCCATGGGCCGGAGCTCAGGTTAATGTACCAGTGAAGTTCGTCGTGGGAGACTTGGACTTGACTTATCATTTGCCTGGAGTTAAAGATTATGTGCATCAAGGAGGAATGAAGAAGGATGTTCCAAACTTAGATGAAGTTGTTGTTCTAGAAGGTGTTGGACATTTTCTGCAGCAAGAGAAACCTGATGTTGTAACTAAACATATCTATGATTTCATCCAGAAATTTTAACCATTTTTAGGAAGTTCGAGAATTGTTGTAATAAACGAGATTCGTGTACGGAAGTCTCATTAGTTTACTTGCGGCCGCCTTGTTTTCTAAGTGTGTTTTAGTCGTGTTTGTCTGTTTGTAATGTATTTAGTTTTTGTTTTTCTAGATGGTGTTGTGTTCATGTGTTGTTTGTTTCTCCTGTTTTCTTTTTTTTTTTTTGGAAAATTTGATTTTAAAGGTTCGAACTTTGCCTCATTTGCTTTTAAAGGTTCGATCTTTCGTTTATCCTAGAAAGGTTCGAACTTTAGGGGTCATTTTCATTTAAAGGTTTTTATGGGTTTTTTTGGGTTGATTATGGATTTATATGAGTTTTCTGGGTTGATTCTTGGTTGATTATGGGGTTTTTTACCCATATAAACTCATAATCAATCCAAAATCAACCCAAAAAAAACCATAATAACTTTTAAATGAAGATGACACCCAAAGTTCGAACCTTTCTAGGATAAACGAAAGTTCGAACCTTTAGAAGCAAATGAGGCAAAGTTCAAACCTTTAAAATCAAATTTTCCTTTTTTTTTGTGGGCTTTTCCTTTGCAGAAATCTCATATGCCATGCGAATAGCCGAATAGGTGATACTCGAGTTGAGAGGCTCTTTTCGATCGCAACCTCCTTGTGATAGAGGTATTGGTTTGCTTTCATTCCCTTTCTCCCCAAATCCTACCTCTAAGCGGGGTTCATTGGGATGATATGATAATAATAAAAAACATGTGAAGTTCGATCGTAACCAAACCGTTTCTAACCTCGAAAGAATGTATAAATGAATTTGTTGTTACAAAGGTCAAGCTGCTACATTTGAAATAAAAACCTCTGTTTATATCTACTTCAATGGCAATGAAGTGCTTATGTACTTGTATGTTTTCCTAACCCTATTTTTGAGTGTAGAGAAAATGAGAAAGCTAAATGAGATAAAACTTGATTTTTAGTTTTTTCTTCGATTCTTAATTACTTTCACAATTTTATCTATTTTTTAAATTGATTTTGAATTTATCAATTATTTATTTCTAAATTACATTTTCTTTTTTTTTTGAAAGGCTAAATTACATTTTCTAATCCAATTATAAGGGAATATCCTAACGAGCAATGACTTAATAATATGAATATATGCTAAGATATTCTAGGAGTAAAACTAGTGGACATTCGACCTTGACATCTTACCTAGCTGAAAGACTAAATATTGTACGACATAAATTCTTACTTGAGACCGTCTTTTGTAAGACGGCTCTCAAAAGCCCAGTCCAATTCTAAATATATATTGTTACAACTCTAAATATAAAATAGAGATATTAAAGATTCAATTCGTACATTGGAGAATGTGAAAAAGCAAATGGTGCAACTAATATGGAACGGAGGAAGTATGATATTTCCGAAATTTATTTCTGAGTACCTTATCAGTAGATCTTATATTAATTTGAAGTTGAATCACTTTATGCTTATCAAATACCAATTCTTTTATTTTTTTCCAATGTGAGACTTGTATTGGACACTCAACAACAGTAAAAACAAAAAAAAAATATATTCGAGTAAAAAAAGTAAGTCTTCTAACTAAATCAAATTATATTTTAAATCTCATTTTCATCATTACATAACAATAACCAAATAGGTAGTTAATTAATCTAAGACACAAAAGATAATTAATTAGTCTACATATCAATAATTCACGGGCTACCAAATTCTTGAATTGTTATTCCAGCAATTGGGCATTGAGTAGGTATTTGTGAGTTCATCCAATTTAAATTATTAGTACGTATTTGAAAAATTGTATGTACTATTTTCTTTCTTCAATTGGATGGGATTTGAAATTTTGAAAAAATAAGCTTATTTTAATAAAAAATTTCAAAATAAATTTTGAGAAAATTTTAATTTTTATAATAAGCTTACAAAAATTGGTAAAAAGTCAAAACCCATTGTTTTATGATAGTTTTTTTACTAACAATGAATAAATAGAAGACAATGGCATAACGTCTGAAGGACAAAAAAACAAATGTTAGGTCGTTGTTATCAACAACTAACTTATAATATTTTTTTAGTCCTTATCAACATTATGATATTGTCGTTCTTGTATTAACTGTTAATAACAGTGAAGAAACTCGTGGTAATTTTTTTCTTGTTCGCTCTTAGGCTCAGACACGAAAACGCTTATTTTGGAAATATAGTAGACATACCATACTCGTAGAGTCGTAGAGAACAAAGAGGAAGACGCGCACTAATATACTCCCGCGCACTGATACACTGCCCTCCTTTATGGATATAAGTTGCCGACGTCCTTCCCTCCTCATACCCTATCCATAATTTTCTTTGAGCAAGGTACACTGGGTCGGATGATGATGGTGCAATGATATAAGCCCCAATAGATACAACAACTCTTATATAAAACCCATGTACTATACTTAACTACTTGTGATTTCAAAGCTCACCCAACACCTAAACAGCAAAAATGGGTTCAAATGAATCGGAGATGAACAGCATAAAGCACCGTACAATCCAAGTAAACGGCATAAAAATGCACATAGCAGAGAAAGGAGACGAGGGGGCCCCAGTAGTACTATTCATCCATGGCTTTCCAGAACTATGGTACTCCTGGCGACACCAGATCCTAGCCCTCTCGGCCCTTGGTTATCGTGCTGTCGCACCTGATATGCGAGGTTATGGTGATACCGAAGCCCCACCCGACCCATCTAGCTATACTTACTTCCATATTGTGGGTGATTTGGTGGGCTTGATTGATGAATTGGGGGCCCATCGGGTGTTTGTAGTGGGCCATGATTGGGGAGCCGTGATTGCTTGGTGGTTGTGTGTGTTTCGACCGGATAAAGTTAAGGCGTTGGTGAACCTAAGTGTGGCTTTTATGCCTCGGAACCCTAATGAATCTGTGTTGGAAATGCTTAGAGCTGCATATGGTGATGATCTATATATTTGTCGTTTTCAGGTAATTTATGCTTGTACCCATCAAACATTCACACTATAAACTTAATTATAAGATTGTGCAGTTGAATATAAGGTTAATTCTCTTAATATTATATGATTTTGAGAACGAATAAACCTCATCAAGGTGCCTTGTGGGTGTATCCACACGAGTAGGCTGGCTTGGTGATTATGTGACGAATTGTCATGACCTAACACGGCATTAGCCGATGGTTTCCGATCGTCTGGAAACAAAAAAAATCAATCTTCCATAGACTAAAAAGCAACTTGCAGGTTTGAAAAGAATGATATACCTGATGAATTAAATAAATAGGATCACATGTGAAGGTGAGGGTTGGAAATATAATTCATGTGATCCTACATCGAAAAATTATAGAGTGGTTGACTAACATATACGACCTATTTGGTAGGCTGTAATAAACGGTGGTAATAGAAATGAAAACTAGTGTAATTAGTGTTGAAAAGTTTTTACATGCAAAATGTTTTTAAATGAATCTGAAAGTTGTATATAGGTCTATTAAGACCATATTCACATTGAAATAGGTTTATAATGAATTTACGGAGTATTAGTTTTGGGTTTTGTAATAAGTCGGATCTAGAGTTGGATTGATGGATCTAGGACATGTCTAATGAATCAGGGTCTTAAATGGGTGCGAAAAGAGGTCTTGGTCGGGTTTGACTTTAAACCCATTTATTTTCTTTCATCGAGAATCCGGATACAAACCCTACGATTAGAGGCAGGTCTATTAGGATCTTGGGGACCCATCTCTACTTAGGACCAACAATATTTCATTATAGCAATGCTCGTCCGTTTTTGGATCGTAGAGTCGTAAAATTATAGATTGGAATCGGAATTATGATAATCATAATGTAACGTTTTTGAAAATAGGAAGGTGGAGAAATGGAAGGCGAGATTGAAGAAGCAGGTGGTGAAGCTATGAAAGTGTTTAGGCTATTTACAAGACCGGATGATCCAGGACCTATAATCATACCTAAGGGAAAAGCATTCGAAGAACTTCCTCCATATCCCGATTGGTTGTCGAAAGATGATGCAGCTTACTACAATCAAAATTTCGCAAAATCGGGTTTTACTGGTGGATTGAACTATTACCGTGCTCTTACGTTAAATTGGGAGCTGACAGCGCCATGGACCGGAGCTCAAGTTAACGTACCTGTGAAGTATGTTGTGGGAGACATGGACTTGGCTTATCATGTGCCCTGGAGTTAAAGATTATGTTCATCAAGGAGGAATGAAGAAGGATGTTCCAAACTTACATGAAGTTGTTGTTCTTCCAGGAGTTGGCCATTTTCTGCACCAAGAGAAGCCTGATGTTGTTACTAAACATATCTATGACTTCATCCAGAAATTTTAAGTTTTTTTTTTACTTCAATCTGAGTTCTTCAATTAAGAAATGTGAGAATTGTTGTAATAAAGGTGATTATTGGTGTAGGTTTTAATGAAAAACATGATTTTTCATGTTAGTAATGTTGTCATGGTGCGACTAAAAGTCGAGAGTATCGACTGGCATCACCGAGTGTCTGAGAAAAAAGACGAGGCAAGCCCAACAATATTCTTCCTATTTGGTTCTCTTGGCTATGATACATTGTGCCACCAATAGCCTAACCTTCTCTAACCTCAACACTATGTTTGGATCGGATAGCAAATTAGGATTTTAAAAAAAATGAAGGGAAGGGGAAGGAAAGGAAGGGAAAGGAACGGAGAGGGATAAGAAGGGACAGTGCACCATATTTGTTTAGAAGAAAAGGGAAGGAAAAAGGAAGTAAACTGAGCGTTTTCCCTTCAAATTTTTCCATTTTAAGAGAAAATATATTCTTAATAAAATTTGTAAATATTCTCCCTCCAAATTCCTCTCTTATCTTTTTTTATCCAAACGAAGGATCCTTCATCCTTTCAAATCTCTTTCCTTTTCCCTCAATTTCTCTCCATCCAAACACAGTGTTAAACAAAGGCAGAATGAAGAAGGAATGCCTCTCTTGAAGGACGATGTGGTAAAGAACAAGCCTATGACCCACACAGGAGAAGCAGGAAGTAGTTGCTACGGCATTTAACCGGGAAATTACTGCAACTATAAATAGGAATAGCCATAATTGATCATAAACAATGAGAAATTTGAAAATCTACCCTTATATTGGATGTGTTGTAGATCTCGATTTATCTTGCTCCAGAATAACTAGTACATTCGTTGCATAATTCTTTATTGCTTTGCAGTATATTTCCATAAATAGTAACTTTACTGAAACACTCAACAGGATAAAAATTGGATAAAAATTAGCTCCCAATCAGCTTGTAGAGAGATCTGAGTCGACTTCTTGCTCAACGAAGAATTTAAATATAATCAGATGATCTCCATCGGTCAGTTGGTCACTGGAGCACTCCGTTTTTCAACATTGAAATTAACGTCTATGAGGCCTGTTATACCAGCAGTTATTTTTTCACCTGGTTTGACAGGACCAACACCTTCCGGGGTGCCTGCACGATATAATCGTTTAAACCAAATTGAAAAAATTTTAGAAAAATCTTAGCAGATAATTTTAATGGTTAGTGAACAAAGCACCCCAAGGGAATCAAGGAAAAATAAATTTAAGAGATAAAGTTAAATGATGTTTGTAGCTATTTTTTGAGGATTCATGTCTTTGATCTCCTTTTCTAAAGAGCCGTTTTCAAGCTTTTGAAGTTTGGTGTAGTAATGGAATGGATTTGAGGTCATTACAAGGTTATGGGACTTTGTCCAACATCAGTTGTATGGGCAACAGTAAATGGTTCTCTCACCTACTAGGCTAATCTTTTTGGTGAAATCTCTTGTTTATTCTATAACAATGATATCGAGCCGATTCAAAAAGGTGGCTTACGGAGTGGTGACCTGGGCTAAGCCAGTTGTGACCCACATAACCGTGACCAATGAGGATCCAACTCGGAGTGGTGGCCTGGGTAAAACCAGCCCTAACCAACATGGACGTTGGAACTTACGGGGTTCGAATGTAATGAAATGGATTTTGAGGCCATTACAAGGTTATAGGACTTTGTCCCACATCAATTGTATGGGCAACTAATGTGGGATTTATACAGTAAATGAGCTCTCTCACCTACTAGTTTTGGGTGAGTTCTCTTGTTTATTCTAAAATAGGTGCCTGGGCCACCACCCACCAAAGATGAAAGGAGGGTAGATTAACAAAAAAAACTCAAACATTAATACTACTTCATCCCCTTGAGTTTGTTAGGATTCCCATTTTTGTCCGTCCCATTTAATTTGGATATTTCTTTTTATGAAAATAATCCCAACCACTTTCTCTAATTCTCATCCGCACATTTCTTATCTTTTTATATCATCCACAAGCTACTCCTTAACATTTGTGTCAATTCCTTGAATAGCAAACTCGAAGAGAAACTACACTATGACAATTACCAATCATGGCAACCAGACATCTGAATATCTTTTAAGAGAAACTACACTATGACAATTACCTGTAAGGATCACATCTCCTTCTAGAAGAGTGAGAAAGGAACTTATATGGCTGATGAGGTATGGGATTGAGAACATCATATCTTTCGTTGATCCCTTCTGCTTTGTTTCTCCATTAACCTGTCATGCAAAGTGGTTTAGATTTTTATAGCATTATCATAACTATAACACAATAGGTTGTTAAACCCACCTTCAGCCACAGCTCCAAGTTGTGAGGATCAGGGACTGCAGATTTAGGAATCTGTAGAATATTGGCAAACCAAGAATTTATGAAATTTTATTGGAGTGTAGTGGAATTACATGAATAGTAAATAGTCCCCATCATTTTTACCATTTCACTGATCGGAGTAAAGGTGTCTTGTCCTTTAGCCAGTAGCCATGGTAGGCCCGCAGCCTGATAGATGATAAAAGAAATATATATAAGATATGTCGCAAAATCGTAGATACAATCCAAGATGTTCTGTATTAGACAATTCTGCGTATCAAGTAGTTAGTAGCTAAGTGCTGACTATCTAAGAGTTAAAAAACTTTCTTTGTATATTCTGTGCCTTAACTATGAGCTGTAGGGGCTAGTAGAAGAAATACAAGTCAAGGGCAAGCATGAGCATTTCACCTTAATTGATGCTTGGAGTTCCCTTGCTGTCATATCAATTCCCAAAGCATAACCTGGAAATCAACACTACAGTATTAAATTTACTTCAAAACAAGAACAAGCATTGTGCCAGGTATTATACTATATAGAAGAGCTCAAGGGAAAGCAGTAAAATTTGTTGAACAGATCAAATATACTTGTATAATATAGAAATCCTGAAGTAAAATTTTCACCAAACATATTTGAAAAACTCTATGCATTCTTGAACCATTAGTCAAAAGCAGGGTAGAGAATATTATCCTAATCCATAATCCGAGTCTATCAGTAGATTTAGGGTGGTTGAAGAAAATCATGACTTCGATTAGAGTAAAAGTCAGAGGAAAGCACCTAAAGCTAGAGGAACATACAAATATGATTTCACAATATTGCACATAATCAGGGAAAAGGTTGAGATTCATAGGTTGGTGTAGTGATTGGTTTTCCCTTCCACCATAATGACATAGATTTTAATCCCACCACCACTTACAGCAAGATCAAATGATTCAAATCCCCTTTCCTCTTTCGTGTAGAAGATTATCCTTACCTCGAAATCAAAAATTGGTGGAGGTCAAGCCTTTTGACTGTTCTACCACCTTCAAAGACATACAGTGATACAGATCTAAGTCGTCGTTGATACATTAAATCCGGGAAATGAGGGTACAAACTACAACCATGGAAACTTCAAGCCTCAATCTTACCTTGCCCCAAATATAATTTTCTTTTCCTGATGTTAGTCACTCAACATTATGTCAAACATAAATGTATCCCAAAACAATGACAAAGTCTCAATCCCAAAAGATTGGAATCGACTACGCGCAACCAATATATCAATTCCAATGATCATCCATAGACCATAAATGTATTCTAAATACCAAGCAATAACTAATGATGTTAATCAACCAACATGAATAAACCTTCCAGTAAGTCAATAACCAAATAAGTGCGAAATTCCGAAAACGTCAAGATCGAAAATCAACCATGCTAATATATATTTTTATACTACTATAATCTAAACTACGCATCAATCTCAAACTCACCAATACCATAAAAATCAAGCAAGTATTCTAATAAAAGCCATACTAATAACTAAAAACAAATCCCCCAAAAAAATAAAAACCTGCAATATAATCCATGGCAGAAGATTGAGGGACATCCCGAGCTTTCTTGGCAATAACGACAGCAAGTTCAGCCTCATAATGGAGGTGATCCATTGAAGCAGGGATTTGAATAGTGCCGCCATTAGCAAGATACGATGAAGTTGGCTTCATAAACAGAACAGGTTCCTAATCACAGATAGAAGAAAGAAGATTAGTATAGTAAAGCAGAGAAAGAGAAGAAGAGAGAGAAAGAGTAAGGAAGAACCTTGGGAATGGGGTTTCCAAGCTCTTTGGCATGGTTAGCATAGTTACGACCAACACAGATGATCTTCGTCCCCAATTCTATCAATTTCGACATTTTTTGGGTGAATTATGCTGTCTTCCCTTATTTTGACCAACACCCTTTATTATTTATGGATATCAATTAGAGTCGTCGTCGTCATCATCATACCCAGCGTTTCCGCAAAAAGAAAAATCCTGGGATATTAATTAGAGTAACTCTACTAATAGGTTAAGGGTCTAGGTTTTGTGCTAGTGGCGACAAGTACCATATCTTTCGGCGAAATTTGAATTTGATTCACATTAATCCCTCCCGACTCTGTACAAGGAAAAAAACACTACTAATAAATCATTTGATTTTTATTTATGTTTGAGATAATTGTGAGATGGAGCTCGGGTTAGGTAGAGGTCATGTTGAAATGCATGATTTGTATTTAATGAATGATCTCATTAATTTATTTTGCTCTTGGTAAAACGTTAGCTAGGAAGGGAATTAATATATGTTATCATTATTTTAATAACATTGTCATATTTTAGGTTTTTTATTAAACTGAAAGGTACTCTTATCATAGAGACGTGCCATCTAATTAGATTTATCGATGGTAAACATGTGCACGTATAGCATTTTGTATCATGGCCAAAATGCTGGTTGAAGAATTTCAACCATGGTCTACACATTTTATGACTCAAATGTGCATTTGTTATTTAATACTCTTTTGTTTAAGTCATTTAACCTTATTAACTTATGACATAAAAATTAATGAAATTAAACATAGAAAAATAAAATAATGCAAAATTTAGATATAAAAGTGAAAATATAAAGAGTAAAAGTGGATGGTCATATTTAAAAATAAAATAGATAAATTTAATAAGATAAGTTAAAATAAAAAAGTGACAACTTGTGAGGAATTGAGTACTTATTATTATTATCATCATTTTACCTTTGAAATGTTTTTTTGAATGTATACCTCTAAATCAGTGGCGAAAGAAAAATTAATATTGTATTTTCCTTTCAAATCAGTTTAATATCGAACGGATTTTAGTAAAGATGTATGGAACTTCTTACTTATAGTTCTCTCCCTTCAATTTTTAATGTCATTCCGTCATTTCCCTCTCTTACTTTCCCTTCATTTATTTTTATCCAAACACAGTATCAGAGAAATTTGGCGACAACAATATACACTTTTTCAATCAAAGGTTATGGATTTAAGACAACAAATAATCTACACAATTGTATTGACTCTTTTTCTGATTCCTCCTTAGTCCTTTCCTTGCACATGAAGAGTGAGCGGGAGAAACCCTTCATAGAAGGTGGGCTCCTTCTTCATACTGATGCAATACAGGGGTTGGTCGAATTCAGTTTTGTACATTTGTATTGTTTTTCGGATTTATAATATTTTCATTTTTTTTTAAATAATCTACACAATTGAGCTAATTTGATAGGTATGTCACTTAATATGCCATTTTATTGCAAAAATAAACATAACCCCTAAATAGTGAAAGCTTATACAAGTTGTGAAAACAGACAACAGTTTCATATTAATACAATAGTTAGTCTCACAGTTGTGAAGCCATTTCCAGGTCTTTGCTAGTGTTTCAAACCTAGGCATGTATAGTGTAGATAGCAGTTAAAACTAAACGGAAGCTTATCGAATCAGCCTCGTCTGAATGGTTTGTATGTCCTTACAGTCGCGATTGTGCTTTGCCCATTGGTCCAGAACTCTACAAAAAACCAGAAGAGTAGAATTCGTTACCAACCGTCAATCGGAAGTAGACACTTATAACAAGATAATATTAGGATTTGGGATATCATCAAATACTATAAGTCAAATCTTTGTTTCCCCCATTAACATGAGTGAAGATTGACAAATACTTCATCATACCAAAAACAATGGAGTTGTACAATATTATCAATTAGTACAAGTTCATGTACTATCAAGGGTCAATCGGAAACAACAACTTATCACAAGGGAAAAATTGCGTACATCCGATTGTCCCCCCCCCCCCTCTCTCACTCCCCCTAAAAAATAATAAAGCCGAGGGATTCTCTGACTGCACTCTCCTTAATGGGTATGAGTTGCCGCCTTCTTTCCCTCCCCAAACCCTAATTATAGTTCTTATGAGCAGGCTACAATACACAAAATACATTATGGTTTAGTTCGCAGCAAAAATAAACCAAGAAGAAAGCGAGCGGTATTTACTTTTATTTGAAAGGGGAGGAAGGAGTGGAACTGAGGCGCCAGTATTCTTACCACTTAAAATTATAAAAGGCGCGACTTCAGCAAGAATATTGGACAATCCATGAATTACTTATATATAATTTGATTCATGAATTACCAATATAAGCATGCGAAGTTAAAATTGTGACAATATCATGATGCCAAATTGCAGTCAACATTTTTCAGTGTGGTGAATGAGATGTTACTTACCAGAGGAGCCCCTTTGGAAGCCTTCTCAGCCATGTAGGCACAAGGCTTAAAGAACCCTCCAAATTGTTTGGACCATTCCTCCAACCTTGAATAGATATACTTTGATCCCAGCAAGTCAGCCCAGAACAAAATCCCTCCTCTGAAATTAAATGAATGCTATCAGTTTCCGTCTTCTAAAAACATCCCAAATAACATGAGTACAAATAAAAAAGACTCGAAAAAAACAATACCTATACGGAGGGAATCCCATTCCCATGACACCAGCAATATCCAGATCGGATGCCTTTACAGCAATTCCTTCTGCCAGAACTCGGCAAGCCTCATTGACAACAGGGAAAAAGATCATCTCAACTATGTCCTTCTCGGATAAATTTGCTACCTGCAACCCAAATGTTGATGTAAACGTGCAGAGGTTAGATGATTGCTTTACAAATAGCTCAACTGACAGTTGCACTGATTCAAGAAATTCATTCTAATAGTATCAGGACTCGGGAGGAAGCAGTACGGCTTATAATGGTTCAACCAAATTATAATCACCAAATTGCCAAACATAACCAAGCAGGTCAGTTTTTAGCTACTATAGATTGTCACAACAAAAGTGATGATTACATGACAAATAATAAGATTTAGGAATGTCGAATGGCCAAACGAAATTTGGGATTTACCTAGTTAGATGAACTAAGAAGCTGTTATCAAAGAAGCCAAACAGTTTAATCAATCAGATCAAATACACAAACATACTTTAAGTCTATGATAGATAAGAATCAATCATAGTTGCACAAGTTTTATGTGGATCAATTTTAATCTATTACCCCAAACACTAATAAAGACCGTCAAAATGTACTGTAAGTCATTGAATTATACATCACCAAAGGGATGATCATAACACCGTGGAAGACGAACCCAGAGTGACACATAAAGATACAATTTCTATAAGTTAAACTGCATAAAGTCCATGTATTATTGGATTAGGCTGTCACTAAAAGTTTGTGTTTCAGATTATTATAGCAAGAGAAACCAAAAAATGACAGATGAATGAGATATTTCTGTTCTCGCAGTAGTTGGCTTTTCAATCAATAAATAAATATGCCAAAACCTTAATCCCAAAAGTATGGAGCCGCGTCAATAGACATTGTAAAAAATATTTTCAGATTACACTTTCAGGCCTATTACAACGAAAAATGTCAATAATGCTTGAAATCCAAAGCAAATATCTAAGGACAGAACTGAATACTTGATAACTAAACTTTGTGCGAGACATTAATGATAAGGGGCATCAAGCAGCACAGAGTATACTCTATTACTTGTGCTTATTTTTTAATAGAAATAAGCAGAGTATGCACCATATACTCAACATGCAAAAGTATAGCTGATCATACCCAGCAACATGAAATCTAACTGATTATGTTGAAGAAATAGCCCAGTTGAGTAATAAGCTCTATGCCAAAGACTTGAAATGGCTATTAGAAACTGTTAGCTGTATTCAATGAATTTGTTTGATCAACCAACAGAATTTACAATATTACTTTTTCTGCAAGAGGGAATTCTTGGTTTTTTACACTTCTAACCAAAATTTTGACTTCTGAAACTTCCATTCTAATTTGAGCACAAAGTTCCAAGCATACAGCAAATGCACAGGAAAGAACAGAGGAAAAGCATGTGAGTCAGCTTGGTGATTTACTTTATAATATGAATCAGCGAACAAGTATATTTGGCCTTCCATGAACATAGACAGATTATGCACTCAAATGATTAACTGAAAGCACAAAAAGAACCATTCTTGAATCAAACACCACTATTGTTGAACTCAATGATGATAGAATTCCAAACACACACCTTAGGGTCAATGCTGATTCCACCAATTTCTCTAGCTTTCTCAATATATTTCCTTACTTCAGGATCTGGGGTTGCCTTACGTCTATCATCATACAAATAAAACCCTTTGCGGGTTGATTCACCTAACAGAGAGAAACAATAGGATTCCAAGACATTACACATGAGATCAACATCAGATTAAGAAAATTCATATTACTTCTGCTACCTGCTCTTTTATCTTCTTGCATAAGCGGGATCATCATAGATTTATAGGTTCTGTCAGGGAAATGTTCAATATACTGCATTGCAGTTGCAATGCCTACTCCAAAACCAACAAGGTCGATCAATCTGTACAGGGAAGTTTTGTGTAAAATAGTGAAGTTTTTTTTAACATTAAGATGACAGCCAATTAAAAGTAAAACAGAAAGGAAAAACATAAGATTTAACAGTGTATTTACCTGAATGGACCCATTGGCATTCCAAATTTTGTGATGGCTTTATCAATCTTATATAAATCTGTTCCATGCTCAACAAGCAGCATAGCTGCTTGTGTATAAGGGAAAAACATTCTATTAACAGCAAACCCCGTACAATTCCCAACAATAACTGGTGTCTTCTTTATCTTTTTTCCAAGATCTAGCACGTCAACAATTACTTGAGGGGATGTCTTTTGGGTTTGTACAATCTCCAAAAGGGGCATAATATGAGCGGGGCTGATTTACACGCATTACAAGTTTACAACATAATTATACTAATATAGATGGCACACGAGTAAGGAAAAGGTAAACATAGGAGTGTCCATAGAGCAGACAAGATAGATACCTAAAGAAATGGGCTCCAACAATTCGATCTTGAGAATGAGTCTTCTCACCAATAAGGTTCAGATCAATGGTAGAGGTGTTACTCGCAAGTATGCAATGCGGAGAACAATACTTCTCCAGATCTGAAAATATTTGTTGCTTCAAGGAAACATTCTCAATGACAGCCTGCAAGAATATATGAATAAGTTCACAAATATCTAACTGAATCTAGAAGAAACAAAAAACCACAACTCATCACAAAACAAAGAAAAGCACACATTACTTCGATGACCATATCCACATCTTTAAAGCTAGAATAGTCAAGCGCTCCTTGGAGTAGAGACATAGTCTTTTCAAACTTGTCCTCGCTCATTTTTCCTTTCTTGACACGACTTTGTAAATTGGCTGAATGAAAATGATTAACAGTCAGCTCCACAAAACGATCAAGCATCAGAATGAACAAAATTCAATACAATACTCATGTAACCAGTACCTTTCACCCTTCCAATACCCGCTTCTAGAAATTTCTGGTTCACTTCCTTTAAAATAACATGATAGTTACTGAGAATCAATGCAGTAGCTATTCCAGATCCCATCAATCCTCCACCAAGAATAGCAACTTTCCTTATCTTTCTTGGTGATAGACCCAAGTCAGTAACACCAGGGACCTGTTTCAGGATTCAAGAATATTGAGTAAACCCATCAGTGGTAATAGATTTGCAGACTCAAATACTAAAAGCAGCAGTAAGCCAACCCAACACATTTTTAGCGTGAATTGTTTATATAGTACAATTCACTAAAAGCAAACTGGCAACCCCCTCCCCTCATGCATGCTCAAATGAAACCATACATATGAACATGCAAAGAATTTGTTGGTGATTTTCCAGGTGATAATGCTTCAAACGAATATTTAAAACAGATTGCATGCTTTTCTCTAGGTGATTTCTTTAAATATGCAAGATATCAGAAAATAATGCTTTGACTTCAGCAACCTTTTAGACTTTAGCCTGAAGTATACGATTGACTGCACTGCGAATTGTAGTCAACAATATATTTGTAGAATAACTTGTTAAGCCATTCATAAGGAATAGAAGGCCTTATAGATAAATCATTAAGCCAGCATATTAGGTTTCTGGCATATTTGAAAACAGGAGAGGGTATGCACTAAAAGGAAAGAGGTTAGGAGAGAGAAGACAAAAGATAAATTCTTAGTGAGTTTAAATAAATGAGTAACAAAAACCTTTGATGTTCCACGTTGAGCAAAAAAGATGTGGACCAAGCTCTTGCAAGTATCCGAACGAAGAAGTTCTTCAAATGCATCAGCCTCCTGCCAACGATTAAGATGTTTTAATAATGTGCCATAAGAAAACATACACTTCTGTGTAAAAGCCCGGAAGAACAAGAATTAGCAGCTAAACCTTCCACAAGCCCGCCCGAGGTCCAGAAGCTATTCCTTCTTCAATAACATCTATGCAAACCAGTGGGTGCTTGAGGTTTGGAGCTTGCTTTCGAGCCTGTTCCCTCGCAAACTTCAATATTTCTCTCGCCTCTCCAAGTGACTCCAACTTGTCCGTCTTATACAGACTTGAAACCCACGGTTTTCTACGCTCCAAGATTTCCAAGGCCCAGCGACGAGCAGTACTGAGCAGTTCGTTTTCTGGGACAATTGCATCAACAAGTCCACACTTATGGGCTTCTGAACCTTTGATTGGCTTAGACATCTGCAACAGATAGGGTGAGACAGTGAAACTAGGCTTAAGTTTAAGACGATGTTTAAAACTCTACAGTTGAACCACATACCAGCATCATTTCAAGAGCTTTGGTTAATCCAACAAGCCGTGGAAGACGTTGGGTTCCTGAAACAATTAGAACCATTAAGATAAAGGGAGGCTGCACAAAATCATTTCACCCAACAGCACACCAATTTGGATAATATTACAGAAAACTATAGCCAAAAACAAAAACAATGACAACCAGCAGCATGTCCAAAGAGAAAACAAGAGAACAATAATTAAAACTAAGATTTCCATGTACTGCACCCCAGTTTATGCAAGTTTATATAGCATCACAATGATCTTAAATACTATACCATCATCCATTGACAGGTAGCTCGTAGCTTCTTTAGTTGAAGGAAAGTTCTATATACTACGGTGACCTCAAATTTCGTAAGAGTTCTCTAAAGAGTATAGAAGACACGAGAATTCAGAAATCAACCCGTTAACCCTATTTATGATTCTAGAAAATCCGTGACTGTTACCTTAGTAACTGAATCCTGTTAAACAACCTAAACTATAATATTTAAAACAAGGAAGATATTTTGCTAGTTGTAAAATATTAAAAACCTAACAAAAGAAAAAAAAAAAACCTTGAAGTCCTCACCCCCATTGTTGCCTCCATCTACTTCCTCTTCCTTTGCTACTTTTCAATTTAATTCAGTTGTTTCCATTGTACAATTTGTACGGAAAAGACCCTCGCTCATTCTTAGGGTTTTTATCTTGCTCTTTGATGGGTCAAGTTGGATCAGAATTTTGGGTTTACACAGAAACTTTTGCGAATTTGGATTTAATTTAAGTTCATTAGAGTCTATTTGTCATAGCCAAATCATGTTCATCAAAGGAGAACTATATCCTTGATGATCAATGTTCATTGTGAATACTTTTCAAGTTTGATGCTTGAAATTTTTGGTTTTGTTTGTCCATTTAAAGGTCAAAGACGCAGACCACCTGTGAACCACCAACCAACCTCCTAAACAACCAAAATTGAGATGGGAGTGAGGAATCACCAACACCATAGGCAAGAAAAGCCCCAGTGCTAACGATAATCACTCCACGCTCAAAACACTCTAGCATCCTTGTAAACAAAATGTAATGGGTGCATATCAACTATTGAGTGTGGGGGTGATTTTTAGAAGGGCTAGCGATTGGGAGGTATTAGGGGTGCTTTTGGGCAAGTCGTCCAACGGTAGTGGTTTCTGGCTAGTTCATGGTTTTTAAGGCTAGTTGGATTCTGACCTCACTGGCAGAGTGGAGGCCAAAGCAGAGATATAGAGGCTCAGGTCCTTGAGGATGAAGGATGGACTATAAGGAAATCTTTAATTATGTATAAAACAAGCATTCTTGACAGATCCAAAGCTTTATAGTTCTTCAGTTTCGGACATTATGGACTATGAAAAAATGGTTCTTAAATCATGAGCACTCTCTCCCTTCGGCTTGCTGAGCTCGAAAAAGATATGTCGCATCACTGTCCCATACTCCCTAGTCCTTGTTTTATTATGTCAACAGCTTGGTTGTGTTTAATGAGCATGTTAGCTAGTGCATTGATAATCACTACTAGGAAATTTGAACATTAATTATTAATGATCTAATTGCTATTCATAATTATAAAGTTTTGGTTTTGATTATTGGAAATCACCACTTCGTAATTACAAGGGCAAGGTTGCACTGACCCCCAAAGGCCTCAAACCTATCTACTCCAGAACCACTTAGTGGCTTTGGGGTAATAGATTGTTGTATCGTAATTAGTAAGCTTCTAAGAAAAAAGAGAGAAGTGTATTATGATAAACATTACCTTTATAAAAACTAAATTGAATATACTAATCAACTCAGTACTTTCCAATTTCCTAGAAGGAACATACAAATAATGTATAAATCTCAGCTACCTACTAGCATCTAGTGAAAAGATAATTCCATTGAGATAATTCATAGAATATAATAGAACACTTCAACAATGGGTTTATTACGAGAACATGGGACACTATAGATGTTGCGCACTAGCACTGTAAAAGGATATATTTGAGGGGTAGTGAATTTAACATGTTCAAATTTGTGGCCTTGAAACAAACTATTAAGCCAAACAAAAGTAGAAGCAACAAAAGAAAAGGCGATACCTCCAAATCCAGGAATTATTCCAAGCTGAAGTTCAGGCAAACCCAATTGTGCATTGGAAGTAGATATTCGTGCATGACAAGCCTGTCAAGAAGTAAAGCAAACTAGTGTTGTAGAGAGAAATATATAATAGTTCATATAAAAGTCACTGTAACAAGTAACAACCATCTTATCTTTATAAAGGAAAAATGAACTCTTACCATTGCAACTTCTAAACCTCCACCTAATGCTAATCCATCAATAGCAGCAACCGAAGGTTTTCTTGCAGCTATACACCCATCCCCATAAAAACAAAAAAACAAAGTGTCAAACAAATAGGTTACAAATGAGATTTTCTTCTGCTAAAATTGTAACTATGAGTACACCTTCGACCGTGTCTGTAAGGACCTCCACTGCCACAAAGCCACGCTTAGGTGATGCAGCTGCCAACAGTTACAATAAAGTCAAAAAAGATTAATACTGACATTGAAAAATAAAATAAACAATATCCTCCCATAATCCATATGAATATGGGAATGAAAATGTGACGTACTCTTTCCCTCTTGAATTCCACCGAAAGCAGTAATATCAAAACCACCAGAAAACTTTCCCTTGGCACCTATACGAAGTAACTGTCAAAATTTATGATTGAATATCACCTAACTAAAATTTTGACCAATGTGATGAATGATATAAAAAATCCACCTGCAACTACAATCGCCTTGACATCATTTCTTCTTAATGCCTCATCAAAATTTTGTTTCAGGCTTTGCAACACTATCAAAACAGAGATTATATACCAATAAGAAACCACAAATATTCTGAAATATTTTAAACAAAAGGACAGTGATCATATAACAATAAGAAACAACAACAGTGATCATATAACAATAAGAAACAAAAAATGTTGAAAGATTTAAAACAAAATCATAGACATATGAGCGCAACCACAATGAATAAGCTCTAAAAAATTAATCAACAGTAACCTTGTCTTGTTAACATTTAAAAAATATTGACCAAGACCAACGCCAAGTTGTTCACACTCAAACACAAACATACATGCCTATTATTTAGGGAACTAAAAACAATAATTAAGCAAATTAAATAAAATCACTTAGCTCATAAAAACTTTCAAGAGTCTCTCAACATGATTACTCTACTAATGGAACATCATTCAAACCACCACCTTTGATTCACTTTTATGAACAAAAGATAGGTACAGATGGCTTAGTTTTAAAGAGCGCGCCCCTTCAAGGTATACTCTAGAAAATTTCTTTTCTTAATGTGGGGTCAAAGACACACACTTTTTGCGCTTTTTTACGCCTTACGCCTTTCTACGTCTTATGCGCTTTTGTTATTTTTTGTAAGAAAATATCTTCTAATGACTGAACAATTAGATTGAAAAAGATTTATCTTTTTGGCGAGAAAGAAAAGAAAAACCAAGGATTTGCTCTTGTTTTCGAAGTAGGCTAAGAGAAAAGGGCATTAAGAATTTTCTTAAAGTGTTATGTCTTATGCCCTTTTATGTGAAATAATGACTAATATAAACAAGGGACGAGCTTTAACATAAGCAAAACAATTGTACTTTTATTCAAAATGAAAGTACCCAAATGTATTTTACTGAAGTCACAATCATCGTCAAAACCTAATCTCGCAGAGATTAATAATAAATAGAACATATCCCTTGTTTCCCCTTCTCTTTTTAGAATCAGAGATCTTAAAATAATTCCTTCCCTAGTGAATAGTTACCTATTTGCAAAACATTGTGCTCCACAAAATTATATGCGGATGCCAATAGTGAAAAAATAATTAACGCATGGAAGCAAGTAATGAGATACAAACATGCTAATCTTGTCCATTGTACGATAACTAACAATGAGCTTTGCCTTGGCTTCTCCACCCTTTCAAAGACAAGAATTTCTCTTTTTTGCATGTAATGAGACTATTAGTCTATGCAATTCTTCATGGATTGCATTACTATCATAATAAGCTTCACCCTTTCAAAGACAAGGATTTCACTTTTTTGCATCCTACCTAGGAGCTTTACCTTGGCTTTGAGGGAGTGACCTGAGCCGCTTGACAATGAGCCTCCATTCCTTCTAAACCACAACATGAGCTCCTAACTACCATGTCTAGATGATTTTCCCAATTACATGGGTTCCTAAGCAATTTCAATAGATTAGTCCTGAGCATAAGCATGCTTTGCCGGAGACAGTTCAATGGTTTGGCTCCGTTTTCCCTCTGATAACTTCACAGCATTCCTAGAACAGAAGGCTAGCATGCTAAAATGAAAGCCATACCAAATTGCTTAGCAATGCTAATACCTGGATAAGAACTTGGATAATTCAACAACCCAAATGACTTCAATTCTCTTCCTTACAAATTTCTCCTTCCAAAATTGGTAATCAAAATTTCAATCTCTCCCTCCCTTTCTTTCCAATTCCGTCAATCCAAACACAAACTTGATCTATAGTATTGGGTTGGTAAATTGGTAAACGGAATGTAAATGGAGGCTGGACAATAACATAAAAATACAAAACCAATCTGATTTCAATCAATAAATTAAACCCAAAAACAGGATATGCAACACAAATCATACATCAGCCCACAAAAATCAAAACAACAAAATAGTAACAGGTGCAATTAATCAAAATTAAACAAGATCAATCAAATTTCCGACCAAAAAACTCTCAAAAATATTTTTAAAAAAAGGAAAATGAAATCAACGATAAAAACGAAAGAAATAATACCATCAAGAGAAAGAGAATTGACGGGAGGATTGATGATGGTGATGACAGCAACACCATCAGAACCAACTTCAATGGTGGTTTTACCCTTCATTTTACTCGATCAAAGATTAGAAATTCAGCTTCGATTGAATGATATGAGAGTGCCGATAAATGAGTTGGTTGTTGAAAATTGAGATGGGGTGTATTAATGAAGGTGTCGTGTGCGTCTCTGCATAATTCATGTATTTTAGCATTTCATTTCAATCCTGATATTATGAATCCGAAATTCAGATAACGACAAATTTGATATTTACACGATTTTGTAATTGAATGCGACTTGACTCGACTCTAAAATGTATTGGACGTAAAATTTGATTTTGAAACAATTTGGAGCACGTAATCTGAAACTGACTCGATCACCTAAATTAACACCTTTAACAACGATTCTCACCTAATCTAACGTTATTCATCTCCAATCTTGTTTTAGTAATTCAGACTCATACATAAGAAATAACATAGTCATTTGAGAATCTTGTTTTATTCCGCTTAAAATTAAATTTTTTAATATGTATTTTTATAATTTTTTTTAGTTAAATAAATGTTTAAGATTATCAGAATATATATTAAATTACGTGTAAAAAGTAATATACTTCCTCCGTTCTAACATACTTGCAACATTTGTTTTTTCACGCAGTCCAATATACTAATCTAATCTTTAAAATCTCTAATTACGTATAATAAAGAATTATAAAAATTTGATATTAATTATCTTTGCAATAAGACGAAACAAACAAGATATCACTTGACTATATTTTAACTTATAGATTAATAGTTAATCACAAATTAAGAGTATGAATAGTGTTAAATTTTCTAATGTTACAACTGATATGGAACAGAAGAAGTAGCAAGTACTAAAGTATTTATTTTGATTATTTTTTTAAGAATAGTACCATTATTTTTAATCTTATTTATAAATTTATTCTTTATATCTTAATTTTTTTTCTTCAAAATGCAAATTAATATTAAAATCTTAGATAATAGGTGGTGCATTTTCACGATGACATGTGAGTATTGTATTGGGATGCTTCTTCTTATCATCACACCTTCCTATGCAGCAACTTAATCTTGATAACAAATTGACCACAGCCTAAATACTCCCTCGTTTTTTTTTTCTTCCCATTTACTTTTGCACAGTTTTCAAAGCAACTTTCGAGCCTAAATATCTCTAAATATGCATCATAAAAAATTATAAAAAATATATGATAAAAAAGTATACATTAAGACAAATCTAAGGAGATCTTATATGGATATACTTTAACATCTATAAATGTCTTTAAAATCTTAATCAAATTTCTCTCCCCAAAAATGAAATATTCTAAACGAGAAGAACAAAAAAGAACGGAGGGAGTAAGAAAATATAGAAATTATATGAAAGTTATAATGTATGGACGAAATTTAAAAAATGATGGATTATTCTTTAAAATTAAAATGATGTAAATTGTGTATGATAAGTCAAAATGGAAATTTTTTTAAATCTAAAGAGACGGAGAAAGAAGTGTTAATGATAATAAAAAAGATGGCGCAATTTTTATAAGAAAAGTTATTGACAAGTTTAATGGAAAAATAAGGCATTTTTTTATCATGGATGGATATGAAATTGTCAATTTCTTTATAATTTATACCATACAATATTTCTCTTACCATTATTTAGTTTCATCAACCAAACGGTAGTATAAGTTAATAAGTTAGTTAAAATTGTAAATTTAAGTCCATGGGCGGTTCTTCGGGCATTCCAGATAGCCGACCGCCTAGGGCCTACGAAATAAGAGGCCTCAAACATTAAATGGAGCTATTTAGGGCAAGTTCCGAGCAACATTTTTAAGTAATTTGTTTGTAAACCTTTTTATATTTGAAATAATATATTGTTACAATACATTTTATTTTTAAATTATTTTTCTTGAAGTGAAAAATTATATATCTTTTGATATAATAAAGGGGCCCATATAAAAAATCGCCAAAAAAATAGAACCTCCAAAATCTTTGCTCCGCCACTATTTAAGTCATTACTCCCTCCTATTTATAGAGAATGGAAAGATTCCGAAGCCGAAATTTCACCCTACCATCAATAGGTTTAGCTAGGGCATTTATAACACGACCCAAATAAGCTTCACTCACAGGTATCTGAGCAATTCTTCCCGCGAATCGTTGTCTAGGCTAAACCCGAGTCAATGCCGTGATCGCTCTGGTGTCAGACGCCCGGTGATGATTATCAAGGCCCCGAACTAACCTCTCTAACCACCGAATCGATGTCACACAGATAATAAGCCTCCCCTATCTCTATTTAGTTGCGGCTGACAGCCATAAAGTCTTATCATCAGTTGTCATCCGCGACAAGGTTGTCAACCTACACTGCGCTCACCATAGCAAATAGCATTCGAGTTAAATCAATAAGTATGACATGAATTTAATTCATCAACTATTTTTCTTTATTGTCATGGTAAATAGTACAAAATAAACAACTCTAAAACTAAAAGTTTAAAATTAAGGCCTAAAAATAAGTAGTGAATGTTAAAAACCTTAAAATGAACAAAAAAACTCTAAACGAGATTACATGAGTATAAATCAAGTCGACCTAATATGTTGCAGATCAGGTCAGGATTGTGATTTTCATCCTAATAAACTGAATTAGTATGTGATTTGGGTCAAAGGGTTTATGACCAGTCATATAATCTGTACTCGACCCAATCTAATTTGTTAGATCGACTTATTATTAACCACTTACTTTTATTATCCACTTATTTTTTTTCTTATTCTTCAATTTAATTTTACTTTCAACTAAATTTCACATACAATACAACCAGTTCATTCTAAGAGGCAAAGACAAAGTACAACAAACACAACTTTTCATTGCGTGAGAAAGAACTTTGAAAGGTGATACTAAGGGCACGTTTAGAAATTATTTGTTTGTCGTTGGCTAGTTTTACCAACTGAAAATATTGACTGCTTTTATTCGCTTTTAAGCTAGCTGAAAAAGGCAATTATTTATAGAGATAATGGGTAAATTTGAGTATTGATTGTTTATTAGAGAAAAAATTGACTTACAAGCCAAAATCCAACAAAAAAAGTTAACTGCAATATTTTTTAATTTTAACTTAAAGAAGTTTTTTTTAACTATTTAAACAACTAACAAGACAAAAGTCGAAATCCCAACCAAAAAACCAATGTAAAAGTCACGTACTAAACACCCCTAACGCTCAATAATAATCTTAAAGCACATTATTCTTAAAACACAATAATCTTTAATCAAAAGTTAAGTTGATGTCACTATTTTGAGTGTTAGGTAGGTAATTAACCAGAATAATGAGTATTGATACTCAATCATCATCATGTCCAGTATATTTCGTCCATAGAAAACTATGACCAGAGTTTGAAAAGAAAAGGACGCCGACAACTCATATTCATGAAGGAGAGCATAATCAAAGAGTCCCCAATTTAAAGAAGAATGAGATAAGCGTCTGATTTTGTACCTGATGGAACCGAATGCGACTAAAGCAAACTATAATATATTCAAAAAAAATATTGATAGTGAAATAAGAGTCCAATCGCACATCAACAGTTCACACTACCAAACACCAAATCTCTCCCCTCTCTCTTCCAAACCTGAACGCTTTCCGCCCAATCTCAACTATCAACACGAAATTCAATCCTTAGAACTCCATAATTTCTCAATTCAAGCTATTCACGAAAGAAATCAAAGAACATGAGTGAAGAATCAAAGCGTGTAATGGCGGAAAAAACTTCAACTGACGATCGGAAACCTTCTTCAACATCAACTGGAAAACGTATCATTGTTAAGAGCGCTGATATGTCGGAAGACATGCAGAAAGAAGCTGTCGACATTGCCATTGCTGTACTGCGTTTTGTGCTCTCATCCTTCCGATCTTTGTGATTTTATGGATTTCATGAATTTTAACTTCATTTTGCTATTTGATGATGATTCAATGTGTTGATTTTCACTTTTTCAGGCATTTGATAAGAATAATGTTGAAAAAGATGTAGCCGAAAGTATTAAGAAAGAGTTTGATAAGAAACATGGACCTACTTGGCACTGCATTGTCGGTCGCAATTTCGGTATATTTTTCTCCTCAATTTTCTGACTGTATTACTGAAAGAAAAGTCACAAATATAAGTAGATAGCTGAGAATGAAAGGTAGTGTATGGTGCAGTCAATGAACTAAACTAAGAGTGCAAGTGGATGATAGGAATAATAGTCAAGCATAGACAACAATAACACAAAGATTTTAAGGTGGTTCACCAAACTTAAGCTATATCTATAGACTATAATCGTAGCTAGAGACTAAAGTTGTCTTCAAATATGTATTTTAAGGAAAAAGGTTTTGATCTTGATAGAAATTACTATGGAGAATTTGATTAGGGAATATACTAGAGAGGCTAACTTTAGGGAGTAACAAAGCAAGAAAGGTAGCTAACAAATGAGACTATTGGCTTACTTACTACTCGTGACTTAGTGTTGTTGTCAGGGGCGGATCTAGAAAAAAATCAAATGATGTCGATAACCAATTAGAGTACTTATCATACCATGACGCTTGAAAACATCGTGAATAACCGGACCATGTAACTTGAGGAAAACATGATTTCGAGGTTGATAATCGAGGTTGATCGAGGAGCCACTTTTTTGAAATACCTATCCATTTCTAACCCTAAATCAATTAAACCAAGAATGAAGAACCCTAAATCCATTGTAGAATTACCAATTGTAGAATTAAATCCCAAGAAATATAAAATGAAACCCATAATTAGAAATTTAACACCAATTTAACCAAGAACCCTAAATTAATTAACCCTAAATTGAATAATTGATTAACCCTTAAGCCAAGATTCAAGATACAATATTTAACAAATAACAATCAACATTAACCAAAAATCAAAAATCAAAAATCAAAAATCCATACAAATTAACAATTGTCAATTGAAATTCAAAAAACTAATGAAACTAGGAAAGAATCAAATAAATTAAGAAATAAAAGGAGAAATTAGAAAAATGGTGCGGGAGACCGAGGGACTCACCGCAGCCCCTGGCTGGAGACTGGAGTGGTCGGCTGTCGGCTGGAGGCTGCAGGCCTGCAGGTGACGGGTTGGTGGCGCCCTTGGCGGCAGGCAGTAGCGAAAAGGAGGAGGCGAGGGTGGCAACAGCGCAGCAGATAGGGGATTGGGGAATATGGGATGGAATGTCGAGCAAAGCAGCAGATAGGGTAATGATTCATTTTTAAAAAATATTAAAAAATGTTGTTTGGAGGGTTTGATCTTGGGTGGATGCTGTCAAAGGCAAAAGCTCTTACCAACTGAGACACATTATTCATCAATGTATATTATGAAATAGGCATATATATATTTCAAATGCTGTCAATTGACAGCATTGCTATAGCCTAGATCCGCCCCTGGTTGTTGTATTTATAGCCCAAGTTAGGGTATCCAGCCTAAAACGAAACAGGAAGTCCGAAATAGGCAGAGACCAGCAGTCATTGCCTGCTCGTTCGAGCAGGTTCAGTCCAGCCCCCTTTTGCCTTGTTCTTGCTTCTTCTGCGTACTGTCTTGGTCCCCACTCGTTGCCTTGATCTTACTACACTTTTCCTTAGTTCATTGAGGCCTTGCTCCTCAATGATGATCACCCAATCATTTGTAGATGTGTCAGTACCATGATTATTCACCTTCAACCAAACTCAGATCGCCATTTGAGTTCTTCTCTACCTTCCCAAAAATATATGAAATGCAAGGGTTTTAGGGATGTTTGATGAAGAACAAAATAGACAAACACAATGATGATAGATCAGCAATTTAGGGAAGCAAGAACACAACAGTTTATGAGGTATCTTAGATACCCCTCGAAAGATGTTTACTTTTATTAATGATTCACCAATATATCAATGAACAAATCTCACACACTTGAGAACAAACTCTCAAGGTAAAGATCTCATCTTTAATGGAGATCATCCTTAAACACTAGTACAATGTAAAAGAAATTCTAATGGCTTAAGCCCTAGTTCTCTCTATGTATTAGCCTTGCTCTCATCTTCTCTAATCCTATTCGAGCTTTGCTTTTATATAGCCCACAATGCGTTAAAGGAACCCCAAGACTAGTTAGTTATACTTGTTCTCCAAGCAAAGCCCGCAAAAACAGAAATCGCGTTTTTGGCCCAGCAGCAAGGTGCTCGGACGAGCACTATATGTGCTCGAACGAGCACCACATCAGTGGCATTCACTGACTTATTCGTTCCGTTGCCTCGAACTTTCCCCATGCCTTGCCTCGTTCAAAGCATGACCCAAAACCTTCCTTGAGCACTCTCTTGCCTTGTACAAGGCATTCCAAAACATCTCCATTGATCACATCATGGAGTGATCCAAACCTCAAACCCTCATACTTACTTGCACACACATCATCCTCCAAGTGCAAGACAAAACATGGACTATTAGATGATCAAAGTCATTTTCAACATTAAGGAAATTGACACTTGCTTCAACAACCTAATTATTTAGATTAATTAAGTCCTTATACTTCATGAACTTAAATCAACTATTAATTATCCGAACAATTACATTTAACTATTAATGGATTTTTCAAGGTTTATGGCTTTGATTATGGAATATGATTTTCATATTGTAATGATAGTCTAATTTTGTATTCTCAATTGTCAATTTTCCCTATCTTTTTGTTAAAATTTGTTTTGTGATGTTTTTTTGGTAACTTGTCCCAAAAGCGGCAAACAAAATTATTGCGGAGGAATATGCTTGATGAAACAAGCTGAGTGATTCACTATTCCTTATTTTTTCTATTGATATTTGAGAATGTAATGTTAGTAATGACTAGTGTCCGTGATTCAAACTTACTACCCTCTCTTATTTTAATTCCGTAGGTGTAAGATTTCCATTTACTCTAAAATAGTAGCGTACACTTCTCACCTATTTCCGTTACTATATACTTGTTCGTTAACATATATATGCCTTGGGAGGTGATATTCAAATCAAAATCACCACAAAGAAAGGACAAGAGAGAAAATGTAGGGGAGATAGAACAAGGAAGGTTAGATGTTATAGAAGTATATATGCACAATACTCTCACTATAATCCCCACAAACCAGTCAAACTCTATCGCTCACAGTACGCCTATGATCCAAGGTTACTTCTAGAAGCCCTCCGAAGGTAGTGATGACACTTATGAGGTCTGTCATAGATTGTCTTACACAGTTGTCTCTTTAAAAATAGTTAAGATTTCATAGATAATTAGGAACCAACCATCTCCTATCGGTTTAGTAGTGATGTAGTATAATCAAGTAGAATCTGATGTTGCACTCTTACAGTAGCTGTAGAATCATAGAATGCCTTACATGATGAAGTAAAAGTTATTGGATAAACAGTAAACGGCAAAAATAAAGAGAGTATCTAATTGGTCATCCATAGTCCCACAGTATCCAATTAAATTTGTTTGACATAGCCTAAAAGTATGTTTTTCAGCGTAAGTATCTAAACATATTACTATTAGAACATCATGACTAATTTGATCCGGAAGTTTTGCTAAATATATAAATTGAAGCTTTTAAATTGGTCTAATTATCAAGGTTATCTTTAGCGGTTCCTTGATCCTAAACTCTTGCTTTATAGGGGAAGCCTCTTTCGCTTTCTTAAATACTCCCATCTTTTTTACCATTGCCGAGTTCCCAGTTCTCAAATGACTTGCTTGTTCCCATTTCTTTTTTACCATTGCCGAGTTCCCAGTTCTGCTACCATCATATATTACCTAACTTAAAATGTGATCCCCCTTCATATTACAGTAGCCAAACATCTTGTTAGGAGGGTGTTTTATGTTACAATAGTTGTTACATGTTAAACTAACAGGATGACTGATAAGTTTTGGCTAGAAAAGATGCATCAGCAGCTAATTATAATTAACAAAGAGGTGGTTTGCACTTCATAAACAAGATCTTCACAACTTCCATAAAAACATTAGGCTATTGATGGTCCAATCTGAAAAACTTTCTCTGATAAACGAATAGAGGAAAATATAGGTCACAACAAATTCAACTATAGGCAGTACTCTTTGAGTCTTTCCTGACTCACAAAGTTTCTTTAAATCTAACTAAAAACATTAAAAATTATCTTAGTTGTTGATATTTGCTATCTTGATATTCCCCTCGCCTTCTTTTTCGTCTCTAATGGTGATAAAGAGCTACCTATCAAAGCCCAAAGTTTTGAACCCTGACCTTCGTTAATTGTTACTCATACCCATAAATTTATGAGTCCTAGAAAGATGCAGCGTTCCTGCATAAGATTTATTATAACTCTCTATATACCACCACCTTTTTCTTTTCCCTTTCTTCAGAGAGTCATGTCTTGACTATTTTCCTATCCATAAAACTAGGCTATTTGAGGAAAGGAAGGGAATAATTGAAACACTCACCTCCCAAGTAAGAAGGCAAAGATCACAAAACTACAGACTACCAAGAGCGTGGGATGAACACATTAGAGGTGAAAAGACACCTTAACATTTAGGTTTGTACATTTTGAGGAAGGAACATAAAAAATCTGAATCAAGAGTCTCAAGAGGTTTTCAAGAATGCGATGTGCTGTACTTAATATGAGCAACTCCAGCAGTTTGTTAATCCAAAGAAGGCTGCTGGTTAAGTTGTAAATGACATTCATTGGGTAGTTGTAGCTATTAATGGTGCCTGTTGCTTTCTTAGGCTGTTCGGTCTGGGTTGGGCTGGATGGGCCCAGCCCGTTTACTATTATAACATCCACCCCTGCCTGAACTATTTTCATTTGAGCCTGTCACAGCCTGTATCCACACAGACCACACCCCATTGACTGGTCGATTCATTTTAATTCTGATGGTTTGAACTGATGCTTGATTCTTGGAGCATCGCCTAGGACAAGGTGCCTAATCATGAGAAACATTGCAGACAAATAATTTGAGAAAACTTGGATTGAACAGAAATAATTTTGTTATCTACATCTGCCTAGTCAATTAATATTGTGCAAACGAGTTTGACAGTATATTGGACTGATAGTGAACACTGAATAGTGATACACGAACCATTCTCATCCACTAATCTGCTGATAATGCAGCTCTTAGGTGTAGGCTTTGTTAAAGATATCTCCCTGAAGGTAAGGGGGAAAGAACGGGATCGTAACTAAATGGTGATTTTAGAAACTCGACTCGTAATTGATGTTTTTAAACCTCTTAATAGTCCCCCTTTTTTTTCTTAATCTCTTTCTTTCCCGACTTAAGTGTTGTCTCGTGCTTTTTCAAAAGTTTGTTCTTGATACTTGAAACAGGTTCATACGTGACTCACGAGACAAACCACTTCATCTATTTCTATCTGGATCAGAAAGCTGTATTACTATTCAAATCTGGCTGATGATGTCCAGGGTTTCTTCCAGAACGTTGTTATTAAATCAAGCTTTGTGACACCATGAGGCTATGATATATATTATATTTGCTGACAAGCTCGTGTACGTATTTCTATTTAAAACCCTAGAACGAAGTGTTATTGGTAAAAATTCTTGTCCGTGTATATTTTACGCTCTGAATCACGCTTCTCCTTATTACCAACTAGGTATTGGAAGCTCGGACGGCTGAATGCATTTAATTGCCAGTCACTTCGAATTCTAGAAGCTGTTCAGTTCACTATGTAATCGTTTGAAATATGTTGTTGTTCACTTATTCTAGAGTGCAGATGCCTTCTTTCATGGCTTTATTGGCGAGTTAGTTGTTTTATTGATGAGCTGAACTGGTTTCACTTCCTTAGTAGTGTAGCATGTTCCTCAGATTCCAGGCTTCTGCGCGAGAATGAACTAACACAAATTCTTGTGAGAGACGGTCTTTTTGAGAGATTATTCTAATTTGGTGAGCACATTATCATTTTCTAGTTTATTTAAACTTCATTGGGTTGGGGGCTGAGAGACGTCTCTCAAAAAGACGGTCTACACTTCAAAACACCAAACAACACAATAGGCTCAACTGAAGCGCTCTTGCTTATAATCTTGAAGAAATACAAAGCATTGAGCAACACAAGAACGAGTTGAATATTGTGTTTTGATGGTGTAGCAATGAACTACAACTACACTATTAAATATTAATGCTAAGTCATCATCATACTCGGTGTATCCCGCTCATAGATAAAAACAAACAAAAACATTAACTTTATGAATATGAGGTTCACTAATTTATGCCTTCCCTTAGGCTAATTTTGTATTAGTATGTGTTATAATTTTGATATAGAGCTACTAATGACCAAAACAAGCCATACACAAAAGCTTGACCATAAAAGTAAATCAAAAATGACTTAATTCAAAACAATTCTCTCCTCCAGACGACGTGAAAATATTCACGTCATAACTCCCAGTCCTAGCATATGAATCAAATCAAAATTGACTCAAGTCACAATTGTAACATACTAACATATATGCTACCAAATAAAAGGCTTAAAAAAGTAAGATAAAAGTGAAAAAGTTATAACTTAAACTTATAAATATGATTACATAAATTCATGTATGAGATGGTCTCATCGTGAGACATGCCTGATAGTAATAAAGGATACTCCCAGTATCCCGCACAAGGTAGAGTTCGGGTGGGGGTTTTATTTTCCTGAAAGATGCGGACAAATCATACCCGTTCCATCAAGGAGAGAGTAAATGGAAATGCGTGCAGTCAAAAAACCCTCCAATTGCACCTAGTAGGGGTCGAACCCCAAATCTTTTGCTCTACATGCAGATTGCAGACCTTATATTTAGGTTAAATAGCTTGATAATAAAAAAATTTAGCTTATAAGCTTTTTGTTTTGAAGTCGTCTCACCATGAGGCGTTCTCATACAAGACGGACCGATAAAATTAACATGTGGACACTATGCAAGTGAAGACAACCTAGCCCTAGCTTTTGCATGGAAAGGCCAGGTTGGAAGGAAAAAAAATCAGCCACACACGTTTGTCCTTATAACTTGTGATGCAAAATTGCATATTTCTGCTGTTTTGATTTTTTCTTTTTTTGTTTTCATACATATATTTTCCTTTATTTTTATTTGTCTTTTTAATTATTTTATTTGAAAACTCTTTTATTCAAATAAAACTAATTTTAAGAGATATAATATAAGCAATAAGCATCACATCTTATCTTATCATGATTATAAATAAGACCTCGTGTTTCATGGTATTTATATATCTTTCTAATACTCTTGGCCCTTTGTCACAAACTTGAACGTGACCCCAACTAATTCTTGAATATTGTAGTGTACAAATTAATATAATTATACACGATATATATTTATTTTATTCCCTGTTGACAAAGACAATAGGCATTTATAAATCATGTGACCATGTCTTATGACAAAAGAAGTATAAAAAAATCACAAAATCTCACAAGAGACGGTCTATAGGATAGACTACAAAATTGGGCCAGCCCATTTCCCTTAACTGATTTTTTTTTATTATAATATCAATTATATTATGTTATAATCCTAAACGTAAGGTATTATAACCTCGAATATACTATTTTATAACCCCAAATATAAGTTATTATACCCCAAATAATTTATTATAACCCCAAATATACTATGTTATATTTTGGGCTGGGCTTTATGTATTCCGTCTATAGAATAGACCGTCTCCCATGAGACTTACTGAAAAAAATTTTTAAGTTTTGCAGTTAGTTTTTAAAGCCAGGAGACTCTTTGGCCGTACTTTTCTTTATAGGTATGACTTATTGAGTTTTCGCCTTTTTTTCTCCCTAGACTCTGATCATAGTTTTCTATGACCAAAATACACTGGGTATGATGATGAATTGATTGTGCATATTTCTTTTGCCTTTTCTTTGGATCGCGGAGATATATGTATGGTCTGTTCACTAACCTCCTCCATCTAGATTCTGACTTTGTGCAGAATTACTGAGTTGATGACTAAGACAACTATCATTCAGTTTTTTTCTATGAGTTAAATTTTATTAAGTTTTGTTGGAAGTAGATATGCGGGCATTAATAAATGAGTAAAAGGAATGTATACATGAGATGCAAAGAGAGTATAAGTTTGTACAATGAAAAGAGAATATAGGTAAGAAACTATAAAAGATATATTCCTATTTTCTTGTCGATACACATTTTAGCTACTAATATATCATCATTAGTAATGAATAAATAAAAAATTATAAAAATTACTTTATTGATATTATACATTTAAAACGAATCTAACAAGTTTTTTTTATAATTATATTTTTCTTAAAGATGATTCATAAAAAAGTTTGAAACAAAACTTATGAACAATGTAAAAAACGTTTTATATATACATGAACAAGATCGTAAATGAATTAAATCAACAATATATGTAGAGATATTATTATTTATTAATATCAACTAAAAGAATTAAAGACAAAATTGTTAATTAAACAAAAATCCTTATCATTATGGGATACTAGGGAGGATATTCTCTAATAATATAATGAAATCCTTTAGGATTAGATAATTGCATTTTATATGAAAATGATCTTTCTCCCACTAATGTTATCAAATACTTCTATGTATCAATAATTCATACATTTCTATGAGCGAAATACACCGGATATATAATCAGTGGCGGATCCAGGGTCCGGAGTCTCAGGGGGCACCAACTAGTGGACGAGATTTCGGCAGAGTTTTATTTTCAAAATTAACAACTATTTTACTCTTATTTGCTAAAATTTTAAATACGACACTACCACAAAATGATATTGAACAAATTAAATTAACTAACCTAATTTAAAAAATGTGATAAAATAAATAAATAAGACAAAATTACTAAAATGAGGGAGTAATTATCATCAAAAGACTTCAGTATTAATTTTACACTTTTACTCTTACCAATAGAAAAGTTTGCTTTAAATATTTTTTAAAAAAAAACGCCTAGGGGCACATGACCCTGGGGGACCTAATGTAGGTCCGCCACTGTATATAATATGATATATCAATAACTCACAATTTATTTATCAGCAAACCTATACTCCTTTGTACTACTACTTAATTTTCCTCATTTTTCATTATAGTCCATTTTAATAAATATATTCAATTTGTTTTGAATACAGTTCACCATTTTACTCTCTATATTCTCTCTTATTTTTAATACATTTGATTTCTTTAATTCACTATATCTGATTTCTTAGTCTTAGGGAGTGTTTGGCAAATTAGGTTATTGAGCAATTTTAGCTTATTTTAAAATAAATAGAGGGTTAGGTGGTCAAACCAGCTATTGGTAGTGTTCGGTGAATTCGCTGGTTGAAACAACTGATTGATACAAATAAGCTGTTTTTTAACAAGTTGCTTATAGCAGCGGATTCAAAATCAGATGGTCAAACTAGCTAATGAAATCAGCTGGTCAAATCAGTCATTATAGTCAGCTATCATCTATCAACTATCAGCCATTTCCAAAAGCTAATAAGGCTAAGAACAATCCAATAGCAAGAAAATGCATTGTATAATTAATTAATCTAAAATCATTAATTAAGGGATAAACAAATATCAACTTGTTTGCCCTTTTGCTTTTAAATTCAACAAGTTGTTTGTTTTCTTGTTTTTATAATACTCTAAGCATCCTTTCTTTTGCTTCATTTCTCAATCTCTCTCTAATTACCCACTAATCACCATATTATCTCACTAACCTTTTTCTTTTTTCTTTTTTCTTTTTTTTTCTTCTTTTTCTCAAATTTCCTCTTCCCCATTCACTAATCATTTAAGAAAAAAAGTTGCAAAAATGGTGGATTTAAGCTTCTATGTAGGAGTCATAGGTAACAAATAATCACCCAAAAATCATGCTTAATTATGATTAATTATAGTATTTTAATATATATTTTTGTATTAATATACTCTTAATTCTTTCTTGTTGGTGATTATATGCAGGCAATGTAATTTCTTTGCTCATGTTTCTATCTCCAGTGTAAGTTTTATTTTCATTTAATTTATTTTCCATTTTAATTAGCAATCAACAAATTAATTAGCTAGATTGATTTCTCTAACTAAAAGAAAATTATTTAATTTTAACTAGATTAAGAAATAATAATGATTTTGATTTATAATTTATAATACAAGCTCATTACCCATTCCATATTTCAAATAATTAAATTCCAACTTTTATAAAATTATCCTAATTAACATTTCCCTTATTTATATTAAATCTAAAAACACTAATTTCATACTTTCGAAAATCATGAGCTGGTCTAATCGTTAAAATCACCCCAAAAAAAATAATATAAGTTTAAATTTTTTTTGATTCGGGATAGGCTAGAGGCAATGAAAGAATCTTATACGTATGAAAGAAAAAGTCGTTAATCACTTAATCACTAAGCTAACTCAGGATTAATTCTCGGGTTTAGTTTAATGATATAATTGATCTGAAAAGTGATGGTAGAAATTTGAAAAATGCAGGTCAACGTTTAAGAGAATAATAGAACAAAAATCAACAGAAGAATTTTCGAGTGTACCATACGTATGTACGTTGTTAAATTCATCATTATGGACATATTATGGTCTAATTAAGCCTGAATACCTTGTTTCTACAATTAATGGCTTTGGTGTTCTTGTTGAGATCATCTATGTCATTTTGTTCCTTATATATGCCCCTCGTCTTATGAAGGTAACGATTTTACTGGCTGTAACCTCTTTATGTTTTAATAAGAGTATGGTATGTTGTTATGTCGTTATTTTATCTTATGCATCAAAAGTATGCTATTATATATGGCTAGCTAGCTCATTTGGTTGTCAGAAATGAATGGTGTGGATGATAATGATAAATTTGTGTGATTTTGAGAAGTTTGATAGTCAAGTTTGCTCTCGTTTAGTGATCTCACTTGCTTCTCACCTAAAAGTCGAGGGAGTCTTTAGCAGCATCCTCCATGGGAATGGACTGTCGCCTTCCTCCCTTCCTATACCCTGATCATGGTTCCTATGAGAAGGATACATTGGTTATCGGGTAAAATGATGATAATGATGATGATTTTCTTCACAAAGTCATTCCAATTCGTTACCATTTAAAAAGATGGTAATAGGTGATTGAAAATAGAGAACACAAAAACTTTTCTATGATTAATGTTTTATTACCATGAAAATGATAAGACATATTTTATGAAAATTTAAATATAACTCATTTCCAATAACACTATTTAGTACAAACAATCAAACGGGTCATAAAAGTATTTGGGGCATGCTTTAGGGTTTGTGAGGTCCAAGCCCCATAATAAAATGACTAAAATGTTAGTAAAAATGTTATGACTTTCCCATTGCCAATTTATTCTTCAACTATTATGATCAATTTTACATTTCAAAAAAAAATTATGATCAATTTTAAGTACGCTCATAGTTAGGATTTTGATCAAATTAGTATTTTTTTTGGTAAAAATAAAATGTAAGGTTATCAATTTTACATTTTGAAGAGACAACGTCAAAACAATAAGCCCACATCCTTATTTTCTCCTTAATTTGTATTAATTGGGCTATTTAGCCCATACATTTAATACGTCTCTCGGAGAGACCGTCTCTCATAACAATTCATATAAAGTATATAACCTAAATCAGGGCTCAACTATCAGTTCAAGCTTTTAGTTGAAATTGAGTTTCCAATTTATGTTATATACTCTATCAATAAACGTCATTATTCATTTTCATGAATTATATAATAATAAAAATATGAAAAAAATGAAAAAAAATGTAGGTGAAAACATGGAGCTTGGTGGGGATCTTAAATGTAGGGTTCTTTGGAGCAGCAATAGTAGTACCCAAGTTGGCATTGGAAGCTCCTCAACAAGTTGATGCTTTGGGCTTTCTTTGTTCTGGTTTAAACATTGTTATGTATGCTTCTCCTCTTGCTGCCATGGTAATTTTTTTCCTCTTTTTCTTTATTATGAAGTACACACTTATATACTCTTTGACTGCCCTCTCCTATGTGGGTATGAGTTGCCGTCTTTCTTTCCTCTCCAAACCCCCTAACCATAGTTTTCTATAAGCGGGATACACTGGGTATGATGATGATGATGACAGACTTATATACACACTCTTTGTCTTGATGGAATTGCGGCGTCATGGAGAAAGGGAAGATTTTTTAAGAAAAAAAATGAACATTGGTAATAAACGAAGAAAGATAATAAATTGTGTAGATGAAATTAAAAGAGAATTAAAATGTACGGATGAGACTAAAACAAAATGGTAAGCTATTGTTCAAAAATAGAAATTATGCAAAATAATTGAGACGGATTAAAATGGCAATTAATGCAAAATGAGTGAGACGGAAAAAGTATATACTCCATATGTTTTGCAATCTTTCTTTATGGGTATGATTTGTCCTCTACTATAGATTTTCAAATGTTAATTAAAATTTCTGAGCGTGATATAATGAGTATGATGATAATAATGATGATAATGTATGCAACTAAAAAATTTGGAGAAAGTAGTTGCAATAAGTTGGTGGATTTAAGCCATTTATCAATGGCTTGAAACGAGTCTTGACATTAAAATAATAAAATTGTAATACAACTGTCTGTCAGATCTTTTTTATCTGATTTGTTCTTATATTCAAATTTGAATGGATCTAAATCAACGTGTGCCTGAGACCTTGAGTAAAAAAATAATGGTAAAGGTCATTCTCAATATTACGTACAAGACAGAGTTCAGATAGAGAATTTTTCTTTTTCTTGAAAGATGCAGATAAATTGTATCCGTTCCCCAAGAAGGGAGTGTAACTATTTATTAGTCCCTTTGACAAAAAAAAGCTCTTATATATTTTAATCATATGATAATTTTTCCCAAAAATAGGAGGCCGTTCATATTTGATGTTTCTATTTGCTTTTTCTGCAGATTTCAAAGCATGTATTCGGGTTTTAAAATATATCATTACATTTCATGAAAAATTATAAAAAATATATACGTCGAAATAAATCTATTAAGATCTCACATAATACTATGTTTTATTGTCTTTTAACATCAAATACTATATTTCTTGTGGAAACATCAAATGAAAATAGAGTGGCTACTATTATGGCGGTATTAAATTGCTATTAATAGTGATATTTTTTATTATAATATGACGCTATTAGTAATAAAGTTAAAGGGACAAATGAAAATGTATTTAAGTATATTAGGGAGTACTATTAATCCATTAACTATTAAT